>VUYV01000083.1:153204-373636 GCA_008711295.1 Anarhynchus alexandrinus | reverse complement strand
CACGCTCCAGCAGGTCCATGTCCTTCTTCTGTTGGGGACTCCAGAGCTGGATGCAGTACTCCAGGTGGGGTCTCACGAGAGTGGAGTAGAGGGGCAGAATCCCCCCCCCTTGCCCTGCTGGCCACGCTGCTTTTGATGCAGCCCAGGATGCGGTTGGCCTTCTGGGCTGCGATAGCACATTGCTGGCTCATGTTGAGCTTCTCATCCATCAGCACCCCCAGGTCCTTCTCCTCAGTGCTGCTCTCCAGCCATTCCCCGCTGAGCCTGTATTTGTATTTGGGATTGCCCCGACCCAGATGTAGGACCTTGCACTTGGCCTTGTTGAACTGCATGAGGTTGGCTTGGGCCCACCTCTCCAGCCTGTCCACGTCCCTTTGGATGGCATCCCTCCCCTCCAGCGTGTCTACCTCGCCAAACAGCTTGGTATCATCGGCAAATTTGCAGCAAAGCTGCCTGTTTTGTAACCTCTTCTAGGAAGATGTTAGCGGAAGAAACTTAAAAATTTCACGTTCCAGCACCTTGAAAATAGAAATATGCATTACATACTGTCTGACTGGATCTGCGTCACTATTGAAACGTTCAGGCATGTGTACAACTCCAAGTAATAGGATCATGATGATCTTACACAGGGTTTTAACTAAAGACACGTGCCACTAAATCAGGTTGCTATCGGAGATTGTTGTACCTCATATGGGGTAAAACCCTGATTTAACTTTTCTCTCCTGGGATACAGATGGAATCTGTGAATGCTTGTCTCATTCTAGCAGATGTTCACTCTCCACAACCTTATACTGAAGATACTTCCAATATCAGAGTGTAGGATGAGATACTCCAGTGCTTTCATTCCCTGTCTGATTGATATTAACAGTGACACAGATAGTGCTGCTGGCAGGGGAACATATTTGTCCTGTCACATTTTTTTCTGCCTGGAGAACTCTGAAAGCCAGCTGACTGCTTTCTGCTATGATTTTATCAGATGTGTTGAAGGATTGAGACAGGTAGCAGCTGTGCAGCCTTGCAACCCCATACAGAATATAATGTTACTAAATATGGTGTAATTACCTTCTTCAATAGACTGAATATTAGCAGTTGAGCAGTGTGGCTCCTTTACACTGGAGAGAGTTGCACCCTACTGTCTGGTGCAGCTCTGCTGTCAGGTCTAATCATTCTACACATCTTCGTACTGGGCAGACTTGAATTGGGAACTTTTAGTACTGCTAGATTGTGTGAATCTGATGGGCGTAATTAGCATACCCCCAAAACAGTCCAGAAATTGGATTATCTTTATTTTCTATTTGTAGGGCATCTACCAAAGTGGAGATAGTAGTTTATGAATGAAATTTACAGTTGGAATTGGCGAAGCAAATAGTATTCATTATTGTTGCTTCTCTTAGCTCTAGACTTTTAGCGGGATACAGGTATGTTCTTCACCCTATGTCCAAGCCATGTGCCATTATCTTCAAATCTTTTGACGGTGACTACCTTCCTCTCCAGAGAGTGGACTTGGATATGCTTGAAGTGTAGAGATCCCAGGGCTTTGGGTCATATGCCGGTCTTTGTCACTACTCTCCAGTTGCTATCTGCTGGAGTAAACTATGGTCTCGCTTGAAAAATGAGAGACCTTAGGCAGAACTGAGCGGATTAATCAGAAATTATACCTTTTGTACAGAGTGCTGTCCATCAAGAATCTCTATCTGAATACGAGAATAATTTTACAGGTAATTCAGTCTTGTAACAAGGTATAACAATTGTCTGTCATGTGGGTTGTCACGGTTGAAATTCTGGCCTTTATGGAATCAAAGATCTCTGCCTTTTATAAAAACAGACTATTTATGCAGTGTCTCTCATCCAGTTACTAACTTACCTAGAATATCTTTTAATATTACTAAAAATAAAGAATAACTTTTTGTATTGTTTTTAAGGTTGTCAGCAAATGCACATTTAATGTATAAAAAAACCCCACAACCTAAAAAGCCAAACCCACCCAAAGAACCTCAGAAGTCCACTTAGCTATCTGTTAGCATATTCTAGCACAGATTTGAAAAAAAAAAATAAAATGGTGAAGGCAAGAAAGACAAGAATCATCATTTTACAGGAGCATTGTGGCCTTGCCTATCTCTTTGCTGATCTGTAATCACTTTCCTATGCTGAAACCAGGTACCTGCCGAACATGCCCAGGTGGGACAAGAGGACAGGAGATGACATCATCTGGTGTGCTGAACTGAAGCTGCGCTTCGTAGCACAAAGCTGCCTTGTTCCTGGTTTGTCTGCTCTCCTAACTAATTTGTTCATTGCGAAAGAGGATACTGAGGTACGTCCTCCACTTGTCTAAATAATGTGAATACATTACCAGTGGGATCTTCTCTGAAATATGAGCCTGACTCCTGAGTAGAAACTGCAGCCAGGTCTTTTGAAGCTTATCTTGACCATGCTGGGATTAAGCTTGGCACAGAAGGCAAGAAAACCTAACAGCCTATTTCTAATGTAATACTTGAATTCGGTGCAAGAGATGAAGGGAGTACTCTAGAGCATGCTGAAGCAAAAGAACCTAAGGATGCATTTTACAATAGTGTGCAAGGAGGTACCAAAGCAAAGGATGGCCCATAGCAAGCCATGCTGCTGCATTTAGCTCATGCCTGGAAACGCCTCTTCTATCGCTGTAGGTTGAAAAGCAGTAATGTGATGCTGGTGCTCCACTGCCTCTGAGAGGACACAGTAAATCAAGTTTGGTTACTGCACACTGTGGACCCTGTTAGCTTCTCTGCGTCTGTGCTTGATTCCATTCTCTGGCACTCATAATTTCAATCTGTGCTTAAAGAACTTTAGCAGAACCGCTCCTGCTTGACAGCCAGAAAAATCAGTCCAACGTACCCTTTCCAGTTAATAGGATGCTTTTCTTCAATATCCTTTTAGGCTTATTTATTTCTTTGGTTGGGTCTTATGAAGTAATTTACCCAAGAATAGTGACAATTAAATTCTGTCATCTCTCTGCAAGGAAGGTGGTCCAAATTTATCCTTTTATTTGTCGTTCCTCATCAGTACCTTCTACAATGCAAAATTGATAAGCTACATATTAACTTTACACAAGTTGCTCAGATATTTACAAATCAATACCAGAAGGTTTAATAAAAACATAAATAGACGGAACTATTAGGCGTGAAGTTGCCTGAACAAGTCTGAGGTCTGCTAGCCCTGCAGTGGACATGCTTTTGCTATCACCTAGTGGCTATATGTGATACTTCACATTAATCTCCTGCACAAAAGAATTTGACTACTATTTCTCTCTTCAGGGACTTTTCATTCACAAAATTAATTTAGAGAACCTAAATAGATATTGGGTGAAATAAATACAGAAGTTATAAATGCAGAAGTTGTACGTAGCATTGGGCTGCTTGTTAGTGTTTTTTTTGTCAACACACACTGTTTCATTCGAGTCCAAATATTTCACAATGGCAAAGCTAGCAAAACTGATTTTAAGTTTTTTTTAATCATGCTATGAAAACTCAGAACTTTTGAAAAAAAATGTTATGTCAAAATCCATTCAATATTTTTTATTTTGAAAGCAACACTTTTTTACACATTTTTAGTAGCCTATTAAGTTTTATGTGGAAGGCATTCATATGCCAAGAGAATAGCATATACTTTGGCACAATGAGTGCAGTCTAAAATGTGAAGGAGCTGTAAGCAGTAGAATGTTTTGCTGCTTTAACTACGTAGGTATAAACAACCCTTCCCTAGTCATACAACTACCAAAGGAAAAAAAAAAGTGCTTATACTGGGGTGAGTAGAGGGTCCAGAAATAAATCACACCTCTAAACTCTATGATTGGTAAAACTTCACACAAGACCAGTTCTCATTTAAATAACTAAGGAGGCAGGTTAATCTTATTGCAAAATTAGGTGTAACTTTCCTCAAATAATGAGTTCCCAGTGCTTTGCAGTCATGAAATTTCCCTGTGACTTTATTTGTATGCAGTAATAGCACCTGTTCTTCAATGATAGTATGAATTGGAAGTGTCTAGAAGGGTTGAGACTTTCCCTGGTGTGTTGTTTATTAACTCTGATATTGTTTCTGACAACATATAGCTGACGTCATTCTGCTTCCAGTAACTAAAGGCCTTTGATCTAAAACCACGTGCTGTTAGAGTATTGGCCCAGTGTTAGATTACATATCTTACTTGCTTTGCATTTCAATAAATACATTATCTTTATGGTTGATTCTTTTAGATAAAGAGAAAATATTTGAAGGACCAAATGCTTCTGGAAGACAAAGACTACAAAGTAATGACTTTTCAGCTCCCCAATGATTTTGTAGACATGACTTTTACAGAGGTTTGTCAGTATGTGGTACAGATGTGGTTGCTTTTCTGTTGTTTCCTTCCAGATGTATCTTTTCACAGTAGAGAGGTACTGTGACTGACTGTAACTTGCTTTCTTTCCCCAGGTTGTGCTTTGTGAAACTGAACCTTGTCCTCCTGGGAACTGAACAGTTGTTTGGCAGTCAAGGGGAGAGGTAATTGTCTAGGAGACTTCTCTTCTAGTAAGAAGTCAACTAATTCCAAACTAACAACTTCCAAAGAACTCAGAAGAAACATGCCCCAGGGTCTGCACAGGTTTTATACACCTCTTATCTTCCTGTGCGCAGTATTTATCCAGGATCAAGCGCTGGTTACTTAAGAGCTGGGATGAATTTTACCGTATACAGCAATCTCTTCTGTCGCTTTTTTTCTGACAGATAATCAGGCAAGAGATGGGAGATAAACCACCACTCTTACCTTCTATTCCACATGCAAACACCATAAGTCTCACTTTGATTTGGGGTGACTCAAGCGTATTTATTTTCATTGGTAAAGGAAAGGCCTTCTCATTTTTTGTTTTAGCCACGTGAGTTTACAGAGGCTCCTAAATGCTATAAAGTGTTGTCATAAAGGGATAATTTGTCAATGCTGGCAGCAGAGTTTTTGCTCTCTGAAGCTGATCTGGTCCTGGGCCAGATAACACTCTCTGTTCTAATGGTGAAATACAAGACATCCTAATGGGGAAGCTGGAACTAGTTCAGAAAGAGGAATAAATAAGTGCCATAGATTTTTAAAAAGCTTCAGAAATCACCCGGAAAATGCAGACTATTGAGTGCAATTATTTCTCTCTCCACTTTTATAAAGGAAATGGCTGTTTTGATGAAACTGTAGAATAGAAACTCTGAAAACAGAGGTTTGTAGGGAAACACTGCTGTGAGAAACGTTGGGGCTGTCTTCCAGAAGTGTTGAATGAACTCTACGCTGAAAGAACTTAGTAAATGTAGTTGCTTGGCACTAATGGAAAACGGGCCATAACTCAATCTGTTCTTCCTTGAGTTCATACATTGTCTGGCTGAAAATAGAATGATGAAAAGGGAAAGCAAGAGGGAAAAGGAAGCTGCATGC
Organism: Anarhynchus alexandrinus; assembly: GCA_008711295.1. Lineage (NCBI taxonomy): Eukaryota > Metazoa > Chordata > Aves > Charadriiformes > Charadriidae > Anarhynchus > Anarhynchus alexandrinus. Next base: position 368,214 of record VUYV01000083.1, on the reverse strand, counting down.
TCTTTGAGACACAGAGACTATATTTTTGCTTGCTTTACACAACAGTTGGCACAGAAGAGATACCTCTTCTAAAAGCGGGACATCTAGATGTTGCTGCAATATCTGTAGTGATAATTATAGTCATTCATATTTTGTTTGTCCTCTGAGCCATGAATCTGGAGAGCTGAGTACAGACCTTCTCTTGTGTGGAAGGAAAACGTTAACAACCTTGTCATCTTCCCTGTGCCATTCACACCACCACTATTCATTAAAAGTGGGTTGAAAGCAATAGGAACTTGGATGGAGCTGGTACCTGTTTCCTGTGAAGTTTGCAATTTAGCAAATTAATTAAAAAAAAAAAAAAGCCACCAAATCCTCAGGGGCCTCACAATTTATTAAACTAGAGAAATCCTAACAAAAGCTGTTTTGCATGCTTTCAGTCCTTGTTCTTGCATGGCTCCCCCGTGTTTCTGTGGACAGTAAATTCCCTCTGTGTCATTGAATAAGCATGTTAACTTTTTCATGTCTCGTGTGTCTCTCATAAGTCACAGAAGCTATAACAAACAGGATTAATGTAAGATTGGGAGGTGAGAGGAAACTGTCATGATCATATAGTCTGAATTCTCACAACAGAGGTGAAAAATGTCACCAGATAGACAAACTGTGATTACTCTTTTGACTGTTTCTCAATACAGCGCTATCCTGATCAATCCATCTGCGCAGATAAAGCTTCATCGGAATACAGTGGACTTTTTTATTGCTCATTCCCTGGCAGAAGTCAAAAGGTAAGATTCCCTATTACTGATTTGTTGAAAAAAGGTCTGGAACAGAAAAACTTTCAAAAGCAGACGAGTGCATTTATTCTCTCGCCAGTTAAACACAGTTCAGTTCTGCCTAATTCGCTTTTGCTTTCTAGGGCACAGTTCTGTTGTAAAGCCTGTGACAGTGATATACAGGATCCAGAGCAGATTAAAAAATGTCGATGTCAAAACAGACTCTACTCAAAACCCTTCTCAGGTAATTTTTAAAAATCTGTTTCTCCTTTAAAAAATGTAAAAATGATTCAATGAATACCTGTTAATTTTATTTTTATTAACTATTTCTCTAGAAGGATAGGTTGGGATACACAGCCCTTTACTTACCTGATAAAATAGTAAGTCTTATAGATTATCATTATACTTTAAATGCTTCAAATTTATGCTTTTCTTTAGGACTCAGAGCTTCTTGCCTAAAAAAGAGTAGGATAGAGTATACCTTGATTTTTGCTCTTCTGTACAAGTTGTACAAGTTGTATAGCAGTACTTAATGGTGTTTGCTCTGAGGACTGCAAATCTTAACTGGATGGAGATAACAGATTAATCATGGTAACATCTAACCCTAAGCAGAGCAACTTCTTCCTTCTTCACCTCAAACTCCATTTTGAAGATGTGGGGTTTTGTTAGGCGTTAGTTTTCTGTTGAAATAGAGAACGGGCGCTCAGATCTATGTGTAACTACACCGACTTGAAGCTTGCTGCATGTTCAGTAAGGATTTAAGGCCAAATGCACACCTCTTCCAGGCTTCTGTAAACTTCTCTGCTAGTGTCTCCCCTCCATGGGGATGGGCCTTTGCTTTAAGGAATAGGCAAGGAGCTTTCCATTAAATGTGGACATACACAGGCATGCCTACTTGTGTTTCAAACATGCCTACTTGTATTTCAAGCACTTGCAAATCCTTTAAGCAGCAGATGGCAGCCGAGCCCCATTATAAAGCACGCCTCTGAACTGCAGATGGTTGAGATAAAGGCAAAACTCTTTCACGCTGTGCTCAGCCAGACTGAGTGAACAAGCACAAACATGCTGACACCTGGAGGACTCCATGTAGTAATGTCATGTAGAAAGAGAAGCTGGAGCCCATTTTCAGTCCAACACACTTATCAGCATAGATGTAAGTAAGGTCCCTGAAAGCCAGCTACCTCCCAGAAAAGAGACTTCCATAAACTGCGAAGACATCTTAATAAAAGTCAATGGCAAATGAATAGAAAGACATTGACACTGTAGGAGCTCTCCACCTGGTTGGTTTTCTTCTTGTTTCCTAGGCAATCTTAGATTTTAAAAGGACAAGATGACATTTCAGTATAAATGTGTATTAATAAAAAGCAGTTGTTTACAAACCTGCAGTTCTGCACCAGTTAGAATGTGGAGAGAGCGGTTGCCTGAGGTGGATCAGGAGCTTTGCCAGGCATAAGACCTTGCCATTGGTTTCCCCTAGGATTCTGGATGTATCAGAGCAAAACAGAGCTTAATTATAAGCACTTTGGTTCATTCCTCTGCTCTCCATATACTGTAGTTTAAGTGGTACATGGTGTTCTGCATTCCTCCAAACTCGTTGTGAGGGAGGTAAGGGGAAGATTAGATGGAAAAGACCCCAACTAGTGTAGATGAGTACACCTCCAGTACCTGCAATGGAAATAGGGAGATTTAGTTGGCAAAAAGCAAGTTCGTTGCCATGAATCTAAAAACTAATACAGGAGCCTCACAGATTGCAAGTGTTAGTCAAAAGAGCTACTATTGTCATTTTAACAGGAGTATAAATGGCAGAGTGCAGTCAGAACAGAAAACAAAGGCTATTTTTCCTTTATCATCCAGACTTAATCAAAAGCTATTACTAGGTTATTATTTTTTTAGTCATCAGATATGAATTAAGAGGCAATAGGGTTTCTTGAGACGATGGCGCCCTGCCCCCCCCTTCAGGACCTGGTCAGGCAATGGAAAGAAATGAGAGCTTTTCTCCCTGTTCTGCATCTCTGCAGCACCCTAGAGCTGCCCTGGGCAGTCAGGCCCTGCGCAGGTTGTTCACGGTAACTCGGGAAGTCTGTGGTAAAGGCTGGGACTGAGCCTGCCTCTGTGGAGTTGGCCAAGCGTCTTGGTTTAGAAGACCATAAGAGAGTTCTCTGAGATACTTATTAGTGTCTACATAAGACAGGCTGTTCTGAATTGTCATTCTCTGACTTGACGTATGATACTTCCATTTAGAGGATTCAAATGACAGGTAGCATCCTCAGAGAGCTCGCTCTACCCCTCCAACTCCCACCTCGCTGAACATGGGGCTGTAGAAAGAGGTATCCTGTTACTAAGGCGAAATGCACCTGCTTTTAGCACATCTGTGTAGCACAATTACAGCTTAAGGTTGACAAATCACCTATTCAGAGATGTCATTTTTTCTGCCAGGGGTATGTTTGGAATCATTAGCTGTTTCATCTGGGTTAGTATGGTTTGGCAATAGTTACAACATCACAAGAAAGTTACAGGTATGTGAGAGGGTTCATCTGTCAGTTTGTGAGATAAAAAGGTATGTGTGTCTGAATGTACCTCCTGCACAACCTTTCCTTTCCCATCTGTATGCGTTGGACATGTTTAGACACATGTGACATGGAGAGCTTTGCTGCGCCTCCTGTCAAATGCGGACAAGGGGAGGAATGCAGATTAGCAACAAAGATACAGACCAGAGGAGCGTGAGGTGTAACGTCCTGTATCCTGAACCGCTGCATCACTGGGTAAAGCAGGAGATGTGGGTAGGCTCTGGTGCTCTTAAAAAAATCTCAGAGGGTGCTGCTGTACATCCTCAAATCACTGCCTGGTGTTATAACGCCGGGCTTAATGGCCCGTGACCTCAGATTATGGCCCAGGAAGGACCAGATCAAATGTCAGAGAAAAGATGTTCCAGCTGTTAAATAGCTACTTTAGGATTTGGGAAACTTGAGCTCATTTTCTTGAGCTGCTTCCTCAGATTCAATCTAGGACTTCAGGCTACTTAGCCTTTCTGAATTTTGATTTCCTGATGGGAAAATAAGGAAGCTAAAAATGGTTTGACTCTCAGAGAATAGTGTCGTAAATAATTGCAGGTCACTTATCGTAAGTATGAGGATGGTGGAAGAGTTCATACTCTGTACTTCTTACTCTCTGGCTTTTTTTTTTTTTCTCTTGAGTGGAGGACCAAGTTTTGGTAGAGCACTTAAAGCACGCCTTCTTCCCTGCAGGACCAGGATCATTCTCCTCCATGCTTTTAAGGACGGGCCCAGCCCCAGCACCCCCATGCACCTTGGACTTCCCCCTCCCCACAGGACCAGCCCAGAAAGTCACTCACCCCCTTCAGGACCAGCCCTGGGAACCTCTCCTTTTCACATGTAAGCTGTGATTCTCTCTAGGCGACAACACATCTTGTTCTTTCCCATGCAAAACGAGAGAACAAAGGTCCTACAGGTGACATAAGTGTGTGTTGGCCATGTGTTGAGGGTATGCTTCCTTCACCTGTGCCTCCACCTGCAGAAGTGACAAAGGTTTCCTTCACTTTCAGGGAAAAACTCAGCAGTTCTGAGTGAGTTTTAGCTTCTGGATTCCAACACAAAGAAAAGCAGCTCCCTTTGGAATGAAATGGTGTGTCAAGTATGGAGTGCTCAACATATTTAAAACTGTTTTATGCATACTGGATAGAATTACTATTTTATAACGCAGTGCTGTATTTCTGAGCAGTTGGTATGAATAACCAATTACTCAGAGCTCCTTTGTCTAGCATTTCTGAAGCCCCCACAGAATCCTCAAATGCCACGGTAGCCATTTGCAGACACAATCTAAATGCAAGTGAAGGCTATACAGAAGGAACCCAATTCTGTTTCATTGCCTTTGTTTCAGAGAAAGTGGAATTCTACAGAGAATCGCGTGTTTCAGATGGAGAGCCTGCAAAGTCAAACTCCATGGTGTTCTTCTGCCTCGGAGTTTCGTTAATGGGTAAGCAATGTAAAGCTGTGTGCATTCTGAGCAGGTGTCTCCTGGACTGACTTACTGAGAGTTTGTGTGGAAAGTGGGAACAGCAGGGTCTGCCTCTTTACTAATTCTTCTGCTATTGGTGGTGGTTGTGGTTGAAATGGATGGCTTATGGCTTCTCCCTATCTTGATAAATTGAACAGCGTAGAAAACACAACTTATGCCTATGCGTCCAAATCCTTAGCCTCTCACACTCTCCTGTGAGATCAAAGCCTGTGCTGTGAACTCCTCCTTCCCCTTGGTTCTCTACAGTGGTATCAGAAGGAAGGGATTGGTACACCTCCTGAAAGTGCTCACTGCCTTCCAGATGGAATCCCAGAGATGCCATCACTGAACAGCTGAGTCACGAGCACGTTTTATTTGGCTCCTTCTGAGAGAGCAGAGCAGAGGCAGGAGCAGTTGGGGGTAGAAACATGAACAGCCAACACCAAGATTTGCTCTTTGCTCAAATATTTAATTGCAGTGTGACACTGGCAGCAACCCGAAGATTAGCAAACTCTGGTATACTCTAAAAGAAGCTTGCTGTAAAGGCAAATGGAGATCCAAGAGAAATCACGCCCTACAGCCTCTCAGTAATGCATGCTAGAGGAGTCCTTTCTAGGCCATCTAAATTCTTCCTAGCTGGAGGGATCTGATTTCCCAGCAGGGTTTACAAACTAGTGGCAGAGCATAATCATCTGCCATGGAAGGCAAGGTGTGAACTGCAGTATTCTTATCTACGGTGTATTTAGTTTGCCAGTCCAGTTGACTTGCACTGGGACTTCTCCTAACCCGAGCTGCTACGTTCAGCATAAGGAGGGGTATCATGGTCTGAGGCTGAGCTGTCAGCAATAGCAAGCTGTTACGCTCTTCCAAAGCATCCACTAGAGAGGGTGACAGGACATATTGGCAAACAGTGTCATACCAGAATTTGCAGGGAGTAAACAGGAGCCTAGTAGGGGAAGAGAGCTGCACAAACTAGTATTTCTTGCCTTCTTTCTGCTTGTGAGCAATTTGCAGCCACTGTAGAACTGAAGAGGCTTAATAAATGATGTCTCCCCTCCCTCCAAAACCCGATCTTGTGCTTCGGCAGCAAAGGCAAATGTCAGTATGGCAAGGACTCTAAGGTGTCCTCTGGAGAGCTTTGCATCTTAGCAGCTGTCCCCAGCACGTACGTGGTATCGGGACAATAAAACGTTGCTCAGTGCTGCTGTCCTACAACTGATTAGGTCAGCTGTAAATATTGGGACTGCACAGTAAATACATACGCGCATACTACCAGATTGTGCTGACTTGTTAAATATAAATGAAAACATAATTAGATTTATAATGTGTCCCTCCCCCTCCTCATGCCCAATAACATAATTTACCAAAAGGGGGGGGGGGTGGGGGTGGGGGGAAAAGAACAAGCCCTCACAACCTGCTGAAATATCATTATTAACATGCACATGAAAAGTCAATTATGCCAGAGGGAGGTATTTAAGTGAAGTGAGTTTCCATACTCTGGGATTACACCTTGGGGATTATATATTTCTTATTTATTTATTTATTTTCCCTGAGATCTCTACTGCTGCTTAGCAGAGAGGAACAAAAATGTTACTAAGATATTTTTAAATCCCCTAAAGAAATAGCCAAATATGCAGATAAATAACTGCTCCAGTCCCCATCAAGATTCTCCCTCATCACATCGTAAAGAATGTATATTCTATCCCGTCAGTGCAGGTACGTTTTCTGGTGTTTAGTTTTAAATGACACCAGGGACTGGTCTCCCAACACTTCCCTTGGGAAGACATTTTACCATACTGTTGTTATTAGTTGCAGTATTTATTATTTGTATTATAGCCGTACCTTGAGGCTTCTACTGGGACTGGGATCCTGTTAGGCTGGATGCTGTATATGTGCATGGTAAAAGGCAGTTTCTGCCTTAGAGAGCGCTCAGTCTAAATAGAAAGAGCAGACAAAGAGTGGGAAGGGAAAGGGAAGTTGGAAAGAGTGAAATGTGGTATCGAACGTCATAGAGGAAACCTCACAATGCAAAATACAGCTCTTTGGGGCTGACTCTTCATAACACTAGAGGTCTCAAATTAATCCCAAATGGTTTTTTATTATTACTTAAACCAAAAATAGAATTGGATCCAATTGCCTGTTTTCAGATTAAGGTGAGGTTTTCCACCTGGGGTGTTCTGCTAATAGAAAAGCTCCATTTGATTTGGGATGATGAACTGCAGTCTGATCCAGGGAAGGTAGACGTTTTAATGCAAGTCTCATTTCCAGGGTTCTCTGGATGTACAACGGGGATTACTTCCACTGTGTCCAGCAGGCAGTGCTTTTGAAATTACTTGGATACTTACCCTCTTGCCCCTTTGCAGGGCCCTTTGAAAATATCTGTGTTTATTGGGACTTTTGGCTAGCTAAATACTTAAATTCAAATTATTTTTTTTAAACATAAATTTGCATCTGAGATTGAGACAAGATTTTCATGTGGACTAATCAATGAAAAGCATAATCAAACCATAACTCGAGGAAATTCAATAAAGTATAGTGGGAAATAACTAGGCATGGCCTATTGTAAGACTCAAAACACATACTTGGTTCAGGTCTTGCCAGTATTGCTGGTGTCCTAGACTATTTTAATGAAAGATCTCTTCTGTCGTATTGCACCTATTAAGTCTTGTACATTTCTTCCTTTCTTTTTTGTTTCCTCTACTGAAAATAAGCAGATCCTTATATCCAGGGGAAGAACTTAATTAGCGTCATTAAAGAAAAAAGTAGTCACAAACCAATACAAAAGTACCCTAAGACCTATAAAGCTCATCCAGAAGTGACGACGTAAAGACCCGTTAGGATTCCTTGAGCACTTCTGAGCCCCTGCATTGATACGCTTGCTTTCCTAGGCATGGTTTTTCCACACGTTCTTGCCTAAGGCATGACAAATTTAATGGTGTATGTTTTGCTGAATTGTTGACTCTTGTTTTTCATTCCCGCTAAGTTTCCAGTGAGGCATAGAAGAATGTTGGTGAGCAAGGCTCCGTGTGTACACAGCTCTGCAATGTCTCCTTCCCTTTGCCCTGGTGTAGAGTCACTTCAGCCAAGCAATGGATCAGTAGAAACTGAATTAGATTAAAAAGGAAACCAGGTTAAAGAACCAAGCTTTAGCTCCCTGTTAATTGTAACTTATCTAGTGCCTGGATAATTGCTCGTAAATACCTGCTGAGTTGCCAAGCTTATGTTAAGGCTTGCCAGTCCTTAATAAATCTTAAAGACTTAAGATCCTACTCTTTGATGCTGCACATCACTTCCCAATCCAAAGGTAGGGCAAAACGAGGCAGTAATGGTGAGCGCTCCAGCTCAGCTAATCTGGCAGAATGCATCACAATCTTTATAGATGTGTGAGAAGGGCTGCGCAAGAGCTCCTGAAAAGGTCATTGGTATTTTTGGAGCGATAAATCATGGAGGGAAAGATTTGCATTTTGGCTGTATAAAACCCAGGGCTGGATTAGAGAGAGCATACTTTGCAGTAATATTTCTCTCCTGACTTGTTTTATTAGCTTCCTTTAAACATGTTACATTATTGCTTATAGAATTTCATTTACTTGGATTGGCAGCTTGATAAATATGTCTATTGGCGATGATTTGGATTGCTCTGGGCATTAATATTATTAAAACCTGTCACAAGGAAATGTCTGAAAGATGACTTACTGTAAAGATTACAGCATGAAATAAATCATACAATGGTATTTGTTACCGTTTATGGCCTCTTGGAGCCGAGTCAATCCCTTTTTATGTTGCATTATTTTTCAAGTTTTTATAGCCTTACATTATATATCGCTGTCAGAAATGAACAGATGGGGTGTCAAACACGAGCCTTCTGAATAATTCCCACCCTCGGGTTATTTGTATGAAGGACAAGTGTAAAACTGTGTTCTCAAGAAAAAGGAGATAGATAGAGGTGGAGAAAGTGTTGTTACAGTGAGCAAGATCCCTTTTGTCAGCAGGCCCATTGTGCTTTTGATCACTACCTGGTATTTACGCTACAGGGTGGGGGCTCTGTGGCAAATTTAGCAGTCTGTTGGCATAGCAAAAACCTCACAACTTAGACAAGTTTCGCGTTCCTTCAGCTTTACTTTTATTGCTAGAATGGGAGAGAGATGTGGAAGGGGTGTTTCAGTGATAGCCAAACCTCAGAGGGTTTGCAGAGTCATGGAAAGGTGTGGATGCCTATAGGTACCTCTTGAACACCTCACAGGTGGAATTCTAGAAAGAGTCCCTCCTGAACTACACAGATGGCATTTCTGGAGTTTGGGACGCATAAGGAAGATGAACAGATGCTTTGGACACTGGAAGCTTGTGAACTGATGTTAGACAGGGAGCTCCTCTAGGAAGAGGCGATAATATTTTGCATTCCACTTTTTGTTGTGTTGGGAAGTCCCATTTTTCTTGCCGTGTATTTTTGAAGACTGCTTGTCAGAATCAGGGTAGCAGGCTGGATGGAGTGATAGTTAAACTGATAAATACATGCAGTTGATTAGGTTTATCTGAGTTAAAAAAACTCAGGTGGGAGACATCGTCCATGCATATTTTCCCCCAAGGTTTCTCTCTTCAAATCTCCAGCCCCCAGAATCTTGCACGGGTACACAGAAGACAAATCAGCATGATTTTTGGAACACGACTCTTCTTGGTATAAACGGGTGTTTAAGCATCTCAATAAATTGTTCTGTTGATGCAGGCTGGCTGAATGCTGCTCGTGGAACGCTGAGGTGTTACCTTCACTGAAACTTGCACGACCAATAAGGCTGACGAATCATTGTGATGGAGCAGATATTTTAATGGATTTCTATCACAGGAAACCTAGCTTCCATGCTGTGCAAAATCTGCCCAAACTTGTTTTGTACAGACTGCATTGTCTCTTTGCATGAAAACCACGTCTGTTTATGGGCACTGAAAGAGGGGTTTCAGGTGGCCCTTGCCCACCCTTACATACAGAATTTTTTCTTAACTTCAGTTTGTATTCATGCTCGCTGTATTTGGCACCTGAACTCCCTGTGATTTTAGCCAGCCGCCATTCCTTATGAATTTAGTCAACTAATCCAAAGTTCGTTCCAGCTTCTTTCTGAAGCTCTCTTCCCCTGTGTTCACATGCCTCTCTTGTTTCTCTGAGACCTACCGTTATAGATCAGAGAGCCTTATGCTGTGCAACCTTTCAATCTCCCTGTATTCCTCAGTCTTTTTTTTTCTATATTTCATGTGAAAATACACCACCTCTCTCTTCCCCAGGCCCTTGTCCCACATCTATCATCAAGCTTGCATAAGAGTTTTAGGGATTCGCATTCACCATGCAAAGTATAGTTGTACTGCACAGTGTAGCCGGAGTTGCACCCACCTGTACATACTAATCCGATTCCACGTTATACAATAGTATAATCACTTAAAGAATTTGCATGACTGATGGTGTGAGTTCTGAGTGCATAAGGATAAGTTTCATAATTAGCTTTCCCTGTGAACTTGTGCAAACCAGTCTATTTATAATTTGGTCAGCTCCTGATTTTTAATGAGGGTGCTGAGAGTGACTGAAGCCTCTGGCAGCATGCATTTCATATTTTAATTACCCACAGTACTTCTGACAATTACACCAATGTCATAAATCACATCATAATGACCCATTAAAAAAACCCACCCATACTTAACGATTGGATGGGGATTTAAATTAAACAGATATGCAATGGCTTAACAAGAAGCCAAAAGCTCCGTGGAGTTTTGAAGTCTTCCAAATCTTTTCATTGAGCTGTGGCTCCAGAAGGTGAAGAAACTTTATGCAAAGTTTCTTTCACAGGCCAAGTCCTGATTTCCTCAGCAAGGACTTGTTTTTCACGGGATGAAATCCATTCCTCTGTGCCAGGCTAGAATTGGACTTCTGCATGATTTGAGTCTTGGTAGCTAGTTGGCCATTCTGGTCTCTGAGTCCAGGGGAATTTAGGATGTCACTTATTCTTGGCAATGCGAATATGGCAGTCACAAGCATCCCTGGACATCACATGAGCATAAAGGCACTGCTTTTAGCCAGTTAACTTGAGTTTTGATAGGGATAGCATAGAGGTACAGCTCACTTATTTTTCTGCTCTGGCAGATAGCTTTTGTTACGCTGTCTGTGGTTTAATGAAGCATAAATGTATCTGTCTTGTGTGTGGGGCTTAACGCCCTTCTTACTGTTAAGTGTTGTTGAAGAGGGCAGTTAGTAAGGGATGGTCAGCAACACATCGATCACATAGCATTTTCTCCTCTGATTATTTCTTGGGTGGTCACCATGTGCCACCTCTTACACAGACCTGAAGCAACAGGGCTAGGCTAGGTCTGCAGGGACGTCCTCTGAGGAACAGAGTCCGCACAAAGGTACCACCAATTCAGCCAAAAATGAGGCTGTGCTCCCCAGCAGAGTCTGTTATCCCGCTGGGTCCTGACTCCCTGGGTTTGGCCCTTAGTGAAAATCACTTCTATTATCTAAGATCTTGAGTAAGCCAAGTTCTGCTCTTTAGATTGTTTTGCTATTAATAACGTCACAATAAGTGGGTGGAAGTAGCTAATGGCTCTAAGCCACAAATGATCCCAAATGTTCCCAGTCTCTGCTCTCCTGTAAACCTTGACAGATTGGGAGTGCTTAGTAAAATATTGTAACACTCAACACGCATTTACAAGACAGCGATCTGTCCCATGACGGCTTCCAGATGTGTGAGTGTGTGCAATTTCATAATTCAAGAACAGATTCTATTGCCCTCTGCAGATCCCCCATCAGGCTGTTCATAAATGCTGCTCATAATTAAATTAACGCACTAACTAGCCATGCAAATTTTGATAAGCATTGACCAAAAAAATAAAAACGGGAACTGTTGAGATGCTCTCAAAAATGACAAGGTTGTCTTCAGAGATTATTTATCATTATGAGAAGATTTGGTTCTTCCCTTCCTGTTTGCCAAATTCTGCTTTGTCCCTTCATACATGACAACTGTTTCGAGGTTTTAATGTAATAATTAGGAACTGAATTTTGCCACCCTTACTCAAGCTGTCTGCTGTTTTACTCTCTGAACAGCCTTTCTGGAATCAAAGCAAGCGTCTATTCTGTGTGTGGGTAGCAGGATCAGGCTTTAGTTTTTTAAAATACAACCTGTGTGCAGCGCAGGTAGCGGTGGAAGAGCAAAAATATGCACGTACACTTGTCCATGCCAAGGAGGAGAAGCTGCATTTGTATCTATCCCTCCTGTGACCTCGGAAGGGGAGAGAGACTTCAGCAAAGGTTTCACAAGGGATGTTATGAATAAGGAGCTGTTGTTTTCTGTCAGAAACAATGGCTCATAACTCTGGCACAGAAGATCTGCCTGCAGAAGTAGTATCCAGCTTTCCCATGATAACTGTGCTATATTAATTTGCAAAAGTTTCGGAGTTATAACACCTGGTTTATATCTATGGCTGAACTGCATGTCCTTATCCAGTAATGTGTTAGCTGAGGGAGGTGATTTGGATGGAGGTTGGATGCAGAAATGAAGAGTGGAGAACAAAAGCAGATGTCTCTTCTCAGGTGACACTCTGAGGCTTCTTTAGTGCAGTAGACCCTAATGCATCTAGATCAGCATTCAGACAGTTCAGTCCAGTTATCCTTATGCATTCTGAATTCCTCCAGTGCTGCCAACTTTTCAGACTTTGCCACGCAGGTATCGGGAGTTCTTCTTAAGGCATCATCACCCGGAGTCCTGTTATTAGAGAATTTTGGCTCCGTTTTAAAATGTGGTGTTGGACAGTGGCTATTAGACTGGGATTCAGCCTCTCTATTTCTGTGTTGTGTGCCTCCCAATGCTACATGACTCTTTCCATGCTGTTTTCTCAGTTCAATTTAGTTTACCTTTATTGTTCACGTTTATAACTCTAATGTGGGAGTCCCTAAACTTAGCGGGGGCTGTAAGTATTTCTGCAATACAATATCCAGCAACATGCTGGAGGGAAGGGATTCCATCCAGAGGGACCTGGACAGGCGTGAGAGGTGGGCCTGTGCAAACATCATGAAGTTCAACAAGGCCAAGTGCAAGGTCCTGCACGTGGGCTGGGGCAACCCCCAGCACAAATCAAGGCTGGGCGGAGAATGGATGGAGAGCAGTCCTGAGAAGGAGGACTTGGGGGTGTTGGTGAATGAGAAACTCAACACAATCTGGCAATGTGCACTCACAGCCCAGAAGGCCAACTGCATCCTGGGCTGCATCAGAAGTGTGGCCAGCAGGGCGAGGGAGGGGATCTGCCCCTCTACTCCACTCTCATGAGACCATACCTGGAATATTGCATCCAGTTCTGGAGCCCTCAACATCAGAAGGACATGGACCTGTTTGGGTGGGGCCAGAGGAGGCCACGAGGATGATCCGAGGGCTGGAGCACCTCTGCTATGCAGACAGGCCAAGAGAGTTGGGGTTGTTTGGTCTGGAGAAGAGAAGACTCCAGGGAGGCCTTATAGCAGCCTAGGTTCCAGTACCTAAAGGGGGCCTACAGGAAAGCTGGAGAGGGACGTTTTACAAGGGCATGTAGTGATAGGATGAGGGGGAACGGCTTCAAACTGGAGGAGGGGACATTTAGAATAGATATTAGGAAAAAAAATTCACTCTGAGGGTGGTGAGGCAGTGGAACAAATTGCCCAGAGAAGCTGTGACTGCCCCATCCCTGGAGGTGTTCAAGGCCAGGTTGGACGGGGCTTGGAGCAACCTGGGCTGGTGGGAAGTGGCCCTGCCCAGGGCAGCAGGGGCAGAACTAGATGATCTTTAGGGTTGCTTACCATTCTATGATTCTAATATAGATGATAACTACAGACTATTTTTATTTTAGTGCGTTCTGTACAACCACACTGACTTCACTTGGATTACATGTGCATTGCTTAGGGGCAGATTTGGTTCAGTGGATGTAATTAAGAAAAATTTAACTACTCATTTCTAAGATTGGTTTTACTTGTTGCCTGATGTATTTGTTAATTATTGGATGGAATACTCTAAATTATAATATTTTGCAATGACACGTAATATTTCTGTGTCAATTAATTAAGCCTCGTAGTTCCTTGTGAGGTAGGGAAAGCACTTTGATGCATTGTGATTGGAGTGATATAATCCCTGCTGATGAACAAGCCAAGTCCGGACAAGCCCCGCATTCTCACAGTGCAGTCCTGGGAGTGAGAAAAGGGGCTTTGTAGCAGCCTTCACAGGCACAGGCAATTCTCATTGTGTGTGAAACTCCACTCCTCCCTAAAGGAAAAGGTTAACATATGTGCGGATCTGGGAGCGATTCAAAAAAACAGTAAGAGGATTCCCAAATGGGATGTGAACTGAACAGCCCACATGCCAAGCATTAAATCATCCCCAAGGCTGTGGGACAGAGGCAGGGGAAGGATGTCAAGGCATTTGTGCTGGTGGGCCGGGGCTTTCCAGATCCAGCTGCTGGAGCAACCTGCCTGCGTTGTGCAGGTACCTAAAGGTGTTTTCTCTCTGGAGAGTTTTGTGCACAGATTTCTCATTTGTGTGGGTTTCTGGGAACCAATGGTGCAACTCTTCCAGGCCTTGCTCATCCCAAGGTGTTTTGTGAGAAGGCTTCTGCCCCTTTATCTCTCTCTGGGCAAAATTTAGGACACAGAAATAAGCTCCGATTCCTGAGGATTTGCTGCTATTCTGTACTTAGAGCACAGAAGGCAAACCAAACGAGCACAGACCTCGATGCGTACATATGACATTAAGACTCATTGTAGCCACATTTTCCCACGACAAGGAGTGGAAGAGCTGATGTCAGAAGACTGCAGGCGAGGGATTCAACAAAGCTTTAGGGCTTTGCAAAGGCATTATGAAGAATTTAAAGATAGCTTGTCAGCGGGAAGTTGTTGGCAGCAAACAATTTGATAAAAGGACTTCCACTCCCTGCCTTCTAATGCTATAGACAACTGTTAATCACTTATGTTAGTCCTCAAATGAAGTTTGAAACATCTTGGATGTGTCTGACCATCTTTTAGTGTAGCTGAGAGCTACATTATCTACTTTGATTCATGGGAACATGAGTGACTGATTTATATTAGGTCATGGCTATGGAAAGAGGCAAAAAAGAAACGTTTGACCATGTTGGAGCACTCTCAGGTTGACTCTGGTACACTGGACCAAACTGCCAGTTTGGATGACGTAGAAGGTATTGAACTGGGGTTACTTGCAGTATAAAACCAAGTTTTTCTCCAAGTTTAATGGTGGGCTATTGTTGTAATGGACCCAGTTTGTCTGTGGGCTGGACACAGACTGATCACACCAGTGGCTTATTCACCTGACACTGTGGAACACTGTTTTCAAATGTTCAGCCAGGAGGACCACGTTTCAGAAACACCCACAGTCCAACGTACCTATGCTTTGTAAGGCAGCTCCACTCGTACGGTCTTTAACGTGGTCTTGTGCTTTTTTGTTATTCTGTTCAGTGCAATATAAGCGGTAAAGACCTCAAATAAGAATGTGATAGAGAAAGAAAGGTGACACAGACATGGCAATGCACAGCCTCATGTGAATGCAACTATTTTCTTTCCAGACTCATGCAGAGCCAACGGGGATAACTGTGCACCCACAGCGCAGTCAATTTGTGACCCGGATTACCTGCTAATGGCTGTAGTGAGTGACTGTGGCTCAATCAGAGCCTATTTCTGTCTCTCTGTTGGGTACTACAGCATGTCAGTTCCAGTGCCCTCATCCTCAAGCTCCTCAGAGTCCAGTGCAGGATGATTTACGAGTCTCTCAGGAAAATCAGATTTCGTAAGAATCATGTAATTTGCAGAGTATATGGCAGAAGGAACCCTTAACGAAAGAATGGCTTGTTAAATTGGAACCTGCTTGGCTTTGGCAAGGTGGATGCTGTTATGATGAAGTGGGTTTCCTGCTGTCTTCTCCCTCTATCTCCCACTTTAGGGATCCAACAGGTGTTTCTCTGAGGCGGATATATTCCCATAATATTAGAATGAGGAGTTGTCATTTCTGACAGGTTGTGTATATAGATGATGGCTTTATTATGATAGAGCTATATACATTGATTGATTGGTAAATCTGAGTCAAGTAAGGGGGTTTGTGAGAAGATAGTCTCTAACTTGCCAAAATACTATTTAATCACTGGCCTAAGGACTGGCTGTGTGGGGAGGAGACGTGTGGCTGACGGACGCGGTTGCTTGCAGTTAGCACAGGGCTGTGTAGAGACCCTGCAGAGATCTAAAGGGGTGCTGCTCCCCTTTCCCCTCGGTTTTGTACTAGTTTGCTAGGTTTAGGAGAGCCGGCTTGAAGCCCGTCCCTGCCCCTTGTCAGAGATGCAAAATTACCTTTCATTTTGCTGAAGGGCGGGTAATTCAAAGCTGATCAGAAAAATGCTTCATGCAACATGCTGTTTGCCTGTGAAACCTCTTGCTGCAAATGCTGCTGAGAGCAAGAACTGTGCAAGTGGCAGAAGAGAGCAACAGGGATAGGTGGTGTGGTGGCTTTGGCTGTGCTTTGTGAACTTCTGGAGATCGATGGACTTCAGCGAAAGGGCCCGGAAAAAGATTGGAAGCCTCAGAGCTCGATACCACCAGTCTGTAAGCGGAGCGGAGCTGTCACGAGCCATTTGACACCTGGAGCGCGCTGCTTTCTGTTTGTCCTTCCTTTCTGTTCCCCTAGGCTACCGCCAGCTGCCAGTGCCTGCTGCTCCTGCCTCCTCTTGAGCAGCACCAGTGCAGCAGCCAGTGCACAGAGATCTGTTTCTTTGGTGCCTTTCTTGCCTGAAGGAAAGATTTTTCTATGCTTTCCTCCGTCAGGCATAGCTTGCACCTTGCTTTGCATTAGCTGCTACTTGTCTGCATTAAAGGTCAGATGATGCTTGAATTGGATCTGCTGTAGGCAATCCCATTCTCTCTTATCCTGTGGTAGTGTGGAGGGAACAGAGATCGGAGGTGCTGCAGAGCTGGGAAGGACCAGTTTCCAGATTTGGGATTGCAGTGAAACCCAGCACTTTGTAAGCATGTTGCAGAGGAGACTGGAGATCAACTAGGCAGAAGTCGGTTGTTATAGTTTATGTCCATGCCATTAGTAGACCCTTTGTGGCATTTATATCTTGTGCTGCTTTTAAGGTAGGGGAACACCTATAAAACTTAGTAATGTATTAATTTAGAAGAGCAAGGTAACCTATTCTAGTATGATCGTCCCTGGGATTTGTTATTAGTCTCTTAGTTTAAGACCTAGGGAGCAGGCAGAAACTGCAAAGAAGTTCCAGCCTGGTTTTTGTATTCTCATATGGGATGGGAAAGACTCTACAGCTATGCTGCGGTTATTGAAATGACTGTGACATAAGTAGTTATCCTGGGGATGGGTTAATTGTATAGCCATGGCATCATGGAGTTTGGCACAAGCTGCAGACCCCCAGCCCCATTTGCAAAAATGGAAGAAATTCTCAGGTTCCTTAATGCTGTGCTGAGAAGTGCCAAACCCAGTCCCAGCGTGCGTTGGTCTGTGCAGGGCACAGCCAGACCCACCTTGCAGGCTTCATGATGAATGACACCTTCCCCGAGCGAAATCCCCTCTCTTCTTTCTGTTACTCTCACCCAATACAGCATAGGGAAGGACAAATTGGACATGAAAAAGAGTGTCAGGACCAAACCCTGGTCTGGTCATGCAGCTCGACTGAAGCTGTTGTGTTCAGTAGGTACTGTAGTCCTAGATGGCGAGTTTCAGTTGTCATTGTGATTTCAGTTACAGAGTGATTAAATAAACGTAACTCTTGAGCCAACGGTTCAAGGCTGACTCTACCTACAGTACAGCTAGAGAGATGGTTTATGCGAATGGTTTATCCAGCAGATTCCAGGTCTCTTCCTGCCCATGCCCGGGCCGCGAGGAGACACGTGAGCAATCCTCTGCTGTTTGACAGGACTTCCCCAACAGTTCTGCTCTGTAGCAGTCCTTTGAAACAGTTTGGTGTTCAGAGCAGCATCTGATTGAATGGCTTTTGTTTCACATGGTCTTGTTGCTGCTTCTGAACTAACACAATGCTCTAAAACACAGCTACATCTCTGAAATTTGCCTCTAAGACTATCCTGCAATATGGGACTAATTTAAAGTCCCTGGAGGCAAGGGGAAAATTCCTGCTGACTTCTTTTTGCTCTTAATCGAGACCACGTTTATATAAATATTGCTTCAATGAACGTCCCCACTGAAGAACTCGTTATTTAAAATAAACCTAGGGACCAAGTCCAAACAGCTATAAACATCACAACTAATACAATAATTCAAGGAAACACTTTGCAGTATAGTTTTCCTTATGTCAGCTGACATTGACAAAGGAATTCCTCCTCCACGCAACCCTTTTCCCCAATATTGTCATGGTTAATATGTGATTCATACATCCTTATTTTTCATTGCTACTATGAGACATGAAAGCTATGATGTACATAAAGAGGGCATCTCAGCAGCAGCTGGAGATGTGATCTCAACTTGGGTAAACTGCAGCTACCACTGCTGAGAGGTGGTTCTGTAGCTAAGAAGTTTCTCTTTCTGTTGTAGGGGTTTTGATGGCCAAGGAGAGGAGAACAGCAGAGTCATCCTAGATTCAACAGGAACGTTCCAGTGGTGTGCTGCGGTTCCACTGCAGGAGGCTCTTCTGGTAGGTGTAGGGTATTTGCTTTTGGGATCCTCATGTGTCTTCCTCCTTATTCTCCTAGGAATAAGCTGGAGCTTCGATGCATTGATCTGGGTGGAGGGCAGATCACTCTCTAGTTTACTGCTGTTTATTTAGCAATGGTATCTCAGCCAATTTCTATTCATTTGATTTCATATGCAAAGGTAAGAGACAGACCCTGCCTTGGAGGAGAGAGGCTGAAGGTTTACCATTACCCCCTCTTTCAGGAGTGAGCTGCAGATAAAGTATCTTGAGCAGGGTTGTGTAGAGACTCTGTTGCAGTGGTGGGAGCTGAAGGCTCATCCCACAGCCGTGTTCCCTTGTAATTTAGGTGGTAACCTGGGAACAGAGAAGGATCTCCAAGGTAACAAGGGGTCGGTAAAGCCTTCTGTGTTCGCCTAAAGCAGGGCAGGCGCCCCATCTTGGGAGAGGATCTCAGCCTGTGGACAAAGGAAGGTCTGATTGACATTTATATTATTTTAAAATGTTGCATGTTGTGTTTCCAGACCCCTGTGTCTGTGACATTATTGATTTGTATATCTTTAAGACAGTTTGGTTTATTTATTTAATGTGTCTAATCCGTAAAAGAACAAGTCCCATCTAGAAATGGCAGGTTGTGCTCAGAGCTGCCAGAGAGCTGAGAGTAGGCAACCAAATCTTGCAATGAGGTGATCAAAGATTTCATCAAAAATACAGAATGTTCAAGCTGTTCTGCCAGCTGGGAGACTTGTAGCAGGCTGGAATTCATGCTGCTTGAAATGCTGCAGCTTCCTTCCAAGCAAATAAAAGGACCCTATTGCCCAGCAAACTCCAAAATAGGATTAGTCATTACAAATGGGCAAATATCCCAATAGGACGGGAAGCTCAGCTCTGTGAATTGAAGGGTAATGTTTTGGAAAGATCTTACAGGCAGGTTTACATGACGAAAAAGCTTACAACTGCTAGTGTGTCCCAACTCCCCATGTGCCACTTTGGTTTTGTACTGAGTGGTTTTGCGTGGCTAAGCCAGACTGTGCAAGGGGCTCTTTATCAGGATTAAGAATGCCCACAAAGGAAATTAGTGCATAACAGCTATTGCACTTCAAGTTCATGGAGTATCTTCCTTTGCAGTCGCGTTTCTGGGACAGGCAAGCCCTCAAAGGCCTGGGAGTCTCAGGTGCATTTTTGGGAGCGAGTTGGGTGCTTGACAAAGTCCCAGGCCGTGCTTTGGCTTTCTAAAAGCTACATTTTTAAAGTTGTTTTGGTGCTTAAAGGCGCAAGTATACTCCCATGGGATTTGTCATAACACTTCAGCTTTTCATTCTGTTTGGAAGCCACGGACAGCCAGGTGGGGATACCTTACAGAGGTTCCTCCTTGATGTCCATGCGAAACACAGGGCATCCAAACACATATCAAAATACCGTCCTCTGACTTTTACATAAGGTATACATAAGGTATACAAGGTATACAAAATAATTTAAATATTTTTTTTTTAATTTTAACCCTCAGTCTAATGCAGCATAGACGTTCGAGAAGTAACGAATTTTTTTTTTTCCTTGACTTCAGTAATTAATGGTAAATGTCAGATCCGGCCAGCTTCTTGGCCCCAGGTTGGAAGGAAGGCCTAAGTCCTTCCTTGGGGTCTTCAGAATGGCTCACCTGTCCCTGCTGCTCATTCGCTGTACTGACTGCCCCTGTTGGTCTTGTAATTGCATGTTTCCTCTGCAGATTTCAGCAGTAATAGTTTTTCCAATTGTTCCTATAAAATAAGCTATAAAATAGATTGTATTTTTAATTGTTTAGCTTCATTCAGCAGACTAATCGTTGGACTTCAGGCATGTTACATTAAATACAGCTAAAGGTTTCATTATTCAATTTAAACTAATCTAATTAGTTAGAGACAATCATTTAATTTGGTTATGATTCTAATCTCTCATCAGGAAACTTCTCACTGACAAAGTCCCTTGTTTCTCTTTGGAAAAAAACTGCCAAGGAGTGAACGTTGCAGGGCTACACTGATCCTGCGGGTCCTGCTGGGTTAACGTAGACATTAATGCCGTGGCTCCGACAAGCCCCGTTGGCCGACTTCACTGTCCTCCCTACCAACCGCGAGGCACCGCACTAAGCACTACCCACTCCCCAGTACATTTTCCCAGAGTAATTAGCTCATTTGAGAAACATGATCAATTAGCCAGGAAAAAAACACCATGCCCAAGTCGTTATTAAGCTCCTGGCATTAAACTAGTATTGCTGCCTTGTTCTACATTTTTGGTGTTTTATGCCAACATATATGAATTTTTCACTGCTGTAGGATACACTTGAAATCCAAATACTTAAGGGGAGATACTTTGTTTTATATATCGTCTCATTCTATCCATAGAAGTTACACAGCTAAGAAATGGCTTAAGTCTTCCTAACTGAAGAGAAAAATCTAAAATAAACCTAGTAGCTGGTTTAGCAGAATTCTGTTTTAAATTTAGAGTTGCAAGGACCAAGCAGCACTGATCCTTCAGGATCACGTTTAGGCTGCATCTTTGGTGAGGCGAACTTGCCACTGATTGGGCTGCAGGACTTTGTGATGCCCTTCAGAGCTAGTAACTTCATTTCCCATGAGTTGAAAGACATTGTTTTTCTCGGGTCTTTAGAATATCTGCAAAGAGAATGGAAATTTATTCAGAACTTCCCAAAGCTGTGGCTATTGTCAGTAAGAATTTTTTGCATATTCTCTTTCCCCCTTCCTTCCTTTCACTAGCTCTCGTGCACATTTCTAAATACATTTTAAAACTTCTTGATGTAGCACAGTTCAGATTCAAAAAGGACCAAAATTATCTCAGGCTCTAGACTTGAGCTTGAATCCAAGATGTTGTTGAAAAACTTCCCCTTCTTAAATACTTATTTTGCTTCTGGTGGAGTCTTGGTACTCTCTGGTTTCCTGCAGAACCACTGAGAAGCTAATCCTGATTGGTCAGAGAATAAAATTCACAGGTCTAGACTTGCAATTTATTGGACACTTCCCCCTTGCCAAAGCTGCTCAAACTTTGGAGATGTTTCCAAAACACATTTGTGCCAGCTGAGATTGAAGCAAATTTAATGTTCACCTTTCACCATTAAAGATCCTTAATGTTCAGCTTTCTCAGATGTCTCCTTATCGCTATTTCTTCGGTTTTATCAGGGTAGTGCGCTCTCCTGTGCAGATCTGAGAGCGGTTAATGTCCAGGGTTGTGCTGCATGTGCCATTCTGTCTTCCAACACCACTGCTTCAAGCAATCCTTCCCTGGTGGACACGGGAAGCATCCTCGCCACCCTGAACGGCTGATGCATGCAGGGGAGGTCCAGCTCAGCCCCACTCGGTGAGCGTGCTTCCTTTTGCCCGGGAGCGTGCTGATGCAACAGACATGGAAGCCAAAGGAGGGAAGAATGAAAGGGTCGCTTGTCATTAGTCCAAGTTGTGGCCTGGGTTTCCCAAATATAAATGTGAAAGTTGAAAGGACCCAAAGTCTGTGTTAGCACAGCCGGCTGCACAGCCTAGTCCAGTTTCTGTAGCTACAGGTTTGTGAAGGAAGGTGTGGTAAGCCTGCATTGCTCCTGGAGATACGCCAGTTCTGCAAATTCTGAGTGAAGCTTCAGGGTTTCCAGTAAAGAGACCACGGCTGGAGGGTAAATGGTAACCAGTGTTGGTAACTGCTGTATTATTTGCAAAAGCACGTGTGATTGGAGGTCCCTTCCATCCTTCAAAAAGAGAAAAACAATACCTTTCCCTTGAGGCTTCATAGGGTGGGTGCTCTGTTCCCCGACAAACAGAGCTTCTAGCTCAGAACTGCAATGGAAGCAAAAACGACTTCAGCCCAGTAGAATATTTATTGCGTCTCTTCCTCCCTTAATTTGGCAAAGGAGCTAAAATTTGTCCTTCTCTTGAGAATGTGGAGTATTAATTAACTGAAGACGGGCTGAGAAATGGATGGCTCTCCTAAGTGTTTTCCTTATACTTTATTATCATTCTAGGCTTTTAAAACAATGACTGTGCCAAAGAAAAGATTAGAGTGAAGCAAAGACAGGGTTTTTTTTAAATAATAACTAGAGAAAAAAAATATCAATTTACAGTGTATACAATCAGAACAGAAGACAAATTATTTGTAAGGTATATTTGAGTAAGAGGTAATTGTGACTTGAATAGATTACTTTTATCTAATGTATTTATTGCTACATAAATATAAAGATGTATGGAACTATTTCATACATAGAGAAAGTAAATAGTATGTACTTTTATATGTAATTTATGTATCTCCATCTCTAGTGACAGATATAGATACTGTAGCTACTGCATCTTTATACCTATATATGGAAAAGAGAGAGACTCCGAGCAAAAAGGATATTTCATCCTATCAATCGCTGTCCTACTCTCCTCCAGCATTTTTTGTTGTAGCACTTAAAATTGTAGTACGTGGAGTGCAGAACTCTGAACTACAATGTGCATATGGGAGATAGAGATGTGTGCATCTGTTCATCAAAACCTTCCCCACTGCCTCGCAGAGTTCATACTTGTTTCTCCTTGAGGTGGTAGCTCTTGGCTTGCTTTGTCTCCTTCCAGCAGAAGACCTCAGGGACCTGACGCTGACATAGGTGTGCTCAGTTGGGTAAGCTGAGGCACGGCTGGTTAGGCTATTTACCAAGCGTATCATTGTCAGAACCATCGCCACCTGCATACTCAAAAGTCTTCTTTTTTTTTTAATGCACAAGCATATATTTTTCCATTATTTTCCGTGGGAAGATGGGCACATGATGAGTTGCGTCAGAAAAATGGATCTTGCAGTTTTAAATCTGTTCAACATCCTTGCTATCATGAGAGAAAAGTTTATTCATTCATACTGGGAGAAACATAATCAAGTACTGTAGTGACAAGGTCCTTGAGAACAGTATCAAAAGGGCTTCTGCTTGTGCAGAAAGAGGCTGGTGGTCAGAACAGTTGGAGCAGAGACACGCAGACACAAGGTTATTTGTGTATTACAGCTAACGCTGTGTTTCAGCACATCAGAACCAGACCAAACACACAAAACCTTCTTTCAGGTATGAGCAGAAATCAGAATTGTTTGGTCATCTGTCAGGAACCTGGGTAAAGTACGGGCTAGGCATCAGAGCAGAAGACAAATACAGCTAGAAAAGAGCCAACAGTACAGAGGGAATCAAGAAGTTTTCCAGACTTGGTAGCTGTCAAGTTTGCTAGGAAGCAATAAGAACAGCAGATACTAGTAAAGAGCCGGGCTGTGCCTGTGCTGATCAGAACTTGGTGTAGGTCCACCTCTGCAGTAGTTGATTACAGTGTACCAGTGAAATACGCATTTTCCACCAGTGTCGTGTACCACTGGGTGCTTTCAGCTGCAGAGTTGCAAAATCAGCACGTTCAGGAAAATCCTTTCTAGTTGTAGGAGAAACATCTAGGAGGAGCTGTGAAGAAAAAGAAATGGGCAGCAGAAACTAAAACGTGTAGGGGAGACCCCAAAAGTACGGCAGTCCTCTGGGTCACGACCTGATTTTTTGAAGGCCAAGGGTAAAGTTACATTCAAAACTTGGATCCGAGAAACCTGTCCTCAATTAATGCTAATAGCCAGGAGAGGAAGCAGGTAGGAAAAGACAGAAGAATAGCTGGGAGGGTTTTCTAAAGCAAGATGATTAGGCAACTATTATCTGATTTAAAAAGAAAAGATGGAGGCTGATGTTTCTCGCTTAGTTGCCGTTGCTGATGGGACGGCAGGTGATGTGGCTGGCTACCCAGCTGCCCTACCCAACCAAACCCCTTCTCGTCCCCAGCTTTGGTGCTGTAGACAAAGCTATAGCATTTTGTATGCTAACCATAGTGGAAACCAGTTATGGATGAAAGGCCCTGAGCTCCCTGAGCAGATGAGGTGCTTTGGTAAGCGTTGCAGCCGGCGTAGGCTCAGTCTGGAGACTGTAACAAAGCCCAAATCAATTGTGTTTCCTGTGGTTTTCGACTTCGCTGTGAGCGTTTCGCACCCAACAAACCCAGACCTGTTCTGCCCATTACCTCTCTCACGGGGTAAAGAATTAAACAGGTCTTAGAGAACCAGACCCACGCAGAGGTAAACATTACTTACATTTGCAAGAATGAGCATTTACTAGGGTCAGTGCTGATGCCAAGGACTTCTAGTCTTTCCCATGGAAAAATTTAGGTTTTCCAGTAATGCTGTAATTATCACCCTGTCATGTCACAAAGCAAACAGGTTGGCAAACCTAGGTACCGAACTAAATAATCTGTGGCATAATCTAAACATATAATGGTAATTAAATCTGACAACTTAATAAGATACTGAAATTCAAATGTACAGTAGTAATCTACAATTAAGTAATCTTTTGTAATAGCACCCTGCCAGTTTGTAAGATTTCAGGTAGAGCTCTGTGTACTGTTTCAGAGCAAAAATATTGACATAAGAAAAAGTTATGCAGGCAATGATCAGACATACATTCGAATCAACCAGCACAGTGCATGGAAGGGTGCACTAATGGCAATGATTCATTTCAGGCATTCAGTTGCTGCCACAAGCATGCGTTCAGAGATGCCTTGCTGTGCTTGGGGAGGGCTTTTTCTGCTGTTTTGAGGGATTGTGGTGCCTGACATCTCTGATGAGCTTTTTGGCAGTCCATTGCCTAACCTCAGAGGTGGTTGATTAGAGCAACGCTCCATCTAGGACCTCCAGTGTTCACATGCTCCTCCGAGCAGAGAGGATCTGTTCTACAGTATCTGAACTGGAAGAAGTTCCATTTCTAGCAAAATCTTTCCATCATTTTGACTTTGATACTGTCTTGTGCAATAAGTACTATTAATACTTGGCTACCCAGATGCTGTGCTAGGTAGCAAAGGAAAAATTTAGACGTAATGGTAAGGGAGACAAGATTCGATGTGATCACAACACGGAGAGTAGACTTCAGATTGGTACCGATTCTACTAAATCAGCTAGCTGGTGAGAACTGGGAGGAAATAAGGACACATGCTTCTAGGAACTTCTGGATTTCTCTTTTAAGTCTTTTTGGTTGCCAGGTTTTAAAAAAATTATGGTATATGCTTTTGCTTTCATTCCTACAGCACATGTCCCATCTATTTATGTACAGCCTTCTTGAAGGGGAAGGGAGAAACACAACCCCCTCCCTCAAAAGCCCTCTGAGTGCAAATTGGCTTAGTGGGAGCTTTGCGCCAAACAACGCTAACCAGCACTGCTGCTCCACAGAGGGTAATTATATTTTAGTTATGATGTCAATAAGCAGCTCCCAGGAGAGCTTTTCTTTTTTAATCCTTTGAAGCTCTGAGTGAATAAAGGGAGCCTTGGAAAAGCAAACCAAGGCAAGAAACTTTCTAAATATAGGAAAAGCTTTGGGATTTTTGCATGACAATGACATTATTTTTAGGCATAGGTATGAGAGTTCCTGCCTTTGTCCATCTGAACCATTGTGCCTTGGTTTCTTTCTTTCTTTTTCTCTCCCCCCGCCCCTTTCTGTTTCTACTAACTTCCCTCTCTCCTCATGTTGTTATTGACTGTTTCTACAGATGCTGTTTTCAGAGCGAGAGCACTGGGGAATCAATCACAGCCATGTTATAAAAGGATCCCCATCACTACAGAGCTGAGTAAGTTATTCTTTAGGAACAAATTTCACAGAAGCAATATGCATGCTGCATTATTTATTTACCCCAGGCCCTTTTTAGAATTCACAGGCAGAAAGCGACAAGCACTACATGTCCAAGGAACATTAAAAGGTTTGACTTAGATGTTAATTCACTGGCTTTGAAGGAGTCAGGATGGTTTATCAGGAGAATAAATATAACAAAGTGTTACAAAGGTCTCTGTGTGTAGCAGAACTCCAAAGCATCCATTTAGGAGAAAGATACTGTCCTTGGGGTTTTTTTTTCGACTGGGCTGGACCTTGGGAGGTCCGAGTTCTAGTGACATGGCCTGCATTCGTGCCACCTATCCTGCCATACTTCACTAAGGTCGATAAATCAGAAGCATATTTGCCTGGTTCACCCTTATTTTCAGTGGAGAAAGAGGCATCACCAAAGGCAGTTCTGCCCAGGTGAAATCTAACTTGGCCTTTGGCCACGCTTTCCTCTCTCTGGTGATTTTTAAAAAGCACTGAGAGAGGCTGTATGCCCAGTTTTCATCCCACAACAAGTGGGGTAAATCAAGGCCTAATTCTCTATGTTCCAACACTCCTCTTTCTGAAACACTGGTGATGGTTCCCCTCTCCTCTTCTGGATTACGGGGGCGTCGCTGCAGGCTTCCTCATTTGTACAAGTGGCTGTGAAAGAACAGAGCCTGTTCCAAACTCTCTGCAGTACCAGGCGTTGTGCAGTGACTGTTTGGGGTGCAGAACTTGGATGGGTCCGTGTACACGCCGAGGTGGACAGAGTGCTGGTGCTCTGCTCCAGAGCCCAAACACCTTTGTCCTTATCCCACAGCCTCAGCCTCTCCGGCCTGCATGCGCAACTGAAGTCACCCATGGAGTTCTTTCATGCTGCTCTTTGCTGTCTTTGTCTTCATCTCCCGATGGTTACAAACCGGGTCTGTTACTTAGAACATGGGCACCGATTAACTCATTGCTGGTGGCAGCAGTCAGTGTCCCAGCAGAGCGGTGTGGCTGGGCTGCGGGTCCTGAGGGCCATGACTGTGCGGCTGCATCTCCAGTGCTGACACAAGAACGTACCCATGGAATTAGCACAGCACGTTGCCAGGCGTCGTGACTGGCCCCTGACTCACCCAGGGTTGGGTTTTTTTCTTTCTTTCTTTTTGATGCAGGGCTTGTAACTGCGCTCAGCACATGCGGGGTCCTTGCTTTCCAGTTCTCCCCAGGTTTGCAGCTGGAACAGGGCTAGTGAACAGCCTTGGCCGGTAGCAGGCACTGGCGATATCTTATTTATATGAAGCTCTGGTGTACTGCTTAGTCAAAACTTGTACCTGATAAGCTGTGTCCCAGAAGCAGTTAAGTACCTCAATGGGCTGTTCAGTCCAGTGCGATCCTTAGACTGAAACACTGAGGGGCTACTGCAAAAAAAAAAAAAGTACAAAATAATGATAAGATAATGATGCCTCCTCCCGAGTTATTCCGGAACTCTTGAATTTCCCAGAGTGATATCTGGATATCTTGTGCTGTGGTTTAAGCTTTTATTTCTGCTGTGTCCAAAAGTCTCAGAAATGTTTTGAGCTGGCTACCGAGGCCCAGCTCCTCTGAGAAGATATTGTGCAGTCAAGCTAACGTCTTCAGACAGGCATTGAACCCCTGTGATTTCCCTCCAGGATGTGGTGTGTCAGTGGAGGGGAAAACATCTGCAATCTGTTGACATGACTTGGATTTTAGTCATGTCAGATCTTTGACAAAATAATGAATCGAGCCCAGTCCCTAAGCACATGGATGCCTGCCCCTGCTGTAGTCTTGAACAGCACAGAAATATGTTCGGAGTTACAGGGATGGGCTAGGAAGCAAAATAACCCCAAGAATTTAAAACCTGGAAGCGCAAAACAGCTAAACAAAAACAGCTGGAGCTTTCTTGTGATTGAATAAGCTTCCCGTAAGTCCCTCTGGTAGACCTTGATCTAGACGAACGCTCACTTTTGTGCCTATCTCTGGAAACAAGCTGAGAGGGGCAATACTAATGTGCCTTCAGTTGTGAGGGCCTTTGTCGTGGTTTGGGCCGGACTGGCCGCTGAGGGCAGCTTTGCTCATTGCCGGCAATTTCTTATTTCGCAGTGTACTGGCCGTTGACCAAGGGCCATCTGTATCATTCGGTGTGTCTTGACCCACCAAAGCCAGCAGTATGACACACTGTTCCTGCTCAAAACCTGCCATAGGAGAAGCTAAGACCCTTTGTAGCTTCAGTTGAAACCCCGTCACCGTTAAAGTCAGTAGGAGTTTTGCAATGAATCCTGACAGGCGGAGGAAGCAGTGTGGTGTCTCAGTAGAGCCAGAGCTGCCAAGCTTGACTTGCCTCTGCCACACTTCTGTTGTGACCAGGGTGGCGTGCCGGAGCCCCCGCAGTCCCAGAGGTGTGCCGTGGTCCCAGAGGCGTCCTGTCCTCTGGCACCTCCTGAGGTAACGCCACGTAGTCAGGGCCAGAGTTGGCAGAATCAGCTGAGGGCCTGCACCCCTCGAAAGGGGGCTGGGTAGGAATGTTGCCTTGA
Organism: Anarhynchus alexandrinus; assembly: GCA_008711295.1. Classification (NCBI taxonomy): domain Eukaryota; kingdom Metazoa; phylum Chordata; class Aves; order Charadriiformes; family Charadriidae; genus Anarhynchus; species Anarhynchus alexandrinus. Next base: position 339,622 of record VUYV01000083.1, on the reverse strand, counting down.
GGAACAGGAGAGGTGTGTGTTGTCACCGTGGTCTTACACGCTGCTGCTTCTCCTCGCCCGACAGTGAGAAACACAGAAAAATAAGAAATGCTTAACTGGCCATTTCACACCAGGCTGATGCGAGACCCGTTAGACGGCCAGCTTTGCACGGGGTTTCTGCGGGCCCAGATCCACCAAGCTGAGCATGGCCCAATGTGTCGAGCATCTTCTGAATTTGTGAAGTGGTCAGCGGGCTCAGAGGTGTGTTATGAATGGTTATTCCCTGGAAACAATCAATTCTAGAAACCCTTACCATAAGGAGACAGAGATCTGGGAGAGAAACAGCAAAGTGATCTGTAAAGAAATAAGACTCCTGTAAATATATAAAGGAGAAAAAGAATGGTGTGGAAAAATAAAGTGGATCCCTTGTTGTGGCTGTGAAACAATGCTTTTCATAGCCAACTGTGTAAGCTGGAGAGGAGTCACACTGATTAATGCCAGATGCAGGGCCAACGCTAAAATCCAGGGTAGGTGAAATATCTGTACTGAGAATACATGGCTGAAGGATGACACCAACACTGCAAGACAACAGGAGACATTAATAGTATTGTGATTCTGGCTAGTTTTAGTCATCTTTAAAAATGATGCACTCAAATGCTTCCTGACCCAAGGGGACATAATAGAAATCAGTCATTACTCACATAGAGTTAGTTGTGCTCACTCTCTGTTTTTTAATGGGAAGATACGGGTTCTTGATCTCAATTCCTTTCAGTCTCCTGCTGTGCTGCTGTCATTCCTCAGCATTCTTACTGGTAGTGCATGAGTGCCAGGACAAACGGAGCAGGTTCAGTGGCACAGCAGGGGCCTTCTGCCTGGCTGGACTTCGGCAGTTCCCTGAAAACAGAAAAGAAAGTTAAGGAGGAATCACTTTGAGGAGGAGGAATTCTGCAAGACTCTCTCAGCCAGCGAGAATAAGGTTGACAAACTAGTGAAGATCCCTGTGAAGTAGGACAGCTGTAAAAGGAACTTTGTAACCCCAATTTAAGCCAATAGACATAGTAATTGTATTTCTGTTAGGTCAGGAAAATGAGGGGAAGAAATTAGATTATTCCTTTCTTTTTCAAAGCAGGTGAGTTAATTATGATCTGATTTCTTAAAACTTAGTTTTAGGATTCTGTGTCTTTTGTCTGCCATTGCACAATCAGTTAGCAGCACTGAGTATTTTGTTCCTCTTTTCTTTCCTAATGCTGCGTGCTGGGGGTAGTGCCAGACACAGAATGGCAAACTGGTTTTATTAACTTTTGTTTCTGATTCTAGAGGGCTTGTCTGTGTTGCTAAGATGTTTCCTCTTTCTTCCTTGCTTTTCTGATACAGCCTTCACCAAATGCCCAGTTCATTAGTCAGACTCCCAGCGGCGATTCTGAGATTTCAGAGCAAGAGCAGCCTTCCACCACTGGTGGCCCCGCAGGAGCTATCTTCTCTGAGTGATACTGTCAGTGGTGACACACAGGTGGGTCACACTTTGGTGGAGTTAAGCCAGGATTTTGGCAGCGAAACAGCAGTTCAGCTCATAAGCTGGCATTTCCAAAACTGCCTTCTCTTTTTTCTGAAAGCCCCTTTCTTCCTCCTCGCCCCAATTCCCCGCGCTGCAGTCGAGTTCCACACACCGCGCTCTCAGCTCATGTCCGAGGGGATAGTGCTTGGGTGGCAGTTTTACAGAAACTGAATAAATACAAAACAAATCTCTCCAAGGGATAAGCAGTCCCAAATAAGTGTGTCAAGTCCAGTTACGCTTTTCTGAGAAGGCTTCAGTGTTAGGGAAAGTATTATATTGCTGCTACTCACTGATATGTCAATCAGCCAGATGGTAATTAATGACTGCTAGTGTCAAGTGTAAAAGTAACTCAAGGCATAGCATGACCTGTCTTAAAGGATAAAATTTCACTCAAGCGTGAGATTCCAAGTCTGTCCAGGAATGATCAGCACTCAACTGCTTTAAAGTAGAGGGGCACCTTAGGTTGGATTCAGTCATTCTGTAAATACAGTGAAGATGGAGAGAAATACGATATTGCTTAGCAGTTCCAGTATCAGGGAAAAGATGCATGAACTGGAGAAGAAAGAGAAGGGAGCCTTCAGCAGTCCAATATCACCTCCTTTTGCGATTGCTGTATCTGTTGAAATTTCTCAAGACACTCGGAGCAGGAGTGCTGTTCTCTCTTAGCCTGGATGGAGACTGGCAGAAGAATCTGAACGGCAGAATGTGGTCTGTAAAGTGGAATGTTACCCCTTGGAAGCCTGAAGCAGAATGGGCATTTGCTTCAATGTGACTCTTGGAGTCTCAGTAGGCAGAAAACAATTCAATGAGCATGATCATTATGACTTAAGTACTCTAACGAGCCCTGAGTTCCCTTCCTGATCCAGCTGTAGGTTCCTAAGCTATGCAGGACCAGATTTAAAAGCTCAGTAGCAACACGAGCCAATGGGATGGGGCAACTGCTTGGTGATGGGAGGTTTCCAGCCTTGCCTTTGTGTGCAGAGGTGTTCCCGGGAAATGTGCGTGTTGGAAGCTGTAACCAAACATCAACTGGCGAAGAAGGTAACATCTCATGGGCACATTAGAGAAATGTTGCTCCTTTAAAGTCAGCTTCGAGACCCGTTCTAAATGCAGTGTGTTGTTTCCTGAGTAGGCACACACACATGCACACCTCTCTAGTTTCCCCGCCTTTCAAATTCCTGCAGTGTAACTCAGCAAAGAAAGTACAGAATGAGGGTGACATGCAAATCCTATTAATTCATCCAAGTATGGAAATGCAATCCTTTTGATGTCAAAAAGTACAGCAATGATATGTTAAAGAGCTCAGCACGCTTCTGTTAAATATGTAAAGTGCAGATTCCCCCGAAGCTGTATCACTCCTGGATAACCCTGGACTATAGCTCCATACTTTAAAAGACTGAGAATTACTCTAACAGCATTATACCCGTTTGCCCGACAATATGGTCGGATGTTCTTAAGCGGATTTGAGTTGAGCGTGGATTTAGGAACACCATTCCTTCTCTGCAGCTTGTTTAGTTTCTTTACTCAGGCAAATGCAGGTGACAGATTCCACAAAGTGGCTCTATGTAGGAAAGCTTTTTGAGAAAGGGTGGAAAATAAGTTACTTGATGCACTGCAGGCAGAGGAAACGCTTTTAGATTTTAAAAAATATATATAATAAAAATGAGAGACTCCAGGCCTTTTTTTGCCTCAAGTCTGAATATGAACCATGGTAAATAGGCAGGTGTCCCTGCCTATAGCAGGGGGGTTGGAACTTGATGATCTTCAAGGTCCTTTCCAACCTAAACCATTCTATGATTCTATGATTCTATGATAAATTTTTTCAAAAAAATACTGACTGAGATAAGGGCACAGAGAGAGGTTTTCAAAACAATATGGCAGCTACAAGGACAGAGGTTTTCCTGCTGCACCCGGACCCTACAGTGCTGGGCAGGGCAGTTGTGCTCCTCAGGTTCGCCTTGCGCAGTGTGCTCCCACCCAGGTGGCATCGCAGCTCCTGCCCGGGCTTCGCACGCGCACACACGCCCCACACCCACCCCGTTTGTGCTGTTTGTGCCTTTCAAAACCTCCGATTCAGGCACGGCTTAGTGCACTCTATTGTAAGAGCAGAGGTGGGATCTTCTGACTGCTCTTTGAAGCCCAAATGGGCTAAGCAGGCGGTGATCCATAAATATTGTCAGAAAACTTTAACCGCAATTAAGAACTACTTCAGGTATACAAAAAACTCCAGAGTGTCTGTGATCACTCTCTCTAGGTTTGCACTGGAAAACTTGGTTTTCCTTTCCAAGGCATACTCTTTTGTCTTTGACTGTTCATTGTCTCTTCCTTTCTGGCCATACTACAACCATCACATCTTGTCTCTGCTGCAGCCTTTGGTGACAAGTGGGACAAGCCCGGCACAAGTGGGACAAGCCGGGCACTGGGGGAGCAGCTGTTGAAAGAGGGCAACAGACTGCGCACAAGTCCTGACAACATGATCCACAGTGCCTCCCAAGTCACCCAAACTGCCGCTCCTGCCACTGTCCGAGAGGTGGTTAACGGGTGTCACGGTGAGTTCCACCACTGAGCGGTGCTTCATGGGCGAGGCCTTCATCCTTGCTGCTGCTTCTTTTGGATTGGCATTTCCAAGTTTAGTTTCATTCAGTCGAATCTCACTGTGTAGCTGGAGCTGTATTTCGAAGAGGCAAAGAGGTCAGATAGCCTTTTTTTTTTATACTAGATTCTAATCTTATGAGGGACCAGTCATTTTCTTTCCTTTCTTTCTTGCCAAATATTATGATATTAAAAGTAGTGAATAGTGATGATAGTTGACAAAATAAGTGATTTAGTATTGAGCTGAGTCCTCTACTTTGGTTCTTTTGAGATAAGAGTGGTTTTGCTTCTTTTATAGCAGGAGGACTCCTTTGGAGACATTTACTGCAGAGCTTTAGACTTGTTTGGAATACTCTGCTTTGGGCTCTACCGCCTGATGGAAGAGCCCGATCTGTGCAAGAATAGGCAAGTATACTTTATCTCAAATTGTAAGTCAAAAGATAGTAGTCATGACTTTGAAGTTAGGCATCTGTTGTAGGCAACCTGAATTACTTATTTTTGTCTTGGATTTAGGCGTTCTTCTGGGCAGCGAAGGCCATTTGAGGCAAACTGGTGTGTGGTCTGAACATGATGCTTACTGGCGCTTGTATGAGACACTCTTATGTTCACTTAAGATGTAATTTATCTTTAGGAGTGAGCCTTCTTCATTAGAGAGCTGCTGGAGCATGAAGTTAGTAATGCTGCTGAGGGCAGGGATTTCAGAGAGTTTGCAGGTGGAGAGAACTTTCTCATCTAACCTGTTCTATTCACTGATTCTTTCCATTTCCAGATTTCAGTGATTGCTCGAGCGTCAGATCTCCTAGAGAGACATGTAGTCTTGATTTAAAGATTTTGAGCAATCAAAAAGTTTATCACATCTTGCAGCAGCTGTTCCAGAGACTAATTAGCTTCATTTAAAATATATGTATCCCATTCCTAGGTAAAATGTATGTTGTCTCATCATTCCTAAGAATTCTGTACATGCAAGCAGTCATTGCAAAAAGCCCTACAGCTTTCTTGCTGTCCCAGACACTCGGTTTGAAAGCCTCACAAAGCAGTCTGAATCTCACGTGCTGCTGCTTTTTCAGGTTTGGGATTGCTCGGTCTGCCGGTGATTTGAAGACGCTGTCTATGGATCTGCAGTTTTGTGTTGTTCCATTCAACATTGCAACAACTGATGATGTGGGATGGAAGTCAGTTACCAAGCCAGAAAACAGGTAGCGCAGTCATCTTCATGCTGGAGTTATGACAGATTGTGAAATGCCCCACAAATTAAAAATTGTACGAGTTAAGACCCCCACAATAAATTGTCTGTGTTCTTGTTTCTTGGGGGTGGCAGTTTGAATTTGGCTAAACATTAACGTGACATTATTACTGAAAACAGTATTGTTAAGCATTAACAACAAACATATCAGAGTAAAATGCTCTCTCTGCGAGGAAAAAGGCAAAAACTTGAGTTTCTGCTGAGCATTGCACAGAACAGACCCAACTATATACAAACAGGATGACTCCATTGAGTTTAGAGATTCTCTGCTGAACTTCTCAAAGTTCAAAGACTCCAGCACACTAAAATTCAGTTTTGTTGCAGCAAGAACTGAAGATGCTGGGTTGATATGCATTGAAAGAAACAAGAAAACAAGCAAAAAATCTCCATGAACTTGTACCATAAATCAGGTCCTGTGTGTATGTTATAAAGTCAGTTGAGGGAAGGAGGAGAGTGTTGTTGTTTGGTTTCTCTCTCTCTCTCTCTCTCTCTCTTTCCCCTAACACTAATTAGGTTTGAAAGACTGCAGCTTGAGTCCAGATACCACATGCCGAGAAGAAAGGAACCCAAACAGCTGACGCAGAGTTCAGACTAAACTAACTGCAAGCTCCCCAGGGACATCACAAGGTAAACCTGATAGTCTCTGTCATTTACAATCATTATCAGGCAGCTGAGTCTCTGTAATTTTACTGGGGAGCCAATTAACAGATCCCTGAAGCTCAAGAATAAGGTCTTGGTCCTTTTTCTATTTTAGACAGGAAAAGGGGGAAAGTAAGTCTTTGTCTCGAATAGATACTCCAGAAGCTTTCCTACCCAGGGGAATGGTCAGATCGGGGCTTGCACTTTTCCTCTTGAGTTGGATAAAGCGCTGAGCTTAGGAGCCAGGCAACTCGCTTCAGCACCCGGCTCCGCAACAAGCGGGCGACTTATTTAACTGTATCCTAATGCTGCTTGCTGCACACAGGAACTATAGTAATGTACTTGTTAAGTTAGATAATGAGAGCTTTGGGGAAAGGACTGTCTCTTGTGATTTGTTTGGCCTGACATAAATAGGTACTGATTTCGGATAGGACTTTTAGAAACCCCGCTTAAACAACATGAGTAAGAAGCAAGAGAAAAGCTTGGACCAAAACTCCAGATGGGAACATATCTGCGCTTGGGGAAGTTTGGAGGTTGGATTCAGGTCTGAGCCTTAATGTGTTGGACTCATCTTTGCTGGAATAAACTAATCATACATTTTCAATTTGGGACAGATTGTAAGTAGGAATCAGTGAACCATGCTCAGAGCAAACAGAATACATAGGAAGCATGCATTCCCTTTGCCAGCCCTTTGCAGACCTGAACTTGAGCCAAGACAGTCAGCTGATCTCTTGGTAGGAGTTTTTTGGCCTAAAATCACCCACTGTATATACAAACTTAAGTAAGAATTTGTGCACTGGATTCTGTTTACCCTCTGGCAGAACAAGGCTTCAATAATAGTGTCTCAGTCCATTCCCTCACATGCATTATTTTAAACAGACAAGACAGTTAAAAGGTGGAAGGAAGAGCCTGGGCAGGCTCTGCAGTCCTTTGACTGCAAAGGATACCTTATACTGAGACTCTGCAAGCTTTCTGTGTTGTCATCTGAACCTTTCTTTGCTTTCAGCTGTAATTCAGTCTAAGCAGGGCACAGAGGAGGAGGTAACATCCCTTTTTCTTTCTTATTGTTCTATTGCTTTTAAATGACTACACATGCCTGGACCTCTGTGGTCTGATGTTAAGCAGGTCTCGTGCAACGTTAAGGCGTTTTTATTAAGAAAACTGCAAGAAACACAGAAACCTGTTTACTCATAACCCCGAGTGGGTGAGAAACTCAGACTGTCTTGCCAGCAAACTCTTCTATCTGAAATCATCTGGTTTTTCTAGGAAACGGAGGCAAACGTTGAGAGCCCTCCTTCGTGACTGAGATCCAGAATGTGTTAGTTCCAGCTTTAAGGCACCAAACATGGGATATACCACTGTGTTACTCCAGAGCTGTGCTGCTTGGTGTAAAACCGTTGCAACCCCTGGTGTGAGTATCTTTCTTCTTCCCATTAGAAAGAGAGACTTGCCGCAAGTGCATTTGTTACAAACATTCCTTCTCTCCGAGGTGCCTCAGATGCAGGACTGCCAGTGATGACACATGCCACACGTCCCCATCCTGCATTCACAGTATGTCTGTGGTGGGGACTGTGCCCCTCTCCAGTCATACAGCTTCGCCAGCACAGCACGGTTCCAGTTGCTTAACCTGCAGCTGCCGAGCGTGTAATTTACTGGGGTAAGGTGGAGTGGGGAGAGGTGACGAGGGGGAGAAGGGACCTCCTTCATTTTGCTTATTCCACGTTTTTGTTCAGTTGCTCTACCTGAGCAAGCAGTTCTGCTTCTCATGAAAGAAGGAAGGGGGAGAGAAATCCTAAGAAAGGTAAAAGCATTAATGGGTCAAGGCCTCCTTTGCATAATTCTATTATCACCAGGAAGATTCTGCAATAATCATGTTAGGCATGTGCTCTGGAGCATCAAAGTGACTTGTCTTACCTTACTTTTTGATGTTAGACAGGTTTAAATGCTTTGTACAGATGAGGCACCTCAGACAGCTGATCAAGAGAGCCTGTGCTGTTCAAGCAAAGCAGAGGCCTGTTTTGCTTTTTTTTAATGTCAACAATAATGCCACATTCTTCCAGCAAGGAATAATCTCTGTTGTCACAAACTGTGAAAAGCAAAGGTGTAGGAGAGAATCTGTGTGTGGGTGCATGCAAACATACTTTCTGACGCTACCACCTTTGAATCTTCAGCAACAGTGTCTTCTTGTGTATTGTTTGGGTCATATGTTTATATACGTATTTTATAAATAAATTCAGCTCCTGCACTGAAAACCACAGTGTGGTACATAAAGCTGTTACAGGATCTCTGCACTGTAGTTTGCTAATCTGCACCCGTTCTAAGCTGTAAAGGTCACCTTAGTGTGTGTGTGGTGATTAATATTAGTATGTTTTACTTTTTAGTAGTGTTACGGGAGTCTCCAGTGGAGTTCTGAAACTTTTTGTGTCAGATACAATCAGAAGTAGTCCCTGACCCCAGTGAGCTTGGGTGGTATATAGCAAAAAGAGTTATAAGGGAAGCAGAGGAGTTGTAGTTTGCCTAAAAGCATAGATCAGATTGGTGGAAAAGATAAAAACGGAACCCACATCTCCAGATTTCTCGGCTAGCAGCTTTCCCACTAGGCCATTTTGCATTTCTGCTCTCAGCTCCTGCTGACGATCGTTCCCTTCCCAGTCTGTCTCGGGATTTAACCGTCTCTTCCGGAGGTGGCTCAAATAGTCTTCATGGAGCACTACCTGATTAATTATTTTTCCATTTGTTATAAGATGGTCAGCCCCCTTCCGGAAGCAGACAAGTACCATCGTGCTTTCAGACAGGAAGATGAGCTACTTGAAGCCCCCGGGTAGGGCGGCCGGCGTGCCCCGATGTGTCCCGTCTCTCTTGTCAGCTGCGCCACTCTGCCCTTTCAGGCTGGTACGTGACGGACGGAGCCCGAAACCTCCCCAAAGATGCATGCGGGGGTATGCAGACCGCAGAGACTCAAACACGCTAAAGCGCTTATCCTAACACACGCATCCACCTGGATGCGAACACCGCTAAGGGCATGTACCCGGAGACAAACACAGGCTCTACAGGGAGCGCTTGCCTGTAAGGAGGTGAATATATACATCCAGGCCGGGGTTGTTTTCTCCCTCCTCCGCTTCCCCGTAGTCAGATACAATCCAGCAGAATGAGTAGTGAGGGATGTCAGCGCTGAGAGCCGGGCTGGGTTTTGCAGTGCAGCGTGCTGCGGTGGGGACTGACACATCGTCAATGGGATGTGAGGAGAACCCGGACTCTATAAATGTTAGATGAGGCGGGCTGGGCATTGACGGAAACGAGAGGTGGCTGCAAACACCAAGTGTCATTATTCTCTGAGCAGGGATGGTGAGAGGCCTAGGAACTTCCCATGGAGATTAACTGCTTCACAGCAGGATGAGGAGCTGTCGCCTGATGGAAAGGGACATCCTGTTGTCCTGAGAACACTTGGAAGGAAGGATGCGCGACAGCAGGAGTAGCTTTTGAGAGCATACACAGAGTTTCCTGCAAAGCACATATCTTGTCTGAAAGATGATTTTACTCTGCTGAGATAAACTCCAAACACCTAATGGTTTAAATTAACGCCCGAACAGAAGGAGGTGACTCTCTCAGTCATTAATTGGCAGTGGGTTATCTATCCTCTCCTACCGAAGGAAGGGCTCTTTGCTGCTTTCCCATCCATCTACTTCAGCTTACTCTCTTGACCTGCCACCAATGTACCATAAAGCCATAGTCTTATTCCCCACTGTCTCTCTAGTGGCCAGTTATAAAGGGACTAGAGCTGTTTAACTGCTGATTGCTTCTCTACTTGCAGCAGGAGGCCGTGCAGAGTGAATTAGGTGAGCTCACTGTATTAAGCAATCTGGAAGTGCATCATTAATGCTTCTGACACTTTTTCTGTCGCACACATGTGCCAATAAGCATTAGTGACTGAAGTTTCTCCATTTCCCAGAAAACAGATGTAGCTAGAGCAGTAAAAGTACAGACACAGCCCACTGGGCTCTATCTCTCCACAAGTTCAGATGCTTTTCCAGACTTCTGTCCTGGATATGGGTGGGAGTTGCATCGGGATAACTGTCAGAGTTGGCTAATGTGTCTAACGTCCACTACAGCTTTAATGGAGAACTTGGGGGTTTGGGGGCTGGCTTTTCTTCTGTTGGTGACAGAACAGGGTTTCTGTTGCCAGCCAGAAGGAGGAGCCAGATCAGTCACTGTGACTTGGAATTTGGTTGTCTGGTAAAATTTTTTGCTAAAAAAAAAAATAATATAAAAATGCAACCCCACTGAGATTCATTCTTTCCCCTTTGGGGCAAGGGAAAAGGGATGTTAGTTCTTGTGAAAAAGAAATGCATTTTTTTAAGTCTTGTCTTTTTTTACAGAAGGTGTTCGGGGTTGAGGTTAAAGGTTTAGTTCTGTTTTCCTCTCACTTTTGTTCTTGAATAAGCCACTACCTTAAAGAGAAGCAGCACTGCTATGAGTTGATATTGTGTAAATATGTAAATCTGTAAAATATAATCTGATAAGCAGGCATTTCTTTCTCCCGCTTAGTCCTGTTGGGTACTCTGCCAGCAGTGGAGAAGCGAATGTACCCAGTTCCTTCACTCTTCTGTGAGAGCAAGGACTGGTGCTTGCCAGCAGTGAGCCTTTTGTTTCCACCAGTGTGGCTGCTCTTCTGTATTTGCTTATCCAGGCAACTACCAAAAAGAAGCAGAAGTCCTAAATGCCAGCCTAATGCATCAATCATAATTCCTGAGCTGCCAGCAGTCATGTAACTGCTTAAAGACCTCAACAGCCCTCTGGCACTTAAAGAAAAAAAATCATCTAATTAATCACAGGTGAAACAGCTTGGACCTGCTCCAAAAGCCCCTGAATTTACTGCCAAGCTTTGATGCTAATTTTCCTTCTAAGTAACCCCCTAAAGAAATTTACGATTAGGTAATTAAAGTGATGAATAAAGAGATACTTAGAAGAAGGAGGGAGAAGAAAAAAGGGGGAAAAAAAAATCAACCTTGAGTCAAAAGCCTTAAAATCTCCTCCCCTTCTCAAAGAGAAATGTTAACTCATTTTTGTACATGCATTGTCTCTGAAAATTGGGTTGGATTCCCACAGGAGGCTTGAGAAATATTCCTTAAATTAATGTTTGCATAACCAAATAAAGCAGAAAAGAAGGAACTCCTACACAGACTGTAATGTCAGGATGGTTGAGGGGGAAAGGCCGTGTGGCTTCTCTCTGAGAATCACCCACTGGACAACTTTTGTCAGGAACTGCCTCATGCCTTTCCCCCCCAGGTGCCTGAGGCGCACTTATTTTTAAAGGCAATTAGATACCTAGGAGTGCCATCTAATTAAAAAATGTAGTGATACCTAATTAAGAACTTTGGAGCACCTGAACAACTTTTAAAAGCCTGACCATACGTTCTTAATAGGCCACAAGTCCTGTGTAATGCTTTTCAGTGTCCTCTCCCATTCTTTCTCTCATTTTTTTCAGAGGAGAAGGAACTAAGTAGCCTTTGATTTGCTTTTTTTCTTCAGACAAATGTACCACACCAAAAGGGGGATAAGGAGTGAGAGTTTAAACATAGGGACACATGGTGCAAAATTTTGATGATGGTGCCTGGATTGTTTCTACAGAAGATACAGATGAGGCCCCAAAATGGAGAAAAAATATTAGGATCTAGTTTCAGTTCCAGGCTGCTTTTTTTTTTCTTTAATTAAAAAAAAAAAAAGGAAGAAGAAACAATCCACAAAACGAGCCCGTCACTATGCAGGGCTTTGCTGCTGGCTTTTTGGCACAGTCTTGGCTAATTCTTTCCTCGTGGCTAAAAGCAAGTCTTAGAATCCAGGAAACTTCCTTAATGGCCTATAAAATGAAAAGTAATGGGGATGGGGGGGTTGAGTTTGGGGTGGGGCTTTTCTGTGATGTTCGTTTGTGGTGGTGGGAATATTTTCCCTCCAGGACTACATCTCGGTTTGCTTTCTACATTTTGATCCAGGCCTCGAAGGGGCGGCACCTGCCCCGCACTGCCCTGCGCTCCGGCGGGGAGCGTGCCCGCGGTCCGCTCCGCACTGTGCGCTACACCCGACCTTCCCCTGATAATAAATGCTGCTGACCCCGTCCCACGGCCCCCTCTGCCCCGCCTGGCGCTGAGGGAAGAGCTGCTGAATGATTTTTGAGGGGACCAGAGAGGATAAAAAATGAGAAAATGGCAGATTAGATCTGAGGTGACAGAGATGAGAAATAAAAGCCATTAGAGCCCATTTGCAATGTGCCCTCATTGAGTCAAGTTTCAAGGTGTTTTTCCAGATTATTAATAGCCTGACAGCAGTTTTTGTACAGGAATCTGATACAGGAAATAACACTCGTGTATACACACTGCAGTGTAGAGGGGAAAGTAGAGTCCCCTCATTTATTTACTTGAAGAGATTTGAAATACAGCAAAGCAGCCAGCTGGGTTACAGACAAAATAAACATTCTCCATTATAACCCTGGCATCTTCAGACACACATCTCTATAATAATGCGGTGGTGTGAAAGGAGCTCATAAACCTCTGGCACCAGCCCTTGCTCTCCGTCCAGGCTGAAGCCGTAGCGTTCTTTGGTGCGGAGTGTGGTGCTGGAAGTCGTTTCAGTCCGTGGCTAACAGCCCTGGACCTGGGTCCTGTGGGCTGTTTTGGCCACTTGAATTCTCCCAGGGATCTAAGTTATTCGATGTGGCTGGGAAGATCTGTTTAGAATTGGTGCTTGACTGAGTTTTAAAAGACACCTGTCTCATCCCCACCTACCTGAGTTATCTCAGTGTTCTCAGCGTGGTACCCAGTGAAATGAAAGCTAGAAAGAGAGGGAGGGAAGAACAAGAATACTTGGGCATGTGGGAAAGAAAGGTTAAAAAATTCCCAACGTTATACTTTGTTAGTTGCATGCTTGTAAAAAAGAACTACCAGGTGGGTAGTGCTTTGAACTTCACAAGGCTTTGTGGGACTGAGTTGTCAAATATGAGTAATTGTAGCTTTCTTCATAAACAAGGGGCGGCTCAGAAAATTTGACTGATACAGTTCATAATGCCTACGGGCCAAACAGACAGTGAGCCGAGGGAGAGCAGCTCTTCAAACATCACTGGATGGTGATGTCTGCTTGTCTGTGTCTGTTGCTTTCTATTAAACTTTACTTTTTACTTCCTTGTCTCATGTTGCAGCCCAACTCTGCTTGTGAGTTCTACTGGGCAGGAATAATGGAGTCTTGGTCTGTGTTGCGTAACACGTTGTAGAGGCAGCCAAGCTAATTGCTGGTGAAACTGGACAATGAACAGTAGAGACTAATTTTACTGCTCCTTCTGAACAGCCTCCAGCATGCAGCGTTGTCTGGAAGGATGTGCTACCGTGCAAACAAGCAACACTCCTGGAGAGAAAGAATTTTCTGGTGGTTGTTGCACAGCCTTAACCAGAACAAAAGTAGCCAGCCCCTTCCCTTCTCCACAACTGAGAGATCACGTCTCAGAATTTATAAATTAACCATAATTGTAGTTTGTGTGCTGGCAGTTTTAGTCAGGTCTGGGTGCACGTATAAGCCTCTGCCTAGCAAAGACAGAAATGAACTTAAAACACTCAGTTGCTTTCTAATGAAGCAATATCGCTGCCAGGAGGTCTCTTCCAGGAGACAGAGGAGACAGCCTTGAAAGCCCCTTCTGCATCAGGGTCAATTGCCTCTCCGTGGATCCACGTCACCTATGATGCAACCGAGCATGTGCAATTGCTGCTTAATTTGGTAAACCTTGTGGATGCACAGCTACTTCCAAATTATATATCATTGTGCAAGAAAGCAATGCCTTGACAAAGAGCAAGGCTGAGGACAGCAATCTCCACCAGGTCTTGCTTTCACACCTTTACGAGTGCTGTGTAACTCCTAAGAAGTGCTGAGAAGCATTGTAATTCCTTGCTCAGCACTCCTTAGACTTGACACGTACTCTGCAAGGTGCTTTGGGAGCCAACAGGTTCTATAGCATCTACCTTCTGATCTAAATACTGGTGTGAAGTAATTCGGATTCCCTACAATTGCACTTTCAGTTTCCAGTAGCGCTAACTCAGCACTTTATGTTTGCCAGTGAGGCGAGTTAGGGATCAAGCCCTTTGCTCTGTAGGTTTCCGTTTGAATAAGCCGTTAAGACCGGGCATTGTGTCTCTGCAGAGAACTGATGCCATGTTGAATCAGTCTGAGGGGTTTTCTGTTAGAGGCTTAACCAACGTTCTCCTTGTCTCTGCGTTTTGTACAGTGTCTTCTGCCGTTGGCCTCCCCCTTTTTGTCCCTGAAGCTGCTGCTTATAAATTCAACTTGTCGCAGTTCTCCCAGGACACCCAGTGTTACTGCATCTGGCCAGCTCATACTGCTGCCCATAAACTGCTACCTACAATGTAAGGAATTTGTGTTTCTCAAGATTTAATTAAAAGATGTCCCCGCCTTTTAGTATAGCTAGTTGCTTTTATTTTCAAATTAAAATAGAATTTTCTCTCCGGGAAAAAAAAAATCCTTTCCTTCTGAAAATATATAAAAAGCAACTTTTTGAAATGTTAATTTTTCATGCAATTTTTCGTTAATGTTTTTCATTGATTATATTCTCTAAACTGTAATCTCTTAATCAGCTTAATACTGAAATGGTAAATGATAGTTCAGCTCTGCAAGAGAAAACAGAATGCTAACTCCAGTGTTGAGATCTGCAGCTTGCAAACTACTATCCTTCAGGATGAAAGGTGCCCACGTAACAATAAGGCATTATTACACTTCCTTTATTACTTTGTACACACTTAATTTACTGACTGCTAAAAAAACCCTGTTGGAATGCCTCTTTGATGTCATCTGTCTTGCCTAAGTAGTGGTTGCTGCGTGCTTCTTTCCTACCCAACTAGTTGTGATGCTGCCTATGGCAATTTCGGTGGCTAAATTCCTTCCTCCAGTAAAACCTTAACTAGTTGAACTGAATCTTCAAACAAGTCCACATCTCCCTCAATAAATATCAAAAGGGAAATCCAGCTTAATATAAACAAAATATAAAGCAAAACAGTGCTATTTATATGGTTCAATTTCCCTTCAGTTAAACCACTAATGGCACGTAGAACTCTCATAATTAAAAGCCACATCTGATAGAACAAAGTCATCTGTGGAAGCAAAGAAAGGGGAAGATGAAAGCGCCACCGATGCAAAACAACAGTCCGGCTATAGGTCTGTACACGTTTCTTTTCCCTCTTCTGAGAATCAGCCAGAGCCTGAAACCTCTTCTGACAAGTAGCTCCTCTGATGACAGATGCTCCCCGCAGCCTCACGGGCTGCAAACAGATGCATTGTTCTCGCTGTCAGCTCCCCATTGAAAGGTGATTCCAGTAAGCAGCAACGGGCCTGGTTTGTTGGCGTTGTCAGCAAGTGCCTGGGTCAGGTTTGCTACCGAGGAAAAGGAAAAGCGGGTCTGAGACTGAAAAATCGGGGCTCATAGCCCAGAGCTCGTCAGGGTGCAAGTCTCGCTCTCGGGGGTGCGGGGGCGTCTCGCTAGCCTGGGCTTCAGCCCCTTCGCGCTTAGAGCAGGACCTGGTTTTGTCAGAGTGGTCTGGATGAAGCGATCACATCCCTCTCGAGGATCACCACCCAGACAGCCTACGGGCTTCTGGTGACTCTAGCAGAGCTCTGATGGGCAGAGGGAAGGAATTACTGCAAAAAATTGACCCTTGAGCCAGAGTAGGACTACTGATCAGATGGAGTGATGGGTGAGGAGGGGGAGGCTCTGTAGTATTCGTCTCTACTCTCTAGAGTATTCNACCACCCAGACAGCCTACGGGCTTCTGGTGACTCTAGCAGAGCTCTGATGGGCAGAGGGAAGGAATTACTGCAAAAAATTGACCCTTGAGCCAGAGTAGGACTACTGATCAGATGGAGTGATGGGTGAGGAGGGGGAGGCTCTGCGCTAGAGTATTTGTCATTTATAAAAGAGGCAGAAAAGCAGATGTCACAATGATGCTCCTGTTTCAGGAGGATTTCGCAGTACTGAATGACCAGACAATAAAAGGACAGTGAAAATTCAATGCCGGTAAAGTCACGTGGTTAAAAAAAATCCCTAAAATATTTGCTCAAAAATGTCTCTTAATTCATTGGTATCTTGAAGGAGAGAGATGTCAGTGCTATGTGGATAGTTCTGTGAGGGCACCGGCTCTGTGAGAAACTTGTAGAGAAGAACTAGTGGGCATATTGCTCTATCGGTAGCATACTCGGGTCTCAAGCACTGTGTGCGGTTCTGCTCTCTCCCGTGAGACACTTTCCCTGCTCCATTAGAAATACCGTGAAGTAGCTTTGATTATTACGTTATCTGCTCAGCTGCAGCTGAAACAAGGAAACGGGGCTCCTGCTGCTGCTTCGGAAGCAGCAGTGGGCAGTGGAGAACAAATGCCAATCATTTTCCACCCGAGTTATCCGACCAACTTCACTGCGTTGGACTGACGTTAGTTTGATACAGCAGTGTTTGGCTCACGTGCTTGATTCAAACTTTTGCTTGGAAAAATTTAAATAACTAGGTAATTTACGTCTCTTCCTCTCCCCACTTTCCTCAGGCAGCTACAGACCCTAAAGAAATGATAGGTTCTCGCTGCCCTGGGCAGCAGGTAGGCAGAAACCCCGCTGATACGGTGCTAGCTATAGGTACAAGCTTCTCTATGCTTTGCTTTTTCCAGAGCACCAGAATCGCTCATAGTGCAAAAGTGTAGAGCAGATATGAGCCACAGAAATGGCACGAGTGATTAACACCAGGCACGCAGGCTGGAGCTGCCATCGCACCTGATTTTTATTTTGGGGTTTTTTTTCAGTGCATCTTGGCACTTTTCCCCCAGCCCTTCCCTTTCTCTCTCCCCCAGCACAGCGAGCAGTAGTCCATTAGTGTGACTGATGCGTGTCACTGCATGCTGGGCTAGGACAGAGCCCGGGCTGGTTTTCAGAGCAAGTGCCTAGAAGCGTTATTATACACCAGCCAAGATTCTCAGTGGTGATTTAAAACAAATTTTGATTTTAAAGGTGCATCTTAAAAGCACCTGGTTTTCTAAAACTGTAAAAGTGACTCTGTTCTCACTACCTGCAAATCAGAAGCTCTCAAATTAGGTACGTAAAAATAGAAGCATCCCATAGTATTAGTCTCTTCTGGAAATATTGTTAACGCAGCCTGATTTCCTTCTAGTCTGCAATTTGTGCTCGCTGCTCACCGTGCGAAGGGCCCGAGCGTAACCGAGTGCTGCCAGGGGAACCGGGCCCCTGGGGCTCCAGCGGGTCGTGCTCGCGTTGCTCTTTGCCCGTGAACTTCAGGCACAACCCGCACCACGTCCCCGTCTGCGGCGGTGCTCCCCGCAGCCCGGCTGTGCCACACACCGTGGCCTTGGCCAGAACTGCTCATCCCGTGGTGTGACGGCCCAGAGCCGCTGTCGCACATTCGTCTGAACGCGGTTCTGCTCCCTGCGAGTGACTCTGCGTTCCCCGTCCCCCGTGTCCCTGGGCAGTCAGTCCTGTTTAACTTCTCGCCTATCCCCGACCGGTTCTGCGTCGCCGTTTCTCTGGTCTTGACCAGTTCCCTTAACCCAGCTCTGCTCGGAAGCCTTTGGATGGCTCAGCAAATGTCAGTGCTGTTCGATACTGGAGCTGCTTTAGTTGCTTGATGCTTCTCTGACCCTCCCGACCGTCGCTTCCATTGTGGGGCTCTTTGCAGAAAGGCTGTTAACTCTTCAGCTGGTCCATACATGACAAGACTGGAAATAGTAAGCGTACTTTTTGCCTGAGAGTTCAGTCATTAAAGCCATCTCTCTCCAGCTTGTAATGGCTACTCGTTGTTACGGGGGAAAGGAAATTTATTTGTCTGGGATAAAAGCCTTAGAAATACAAACCTGAGCAAAATTACAGCTGCTCAGGATCTTTCAGCATTTGCCCCTTCTCCTTTTTATGAATGCAATTCAACAAGTTAAGCCCCAGCAACTGTGTCTGACCCATGGCTGGAGTAACATCTGTGACTGTACTCTGTCATTTGCAAAATGGAACGGCTCTAATCTCTTGAGCACAGTGCTCTGCAGTGACATTTCCAGGACATCCGCACTCCAAAAGGCACGCAGTAGCCTTGGATTAGAGTTTAAAATAGAAACTTGTTTGCCTTTGTGTACAGCACGGGATTGCTAAGGAGAAATAGCGACGGGAGCCTGCAGTTGGCTTGTGCGACCTCAGCAGCCTTATGGTTCAGAGGGTTTCACGCGGTGGGACCGGGTCTGCTCGTCACCGCAGTGATCCGCTCAGCAGTTTCTTCAGCTTAGTCAGGGAAAGCTGCTACCCGCTCCTCCTAAGCAGCTACTCACCTCAATAGAGACAGTGCTAATTAACACAGGGCTAAATTAGAGCAGAACTAAGGTTAATAATTTAAAAAAACTGGATGAACTCAGGTACTTCCAATATGACACAGACCCAGGAGGACGCTGCGTGGCTCTCGCTGAGCAGCCCGTGACGTTGCAGGGGACGCGGTGCCGTTCCCCTCGCTGCGAGCCCCGCGCTGCTGCCCGAGTCTGTACTGAGCACTGGGGGCGACTGGGGGAGGCCGGTCTGGTTGGGAGCAGTGTGCCGTGTCAGTGGTGTGCCATGCTGTGTCGTGTCTTAGCTACCGAGCCGTGCCTTCGACCTGATGTGACAACACACCTCCAGGGTGTTTTGCAGGCTGAGCCGGTAGCAGCTCGGGTCCTTTCTACCCTTCTCTGGAATGCAAAGTAAAAATCATTTCACTTGTGTTTCTAAAGGTGCTTTTCATAACTGTAAAGCCTGTTAACTCTGGTTTCCTAACAAACAACAGCTGAGATTCTTTTGTTTGTTTGTTTTAGGTATGGTATTTTTTAAACGCTGGCAGCAAGCTGTTGTTGTTCATCTGTATGTTGGTAAATAGTAACTGCCGACTTTCACCCTGGGAGAGGCAGAACTGGAGCAAACAGCAAAGCGCCTGGGTGCGCCGGCACAGCGTGCGGGAGAGTCGACACGGGGCATCTGCCCAAAAGGCACCACGTCTCCTAAAGTCTGCCAATGTCCGCCCCGTGCGGGGTGCGTAAGCATCGCTTCGTGCCTCTGGAAACCCCTTTGGAGCTGCTGCCTGCGGAGCTGGGATTTTGAGGTACGGCCTCTGGAGGTCTGTGGCTGGGAGCTGCGGGAGATGGGCGCACAGCAGGCTGGGTCCCGCGTTCTCAGCCCCTCTCCGCCCTCCCTCTGTCCCCTCTCCCTCGTCCCCGCAGCCCAGTGCCGCTCACCGACGCCCGCTGGTGCCCCGCACGGCCGCGTGTACGCTCTCATTCCCTTCTGCAGTGGCGGTTTTCTGCTGGTTTGTAGAGAGCATCCAACTGATTTATTGCTCCCAACATCTCTTAGTTTGTAATAAAGTTTTCAGCAGGAATGTCGAGCCCGCTCCCCGCCCCCGCGCACGCACACAGCCCCGCGCGCGCTTTGTTCTTCTCACACATAATGTCAACTCATAAACCTTTCATCAAGTCAACCAGGTGGAAAAAACCCATTACTGAAAGAAGTGTTCATTCAGGTTCGGGGGAGGGGGGGGAATGGAGGGGAAGGCAGAGCAGAAAGTTCCCCAACGGAAAAAAAAAGAAAGGGGGGGGGAAGGAAAAAAAGCTGTGTGTGCTCTTAGCTGAAAAGCCGTCTCTGCTGCGCGCCCCAGGTGCCAGCCCCGGAGGAGCCTGGCA
Source organism: Anarhynchus alexandrinus (assembly GCA_008711295.1). Classification (NCBI taxonomy): domain Eukaryota; kingdom Metazoa; phylum Chordata; class Aves; order Charadriiformes; family Charadriidae; genus Anarhynchus; species Anarhynchus alexandrinus. The sequence goes on along the minus strand of VUYV01000083.1, from coordinate 319,887 downwards.
GATCTGTCATCCCGTGACAGGAGATGGAAAGCGCTGTGTACGTATCCTGAGAGGCGGCGATTTGGGCCTAATACCCACCGATGAAAGGGACCTTCAACACAGCCGCCTCCGCCAGCGGGAACACCACCGCTTGGGCTTTTGTATGGCAGAAAGGACCCCTCCTAACACACACACACACACACAGACACACACACTGGTGGTGAGGCTTCCCTCCCGCTTCCCCCGCCCCGAATCGATGTGTTTAAGCCATATTGGCTGAGGCTCATGTGCTGAAAGACGCTGCGGCCACACAATGGAGGAGCTGACAGGGGTGTGTCGGCGGGAGACGCGCTGTGTGGAGAAGGCGCTGAAAAATGGAAGTGAGGAGGCGTGTGTGAAGCGCAGAGATCAGGGAGCAGCCCGGGGTCTCCTTACGGCCGCGTACAACCCAGGCGGCCCCGGGGACGCCGCGCCGGCAGTGCCCTGGCAGGAACCTGTTCCTGCTCCCGGGGAGCCCCCGGCACCGTGCGGGACGGGCGCCCGTGTGAACGCCCCCCTGGAGCGGGAGCGGGGAACGTCGGGCGGGCAGAGGGGCTCGGGGCGCCCGGGCAGAGCGGCCACGGGCACAGCGCCTTTACTGCTGCACCGCGGCATCCGCGTAGTGCCGGTGGTGATATTCCCATCTCCCGCTGAGTCTCACCTGCTCGGGTGCAAACTCTTCGTGGAAAGCGCTGTTGCTTGCATAGTTCAGCGATCGCCGTGGCCAGTAAGATTTGATTAATTTTGGATGGAATTTCAAAAAAGGGCTGTAGATGGAGTTCACTGAGAAATGAAATCTCCTTTACCCCAGCGTCTTTATGTTTCAGGCACACACTGTTGGGTTTGATGGATTTCTCTTTGCACACAGACTTTGAGAAAGTTCTGCACAAAATTTTATTTAAAGAAGATTTTAAGCAATGTAGTCCAGAGTTAGTGCTCTGGAGAAGGGACGCGAGGGCACTGGGGGATGCAGAAAGAACGGGAAGCAACAAAGGCGCACAGGCAGTGACATCTGTCGCTAGTATTTTATAAGTTAAAAATTCAGCATAATCTACTGCCACCCTGTCCGCTATACCGAGTTCCAACAGTAACAGAATTGTCATGATTTCTACATGAATTAATTCAAATCTCTTTTTGCATGATATGGCGTAAGAAAGGGGCCATCTGGTTTATGTTCTAGGTGTCAGAACCACTCATACCAGCACACTTTCATAGTGCAAGATGTAAGTTGACTGCACATATTAATGTCTCCTTACCCTCTGCCTCCCCGAGACCTGATGCTGTTGTCCCATTATGGTGCTGCCATTTATACTGTCAATAGCAATAATAATAATAATGCGGTGTTTGGCACGCACGTAGTACCTCCGATTACAACTGTGGCTGAGTGTTACTTACCATCGCAAACATTTGTACTGGTTTCTTCATGTGTGTGAGGCTGAGGGACGTGAGGTCGGATCATGCTGTGACTGAGTCAGGAGTGGCCAAGTGCACAGTAAAAGCTGCCACAGTCCAGCTGCCACAGAGTGAGTATCTAACTGGTGACCTCGTTCATATACAGAGGTTGTTGGCTTCCCCCAGACTACAGAAATAGCCATTAGCAGTGAAGTTGGGAAGAAGAACCAAGGTGTGTGGAAACCTGCCCGTTCCAGGGGAGAATGGCAGCTGGCAGTCAGGTGTCTTCTCATTATGGTCAATATTTAAATACTGGCTGTCAGACTTAGGAGCCTGTGATAATAACTTAGATAATTGTAAAAATATAGTTAGAATGTTTGTAGGTGATAACATTGTACAGATTTACAGCGAGTGATTTTCAGAGGTGTAAGCAAACCTGAATGCATTAATGCTCACACACCCTAACCCGGTGCAGTTCTCGCAATTCCTGAGTGACTGCAGGGAAAAAGAAGGGATCAAGAAAACGGGTCTGACTTTCTGGGCTGTAAACAAGTGCACCAGATTTCAATCAATTATTATAGCAATATGGGGGTTTTGTTTGCATTACAGCTTGGTGACAAACTGGTTCACTGTGGTTTCTCCGGCAGTTCAGTTGAATATGCAAAATCCAAAGAATTGGTTTGCTAAGACGACACCAAAGGCACCATTTCTGTTCCCTTTGCTGGATCAAAGAGGTTCGGAAGAGTGGGGAAAAAAGTCCTGAAGCAGAAAAGCCTCATCTACTACAGATTAGCTCTGTTTGTATTGCAAAGGCTCTAGCTCAAGTGAGGGTTTTTTTTTGCTTAGAAATATTGTTTTAGCATGAATTTATCTTGAAATGAACTTTGTGGTAAATAGAATTTGAGCATGAGCTTAAATTTAAGGTCTTATTTAAGTGCTTTTCTACTTCACTTGCCAGCTAAGGATCTGGCCTGGGCTTTGAACATCTTTAGGGAGAAGAAACAGATTAATGAGATTAGAACGTTTTAAATCACTTTTGTACTTCCCTGGGCTGCATGATCTTTATAATACCTTGTCTCTGTAGACTCTATAAAGTGTATTGGCTGGGTGCTAACAGACAGGGATGACGAATATAAGGCTTGCTTGTGCGTTCTTTCAGATTTGGGGAACATACTCAATGGGCTGTGGGTACGTTCAGTTTCATACGTCAATGTGCATTCAATCTCTTTGTCTGCTGTACGAAATCCAGCGTTTGAGTGCTTAACTCTCAACCTTATGGGCCTAATTTCCTTGTTGAAGTTTGCACCAGATATTTTACAATCAGGCCAGTAAAAGGAAAAATGTGGCCATGGAAGATGGTAAGGGGTGACCTGGGAACAAACAAGCCTTCACCCAGAACATTAAAATTACAGCAGGGTCTGGACTGGTACCTTATGGCAACCCCTTCCAGCGTGTCCACACTCACCCCGACAACTTCATAGGCAAAAGGCAAATCTATGATATTAAGCTTTGCAATTTTTTCTTCCTAATTCAGAAATAAGCCATTTCTGCAGCAGTGCAGTCAGGGAATCGGTGGCCTGGTGAGCTCATATGTCACCTTGTGACACCGGGTGGTTTCCACGTACACGATGAGGCAATGTGAAGCGACCCCTCGGAGAGCAGTAGGGTGCAATGGGGAGTGTCGGCCTCGGGGGTGAGGAGCCTTGTCAAAGGGAGATTGAGCAATTGCACCAGGCTGGAGTTGCCTGGCGCTGAAGTTCTCTGGTGAACAAAGCTAATCTGTTCCTCAAAGTCTTTATTTGGAGGACAGTAGCAAGAAGCCCAAATCCCAGAAAATATCAAAAGCCCTAGGGTTTTTCTGTCCAGAGATTTTAATCAAGGCAGGTTTCCCTGAGAGTTCAATTGCATGTTCATCTCTTGCAGCCCCTGGCAGTTCAGGCTCTGAAAAGCCACGTGGGAAGAAGCAGGAGAAGTTTGGAGTATTCTAAATTCTGCTGTTGGTTGTTCCTCATGAGCATCAACTGGTCCCCGGATGGCCCTCCCTCAGCCACCAGCAGAGAGTGACCATATGGAGAGCTGAGAGTACGTGTACGCAGGTGGGATGTCACGAGGGGAGAGCAAAAGCACCAACCCAAAGCAAGTCTTGTTTATAACAATCGTATGCATAGAGCGGAGCATATATTTAATGCAGGATTGTCCAAAAATGCAGCCAGAGTCATGCAGAGCTTACACCCCGTAAGCAGGTCTTGAATGGGGCAGGACAAACTGAGCAGGAAATGCAAACCTGAGTTACAGCTCTTTCCTGCATTGAAATAGTGATTATAATTAAAAATAAATCACCATTGCTTTTAGTTTGATGAAATTACCACTTATATTAAGAGCAGCTTGAGCTGACTGTAAATCATTTTCTGCAGAACGTCACTTTGCGATTTAAAATATTTGATAGGTTAAAGAGTGTGTTGTGCTGCATTTGGGAAAGAAAAGAGTAAAACGTGAATTGCACGTGGGTGAATGCGAGACGTTCTTATACTCTGGGGTGCCTGGAGTCTATAGGAAATGAAATTAGCCCTTCTGAAAAAGGGTTGATTAATCCAGAGATGCTCCCAACTACTCAATTCATCTGCCTTAATTGGATGTGGGAGTCAGTTTTGACTTACTGGCCAAAGGATGATAAGAAAAAGTACATGCTGCAAAAACCAAGTTGGGATTCCTTACTGAAAGGCAATTTGATTCTCTGTTTGTTATTGATGGAGACATTTAAATACTTATTCAAGAGATGGCCTTTAAACAGAGACTTTAGAGAAGGTATACAAAGGAGCAGAAAACAAGAAGCAGCCCAACTCTGAAGTAGTCTCCTCAGCTGCAGCACCTTAGTGACTGCGAAGCAAAGCAGCCTGCGGGGCACGAGAACTGCGCGTCCCATCTTTCCCCCCCCAGCACAGCTCACGCTGCGCCTGAGACTGCCACGAAGAGCTCAGTTTTGCAAATGGGAAAAACAATCTTCTTACTTTGGGGATTTTATTGCAGGTTTTACAGGACTCAGTATTTTTTCTAAAAATCCCATCTCCCAAAGACATGAACTTAGATGGCAGCCATAGCTTTCATTCGGTTTTGTTTCTTTTACTTCGTTAAGGCTAGGCTCCCATCCAGAGTTCTTAGAATTAGAAGCTCAAAACTAAGACTTTTTTTTTAAAAAAAAAAAGCGGTTTCCAAATTTGCATTCTGCATTGCAGTTATGGTGGCTGAGGGGAAATGAGAGCTTGAACTCATGAATTTTGAAAGCCTGGAGTTTACGGTGCTGCAGAAAGACTATTTGTTGAGTACAAGGCCTGATCTGGAAATGCATTTGAGACATGCATGACTTTGAGCATATAAATAGTTGCACAGAAGTCAATGGGACATGAATTTATGAATTTGCCTAAGTGCTTTGCTGGATCTTTGCCTAAGGAACCACTTACCGTGAGTTTCAATAACAGAGTCATAGCCTTGTTAATGAGCAAACCTCTGGACCAGGAGCGTCAGTGAAATGTGAAATCAGCTCCATGCTGTATCTGTGCTGCTCAGCTTGGTTTCATCTCCACGTAAACTCACTCTGCTGTGCTGACATTTATGGCCCTTGCCTTTTCCAAACAGTGATTTACAAGTTCCATTTTACACTTGTGAGTGCAACAGGACAGTGCAGGATGTAAAGCAGCAGCCACGGCGGTCCGGGGGTGGTGCAAATCACAGCTCAGTTCCGAAGGACAGGCACTGGAGCCGCTTTTTTTCCTAGAAAAAGGCAGTTCCAGAACTTCATCTCTGAATTGTGGCTTTCACCTTCCACTTTCCTCTTCTGGAGTTTGTTTAGCAGCAGAGGAGGCTGACCAGGAAAGAGAAACACGAGTGACTCAGAGCAGTCAATATTGTCCGCTCTCTGCACGCGTCATTAGTGCTAGCAAGCGAGAAAAATGCAGATTTCACTGCACAAAAGATCATAAACAGCTTTGGGAAATGGAAGCTGGGGAGGGGATACTGGGAAAGGAAAAGCAGGATGGTTCATAGACTACAGTACCAGGCCGGTGAAGGTAGAGCCGTTCAGCTGGACCAGCACACGGCCTGTGCCACCGCACAGGGGTGGCCCCACGACTCCATGAAGCCGCTTTGTTTCCAGGTACCTCAGACGAGACCATCCATCCCGGTTTGGTACAGAGGCCAGGTGATGCTCTCGGACAGGTTGTGTCTGCGAGGGCAGCTAATTACTTTGACTGCCCAGCGCCTCTGGGAATAATCACAGCACCTGTTTTAAACTGCTCTGCTAACTATTCTGGTGATTAGCTCGGGCAGCGCGGGTAGCAAGGAGAGGCCGGGTCAGGTCTCCTCGGAGCAGGCGCACTACAAAACCTGAACGAGAACGGGGCTCTGCCTTCAGGAGATGACGATGTAAATATAAATAGGAGCGTGGCAATGGGACAGGGTTGTAATACCTTTGATCCTCTACTGCAGGCAATTTTTACATTGGGGTTTCTTTTAAAAGAAAAAGTAGCAGCAGCCCTTGGGAGAGCATGGAACAAACAAAGAGCGCGAGGCAGAACATTCATTTGCTGAGCGTGACTTTGAGCTATTCAGCAGATTTGGGTATATTCAGTAAATCCGTGTCAGAATTCTTGCACTTAGAAAAGTGTTGTTGCAAGTTAAAATATTTTTATCTGTTGTTCTGCACAGACATTTGTTCCAATCAAATAAGAAACGCTCCCAAGTCATAATGAAATGCCCAAAATCTCCTTGTGCGACCCAGAACGTCACTGCCACTCGCCTGAGAGGACTACACCCGCCGTTTGCTAATTTTTCTCCTGCGCGTCCATGAGATGTTCTCTGGACTTCAACTAGTAAAAAGCATTAAAAGGGAAGAAGAGCTGCCTTTGTGCTGCGAGCGTGGCAGTGCCTCCGTTCCCAGCGCCCCGGGCGTGTGCTCGGGTACCGCGCAGAGCGGAGCGGCGCGGGGGGCTCGGCCGCGCAGGGCATCCCCAGCGGGAGTGGGAGCGGGAATGCTGAGCGGATGCCATGGGGAGACCTGGTATACGCTGAACCAGTATGTTAACCTAGGAATGTCAAGAAAGCAAATTCCTGGAAGGTTTCCTTTATGGAGATTAGCATGTCAGATGTATTTGGAGGAAACTGGGGTGGTTTTCCAGAAGTAAACCCCCCAACTTTTCCAGGATTCCCCGATACTCTGTAGGTTAAAGGACCTTCAGTCCTTCCTATTCTCACAGCATCCTCTGCTGTGGTTCACACACAACTGTGTTAACATGAGTCTGGAATATCTCAGCACATAATTATTTATCCTTCAATAAAACAAAGAAAACCATGTCTAAATCTGACTAATATCCCCTTCTCAGCCTGCCAAGTGGGGCCTTGTGTTTTCAGTATTGAAAACCAAGCCTGACTTGCTGCATATTTTGTGTTACCATGGTTTATGTCCAAATGCAAGGATTTAATTTTGTCCGTCATCAAACCATGGTTTCCATATGACACCAATACATTCCTTCCCTCTGCCTGCTGTTCTGACAGACGACAGAATAGAATTAAGCATTCCAACTACCACGCTTAAAACGCAAGAGCTTATGTTCCTTTGGCTTTGGAGATCAAGGGGCAGATCTTTAGCGGGTAAAAATCGTCTTCACTGGAGCTATGAAAATTTACACCATTTACCCCAGCTGAGGTACAGTCTTGGATGTCTTTATTGCACAGCACAATTCCAAGAAGATAGATACAGTAGGACTGACAAATAAGACAGACTCCCCTTTTCTTCTGTGCCTGGCTATTATGAGTGGTTATTATTGTGTTTCCTTCTGGAGCAGCTACTGACCAGCCCAACTTATGCCTCTGAAAGCCAGTAAAAAGAAACCCCCCCACATATTTCTCCGCTAACTGCAGCCTGCCCTACATCCCAGCCAATTTCAATTTAATGGCATCAACATTTTAAAAAAGCCAATCCACAGTCTCTGCCGTACTGAGACCGGGAGCAGAAAAATGACCAGTTCCTTCTCAAAACACCGGCTGGGGTTTCAAAGGAGCCTGAGGGAATTACGCACACATCTTACTTTGAAATTTAAGCTCTGGATCTTGAAAGATTAGGCTTATTCCACAACTTCACACCCTGAGGGGACAGCTCGCTGCCTGGGATGGCTGTGATGTCATCCCTTTAGGGAACTTTTTCAGATTAAGTCAGTGCACAGTCCTGGGCCACCTTGTGACCTCCGTCTCGGTCAGCACAGCAGTGCTGTGATCCTGGGCTGGTGGCGTTTCAGATGCTCATGAGTAACGGCAGTTCCCCGTCTGTCCATCCATAGCGCTCAGTCAATATATTGGAAATACGGTGTTACTTCTGAGTGTTGTCAGGAGGCTGAGCTGGAGACTCCCTGTGGGCAGGAAGAGGAGATACACTATCCTCAGGAAGGAAGAAAGAGGCCAAGAGGATGATAGTAACAGTCCAGCTGGGCCTGCAGGTCAACACCATTCCCGGATTTAGCCAAGAACTCTGGCAGTTTTTGAAGTGCTTGGGATTTTGCCCTGGATCTATAGTCTCGAGAGTGGTTGTTGTCAAGATTTGCTAGGTGTGGTAGGGTGACTGCTGCTGGTGCCAACAGTCAAGGAGAGGGGAAGTGAAACCTGCTGAGACTTGGGAGTGAAACAAATTTGTATTAATTAGAAGCAAATGCTGTGTCTTGGCTAATGGGTTCCAAAGCAGATGTTTGTCAAAATAGCCAAGAGATGGGTCATCTGAAAGCAAAAGTTATAAATAATAGGAACTATGTTTCTTGTTCGTGTTTTCTCAGGTCAAAACCATGTGTCATTCAGTGTTGGAAATATCACGGAGTGAAACATGTTGTGTTGTTATGGTATAGGGAATTATGTGCCATCATTTCTGTGTATCTGACCCATAAACCCAAACCACTGTGCAGTTAGAAACCTGTGCATGGCACGACACGGGCAGCCACAGCCTGCTGAACAGCCACAGAAAGGGAACGTTTTTGCAGGCAGAGGCTGGGAGCCTTCCTCCCCTTCTGACCAAATGGCGCTCTTCAATTTTATACCCACGCAGATGCACGTGTGTGAATGGCACCAGCACCTCTGCGAATCTCCGTCCTTCACTGGAGCCAGCACAACAGCAGACAGGCAGTTCCCTCCGTTCAGTCCCAGGATACACCAGAAGGGGATGAAAAAAGAGATGTGCATCCATCTGTGATCCAAACTTTCTGAATAAATTCAGTGTTTCCAGGTAAGAGTCCTGCTTTTAGTTTATCTTGACACCTAAATTTGGGATGCCTTAATCATATAATGTCCTTTAATAGTTTAACTACAGTCTTCAGATCAGGTAAGTCTTCACTGTTCACTCTGCACAAGGAGCCGCATGCCCTGAGAGGCTCGTCCTGTCATCGGGGCTGCGGAAGCACAAATATGTGTAGAGCCAAATTCCCTGCTGGCATAAATACACATAATCAACAGTTTTCAGAAAGATGTACCTGTTTGCTCTTGACGTGAACATGGCCTGCTTATTTCCTCTGCTACCACTGAGTATAATACCCCACACAAACATACGTGGACCGCGTTCTAGTATTGAGGTACGGTGTGGTATACGCTGTAAAAATAGCCGTGCGTTCAATTGCCAGCACATAAATCAGGACAGTTAAACAAAGATGGGGATTTACACTCCCCGCGATTCTGGCTCTATAAATGGGTCGGGAGGAGACAGCTCCTCAGCCCGGCACTTCACCTCCAATTACCAGCCTTTTCTACGGGCAGGAGATGGTACAAATAGAAGTGTGGGCATCTAAATCTTCATACCAGGGCTTCTGCATTCAACACTCAACTAGCCTGTGTGTGGATAAATATAAAGACATAAAACTAGACTCACAGTCAAACTTCGCTTTCCAGATGAAGTGAAATGCAATTCCCCCCCCCAAACTTTAAGCAAATTAAGATACTTTAGAGAATATTGTCCTTTGTTTGTACTTAAATTTGCTTACAAATGGTGTAGTAAGTAAACATTTTTTAAAAAGAAGTTAAAAATATGGATGTATTGTTCATCTTGGGATGTATCCATGTGACTGTCTTCCTGTGTGTGTAGATATTTAGAGATGTGTTTTGTATCTTGAAGACGTGTATGCGAGAACAAAAAGCCTATATTTAAAATGAATTTGTGTAAATACACCTGTGCATGTAAAGACACCCTGTTACATACACACATTTAGTCACATATATATGTGCATATATAAGAATGTTTGTATACACAAACACACGCAAATTATGGACAGAAAATTAAGCATATGCCCGTCTCACCCTAAAAGGATGCATCCCTCCAAGGAGCATCAAACCTATTTGTGTCAACAGACAGATCTCTCCAGCCCAGGAAGATACTAATATAAATAGACAGTGAAAAATAGAAATCTCTGTACCTGTAAGGGCAATTACTTATTTATGCATCGTTTTTACACCTCTTCCAGTTGCTGCCTCCCACCGTAATCTCTGTCCCTCCCAGGCAACACTCCCTAGCCAGAATCCTATGATCTTTGGCCTCTTTTCCTTCAAATTAAATTTCAACTTTTTTCAAATCTCTGGTAGAGTGACAAGCCAGTGCCAGAACTGTCTTTTAATACACAAAAGCATAAATAATGCCATCCATCAGAGCTGTCGCTCAGAAAGATAGATTGCTACTTGTCCAGACACTGGAATGACACAAAAGTGAAAGTTAGAAACTGTCTCTTTTCTTTGCTTGCTTTCTTTTCCTTCTTCTTCTCTCTCCTTTTTTTTTTTTTTTTTTTATTTGCCGGACTGCTTGATTCTGATTAATGGTGCTGTCAGGGAGGGATTCCGCTTGCCCGGATAATGAGTCAGGAATGTATTCCCTGTCACAAACACAGCAGATGTCAGGGGCAGAAGGGCCCGGGAATGCCAGAAACAATATACAGTTTCTTCCTAGTCCCCTGACAGGCCAATATGCTGCACAAGGTCTAATTTATGTAGACAAAATGCAGGCAAGGGGCTGTAGCAGCAGAGAAACTGTGCTGGGAAGTCTGAACTACAATGCAGCAGGGGAGAGAGCTGAAGGGAGGTAATGAACGCGAGCAGTGGGACTCAATAGCACTGCATCAAATGGCCTTAACAAGAATGGCCCAGGACCACTTTGACTCCATTAAAGTGCACTTTACATCATTATAGAGAGAAATCAAACAGGGCAGAGGGCTTCTGTTTCTTTTAATGGCTCGATTAGGTTATTCACTCATCGGGGTTTGCAGCTGTCATAGTAATGCAGCAACTGCCAGGAGAGGTACAATAGCACTCGTGGCAACGTGGGGCCCACGGCCCCTCTCGAAGCGGAGTGCGTTGACTGGTTCTGCAAATTCCCCACGTCTACACAACGAGTAACGCACAGGCAGATTTAGAGGGGATTTGCCAGTCCCAGTGAAAGAATTTCAAAGTGATTTGTCTCGAGATGCCTTCACTTTTGGGGTTGGCCACCTGGAAGCCCTGGAAAGGGGCCAGCTCTTTGCTGAAAGCTGAGCACCTGCCTTTGGCTATCCGGGGCCCCGGCTTGGCACGCCAACAAGAGGAACCCACATCCACTGCAGAGAATGCTGACCTTCCCTATGCTGGAAAAAAACCCATAGCTTTTCAGCTGCAAAATGCTGATATCATAAAACTAACTCGTACTGGGAAAATAAATTAGCATTTTGAAGTGCGTGCAACTGCACTGCTCTGTTGCACTTTCTGTTCAGCGCACCGGGGCAATTTGGTTTGCCAGCGCCTGCTCAGCACTCGGAGTAACGAGGTCCTGGTCCAGGAGGACTAACTCAGGGCCGTGTGATGGTGGGTTTCCCTCCCACAGAGCTTCCCTGAAGGTGTTGCCAGGCCGCCTGTACCTATCGCAGAACGACTAGTGAAAACATTAATTACAAGAGAAGCATGGCTTAGGGAAAGGAGAGAAAAGGGTTTGACTCAAAGTCCTCTGATGTCTGCCAAAGTTTTTGTATTGACATCAGAGTCGTGCAGCAAACTCCTAAGCACTCGGGAAACACCCCTTTCTTGAAGATGTCGTATTACCTGTCGAGCATCTGTGTAAGGAAATCATGTTACACTGCAAAATTTCGAGTGAGCAAAAGACTTTGAAACTGGTTGTGCCAGAGGCAGTTCTTTAAGGCCGTGGCTAGCAGCAGTTTCAGAACCGCATGTGGATTGCCAGCCCTGCGGGATAACAGCCTTTTCTTCTTCCACGGTGAGCTGTTAGCAAAGTGGAGCCCTGGTCTGTGGAAAAGCTTCTTCCCCCTCGAATAATAATATTATAATAGCTATTACCAGAACAGAGCTAGTCGCTTAAAAGGGATCAATTCCTGTACTGGGGTAAGTGTACTCTTCTCCCTAAATCTGTTTCTAGAACTTTCTACTGTGATCAGTCTTTTCAGGCTTAAAAAGCACGCCTTAAGGTATATACACCTTTAGATGTATAGATAAAGTCTCATCATTGAGCATTAAGTCTTAGTCCTAATACCGCCATTTCACTCTCTGTCTTTAACCAGGGTAAAAATAATGAATAAAAATAAAACCACGTAAGGCATTTTGGTGCATCCAAAACACTTTCTGCTGGCTGCAGCACACTTTACGTCAGGCCACTTGTATTGCAGTGCTGCAGCCTCTTCCACCGCCTGCTCCGGCTCTTATCTCCCTGCCTCTAACTTAATCTGAACCCTGACCTGTGAAAGGTCCCAGTAACTCCTTCCTGAGGAGCAGAAGCTCAGCTCTGACATGATTTTGGCACTGAATGGTGAACGACCTTGAGGTCATAGGATCTGCAGGGGTGGGAGGAGAGCACACATATCCAAAGAGGTAGAAATCAAGAATGACAGACAGATGAAAATAAAGATAAGGTTCTGCTACCCAGACTCACCAGAGTGGGCAGGAGCGGCTTTGAAGGGGAAGGTGCAGTCAGGATGCTGGGGTTGGCAGATTTCATGCCCCGATTGAATAGGATTAAATGAGTTTTCCCCTGACCCTGCCATAAAATCCTCTGCAGTACCACAAAGCCACGTGTGTGCCGCACGTATTTCCTATGTATTGCGTCCGGGCAGCTTGCTTAAAAGTGACAGTGTTCTAGTGAAGTCTATTTACCCTGGTCAGGGAGCTGTGCTAGTGGGATCAGGTTTGCCAGACCCGTGCTCTGAAGGCACGATGATGTTTTTAGTTACATCGGTGTAAATCCAGCCACTGGGCCATCTTTGATTTCATTTACAGCAGCAGCAGTGCAAAGCAGCTCTACTGCAAACACGGGCCTGTTTGCTCAGCAGCACGGATTAGCGGAACGCTCGGCCTCAGTGAATTGGGTGGCTGTAGAGCTGTCCCAGTGCAGCACCTCCAGCTTTACGGGGGTGTGAAGTGCAGACCCAATCGCACTCTGTTGAAATCAAGGTAGAGGCTTCATATTTACCCAAGTGAAGTCTAAGAGAAATCTCATTTTGGTTTTGTGAGGCTCAGAGGTGGGTGAGAAGTTATCTCTGAATGTGCTCCTGAAACTACATTTCCCGAAAATGCTTGGAGCCCTTCTCCTCTTGAATCCATTCGCTCTACCCACAAACGATGTCCTTCTGATCTCTAAACCGTAAAAGCAATGTGACTAACAAGAAGGGCTGCTTCCCAAGTAGGCTGGCTTAACACAGCCCTGTCCACCACGATGGTTGAAAAGACATTTCTTCTAAATTGATAAGGTTGGGCTTTTTTGCCCCTAAAGCTCAACATGTTTTTTATTTAAAATAGCTTTATTCCTGCTCAGAAAGTCCCTAATCAGAACCAGCACCTAACAGCCTGAAAATAAAGGAAATAAAATTAAAGATCGCAATTGCTTTGGTTTTACCAGCCTGAGGCCTGGTGAGGCTTGTTTCGGGAGAGGGAGGGGAGGTGAGGGGCTCCCTTCTGTTAGTTTTGCTTGTATTACAGTGATCAAAGCAGCGTATTGTTAAGTGAGCACAAGCGCGGATTTAGAAAGTTAGCACATTGAACCCGCTGTGATTGACATCAGATTGCGGGCGTCAGTGCTGGGAGGGAGCGCGGCGCACAGAGATGGGCCGAGGCAGGTCGTGGCGAGGACAGCGTGCAGAGGCCGAAGGAAGCGCTGCTTCCATGCTGCAGGTGAGGTGGGAAGCAGGACAGGAGCGCAGGAAAACGCTAAGCAGCAAAGCGAGAGGAAATTTACCCAGTATAGCTGGTGCAAAAGTGTGTTCCCAGCAATAGGAACGACCCCTTTGCTTTTATTTCTCTTCTGTACCCTTTGGTGATCCCCCTCTTAACTGAAGCGGTGTGAAACGTGACTCTGTCCTGCTCCTTGTCATTCAGAGAGAGATGGGTCTTGCATCCTGCCGGGGCAGAGCAGGCCTGGCCGAGCTCTGGGCACCTTCTGCATGCTGTGGTCCCCGGGTGTAATGGGAGCCCTCGGGAAGCGGTTCCGACACGGACATTAATAACGATGGCAGCAGCACTCCTCGGGCTGAGCCGGGTTATGTATTACCAGTGGTGCTGAGAAGAACGAGCACTGTTCAGCAGCGCAGCCCCGGCCGGGTATTGTTGTGTATCCCGTGTTGTGGGGAAGGGAGCGTGCAGGCGGTGGAAGAGGTAGAGATAAGGCTGTTACAGCGTTTATCTTTTCACGCCTTCCATTGTAATGAAACCGCTCTCGTGTGGACCAGAGCCTGCAGTGATGTCTGCGCAAGGGAGTCAGTGCCACAGGCAAAGCTGTGCCTGCTCGCGGCAGCGCCGGGGCAGGTGACTCCGTTAGAGTGAGGGCAGCGAAAGGCAGGTCACGACTCGGCCGCTGCTGGAGCCTGGAGGGGCTGCAAGGCTTCGGGCGGTCGTGCCGTAGCCCGTGTAATCGGCTGAACCCCCGCGGTCCAGCGCAGGCTGCTGTACCGCACCAAGGCCGCGCGCCGTGCCGGGACGGAGAGCCAGAGCCGCTGTTGGGAACGGGCGACTGCCGGGGCGGTGGTGGGAGTGGGGAAGGGGGACTTCCCAGGCCACCCCCCAGCCCGTCCTGCCCCCTGAGCGTCAGCGTTAGTAGGCAGCAGCTGAGCATTACGTTATTTAAGCTGTCACCTGCTGAACTTTGCGAAAGTCGCAGCCCAAAAGATTTATGCTTATCAGAGCCAGCGCAGCGTTTTGTGTAACCTGAGTCCTTGTAGGACCAGGTCAAAACCTGGTCAGTGTTCAGGCATCTCCCCGACTTCCCGTCCCCACAGCCCCACGAGAGGGGATTGGATTTCAAACGCGCTCTGTGTGTCGTCCCTGAAAGACATAATACAAACAAGTGCCACCCCAGGACCAGGCGTCTGTATCGGGGGGCAAAGGGAAGGGAGAAAAGCACATCTGATCAAAGATGCCCCCAGCCGCTTCGCTGAGGCACGTCCCTCAGGAGGGAGGCTGAAAAGACCAATTTTCACAGATCTCAGCACCAGGAAATAGGCATTTCATCATGAGTTGAGTCATGGAAAGGAGGATTCGGCCAGGCTGCTGCTGCTAAGGCAGAGACAAATGTAATTTATTACCCTGAGGCCTGCTGAGGCTTGGGGAACTCAGGAGGAACATGCAGCATTAAGGAGGCCTGGCCCCCTAGGAGGCTTTTTGGAGAGTGACTAATTGAGATGGGATATTCTCATCTGTCTGAGCACATTCAGTCCTTTCACATATTTGTATCGTAAAATAAACAGCATGTAGGTACGGGGAGAAGGGGCGGCCTTGCAGTTAAAGTGCTGACCTGGAATTCAGGACACCTGGGTTCACTCACGACTCTTGTAGGTGACTTACACAATTCAGCAAGTCACTTAATCTTTCCCTCTACCAGTTCCCCATCTGCGAGAGCTGATGACGGTAGCACAGTGCGCCCAGGTGCTCGGGACCACGTGTGTTCCTGCGCGCATCGTCCCAGTGCGCGGGAGGGAGGTGGTGGTGACTCTCCCGCCCGGGCAGGGACCCGCGGGTCGTGCCCGTGGGCGCTCGGAGGTCGGCCGGGGACGGGAGCGGAGCACCAGCAGCTCCCTGCTGTCGGCAGCGGGCCAGCCCGGACGCCGCTGCATCCGCAGCGCTTTCAGTCCAGGCGTAGATGATCAAGAGGTGACACTGTGGCTATTTCATGGCACTAAAAGTCCCTCACAGGGATTTTTCACCGCAGGTCTCTGCTGCTCGTCGAGGCGAGGGCACGACCCCCCCTGCCCCAGCCTTCCCCCGTAGAGGTGGCTCGGCTGATTGCAATCATGGGTGCACTTGGCTGAATGCCTCGGGTAACTGATAAATAGCCGGGGCTGGGGCAGGCAGCTGCTCTGACCTAAGGCTGAGATGAAGTGGTGTCATTGATTATGCCTCAGCTCCTGTGGTGGTTTTCCTGGGGACTCTCCACCTCTGCACATTCTTACATTTCATTGTTCAGCCTGGTATGTATTTTGGATGATGGGGTTATGCTAGGGAAATGCTTTTGGGTGCTAAGCATAATGGGGTTATGCTAAGGAGAGACTATGTGACCTTGCGGGAGTGGTTTCACATCTACGTACCATGGCTAAGCCAGCACTGTAGCTGTCTCCTGTGCCTGTGCTGCAGGGAAGGAGCGCTGGGGAGTCATTAATATTTCTGAAATGTGTTAAGAATTTTCAGGTGAAGGAGGTCCTTTTATAACGGCGCAAGGTATTGGGGTTTTTTCATGTGTGTGGTGATTAACTGATAGTATTAAACGCTGAAGCCCACCACTTCCCATATGTGCAAGCGTGTGTGTGTGTGTAGCAAGGCCAGGCAAATGACTAATGCAAACCTGAAGAGAGACAGCAGAGCATATTGTAAAGATCAACCCTATTTCAGCTTATGTTCAAATCGGAAATGCCAGAGATTGTTTCATAGTCTTCTGCAATGTTCATTATAAAAGTCCCCAGATGGCAGATGGCTATTAGCTCACTGTGACCTATATAAATGTCAAACGTAAAGCTATTGCCCCAGTGAAAATCTCAAAATAAATAACAACAGGAGGGATGCTGTTCTGCTGCCACCAGGATTTATGGATTATGAATTCATGCTAATTCATCCCAAAGCTGGCAAAAGAATGAATCTTGTCCTTTTGGAGGAATTCGCTTAACACCTGCCTGCAGATGAATTCCAGTCCCCCATGCCTGATTCTTCCCTGATCTCTTCTCAGCTGCGTCCCCCTCCAGTCATACGCAGCTTCCCCCGGAGGGACAGCCCGTTCCTGGGGGAACCGGCCACGTGCGGGCCGGCGGTGGGGAACGGGGGACAATGCCGGTGTCACTCACCGCTGACTGTGGAGACTTTCCTTTGTTTGCCAAAATTGTGTAACAGTGATTTCAAATTGTTTTCTTTGCCCTTATTGATCACTGTGGCACCTGTCAATCAGAAAAGGTGTGACTTTTCCCTGGGCTTTTAGGTGGTGGCTGCATGTTTGTAAAAGCCAACTGGTAAGCGCAGTGGGCTTGCTTACACTGGCTTGTTTGGCGGAGAAGGGGTAGGGGAAGGGGGGCTTTGTTTGCTCAGTTGTTCTGTTATTATGTTCACATAAATAATCAAAAGATGAATAACACACACCAGGAGTAATTGCAGTTTCCGTAGCAAAACTTCCCTTGTCCTACTTACCACTGGCGGAAGAGAGCGTGATGGAACAGATGTGCTTTGTAGAAGGCCCAGGAATTTAGCTGTTACCTCGCTCCGATCTCGCTTGCAGCACCATCCGCCTGTGGCCGCTGTGTCACTGGAGCTGCTCTGAAACGGA
Organism: Anarhynchus alexandrinus; assembly: GCA_008711295.1. Taxonomy (NCBI): domain Eukaryota; kingdom Metazoa; phylum Chordata; class Aves; order Charadriiformes; family Charadriidae; genus Anarhynchus; species Anarhynchus alexandrinus. The sequence continues at coordinate 302,696 of VUYV01000083.1, read as the reverse complement.
GGAACCGCCCCGGGTCCTGCCGCAGCGGCACAAACGGGGCAGTTGGATCCCACGTGCCCATTTGGGGCCCCATCCTGGGCATCTGGGTGCCTTGAGCAGCTCCCGGTGAACTGAAGTGGTTCATAAACAACGCGGTTGTCTGGCAACAACTCGGGCAACCCAGAAGCTCCTAAGTGTGCTTAGGGCCTGTCTATATGGGGAGCCGTGAGGAGTAACTAATTGTGTGAGATTACAAGCAGAAGTTCAGGGCTGTTAAACCCCGTGTGGTTGCTCTGCTTCAGAATAACGTCTGTCGTTGGCTGCAGTTTCATCGAACCACAGAGCTTTGATGTGTGCACATTAACGTCACACTTTGGCTTCGTTTGTCTCAGCTTTCCTCAATGTATCCTGTAGACGAGACCTTTGAAAGGAAAAGAATTGCATTCATGAGTTTCAAGGAATTTGTCCTAAATGGCCACTGTAGGGTGATGGGCCAGACTACTCAGCGATCACCGTTTAGTGTGTTCATTTATATTGATGTTTCTACGGTGGCCAGCTGCCTCCGGTGGCATCCTCATAGTGGTCAGCAGTGAGCAAACACAGAAGTGGGTTGGTTTTGTGTTGTGTTTTTTTTAAATATTAAGTTGTGGAATTTGAAAGAGTTGCCTTTTCCCCTCAAAAACAGTTTTTGCAAAACAAGTTGTTGCTGCTGTCAAAATTCTTTAAGTATCACCAACACAAATTATGTTTTGTTTTTTTAATATATTGCTCAGTGAAAAACATAAATGAGCAGATTTTAGAAATACTTCATCTCCATAAAAGGCATCTTTGGTAAACAAATACAAGTGAATATTTTATTAATGTTTTTGATAAAGATATGAACATGTAGTGATATCATGCAGTGAATGAATCAGCTTATTAAAAAATTAAGAGGAAAGTAGGAATGTGGGTCATTTTTATTCATGCAGGAACAACTTCAACCATATTTTTCTCACAAATATGAGATTTCATTTTTGAACTGTCGCAATAATAAACATTCCCAAGAAGCATAAACTTGCTTTCATTTCTTAGCACACTGATTTATATTGGCTGAAAGCTTGCAGGCCTCCGAAGCTGAGAATCTCTCTTTAAAAATAAACCTAGAGGTGCACTGCTGTTCCCTGGTGATACCGAAATCGAGAAATGGGGCGTATGTCCCATACACAGAGCGTACGTTGTGTGTGAGGCAACACAGATTAGACTGCTCCAGCATCCTGCGAAAGCCGAGGGAGGCCTTGGAGCGCCGTATAGTAAATCCGGGCTCAAATCTATTGTGTAGTTAATGACCAGAGCTCTAAAAATGTGTATTAAGCATGACATTAAATGCCAGTGCTAAGTACTTCACATAGGAAGTGCAGCTCTGCCTGATATAAATCAGGAGTAATTAAATCTATCAAAAAATAGAACTGTACAGTAGCTGTGACCAAACTGCACTGTAGTTAACATACGTGTGGCCAAAAGGGACGGTCTAATTTATGGTGTGGGCTCATCAGAGGTCAGGACTGGAAATAGCTGTATTTACTGTTCTTGTTCTGTGGTACACGGGAGCGCAGCCGCGCTCAGGGCTGCGCTGCCGCCGGCCGCGGTGGATGGGCTCTGGGCTCGCAAAGAAAGGGGCTCTCAGGATACGGCTGTTGGTGACACATGCTGTCATTGGTGTGGCAATCCTGGTCACCTAATCCTGGTCACCTAATCCTGGTCACCTAATCCTGGTCACCTAATCCTGGTCACTTCTTGCTGCTTTAACCCTCCTGTCCCACGTGGCCACTCCTCAGAGCAGAGGGCCGTGGTGCCTTTGGGTGGAAAATGAGAGTACTCCTCCTGTGTCCATGGAACTGTAGTCATTTACGTGAACTGACAATCCAGCCGAGCACAGGAGAAAGTTCCAAAGAAAGTAAAATTTCTTAGATAACGTTTTTATTTTGTAGTGGACTGCATCCTTGCTGTGAAAAGCACACAGTAAGGAAAAGCAGAGGTCCGCTTCCCGTTTGATCCGTTCCCGCTGTTCCACAGCGTTACACCAATGGGCTACTGAAATTGCACTTGAAAATTAATTTCCCACAAAGCTGTTGCCGACAGCTGACAGGTGACAGATTGCTGCGTTGGTTGTATATATATTGTTTGTGCCCTAACGTGAAATGGAGGTCTTTGAACAACGTCTTTTTGTTTTTCTTTTCTTTCATTAAACCTGCAAATCCACTGTGACAAAAATTGCAGCCACTGGCTAGCGCTGTGCAGAGGCACCAAAGTAACACTGAGGCCACAGCTCCGGAATCAGCATAATTGTGCCCCATGTAATCAGCTGGGCAAGAAGGGCTATAAGCTCAGGATCCTCCCCATGTGTCTGTGGTGGTTTTGGGATGAAGGCTGGCATCGCGCGGTACCAGAGCGGCGTATGGCCCCGTGCTGCAGAGAGGCGTTGGTTACGCTGAAAGGACGGACAGAGAGAGTCTGTTCAGTCCTCTTATGTCGCACTGAACTTTTGTGTCAGGGAAAATAACCAGCAGAAAGGATAGCGACAATAAGGAACAAACTCCTGATTTTGTGCTTGGGGCGTTTTGACCGCGGCGGTTACGTTGCTGCCCCGGGGGTCCGTGCTGGCGCTCGGGAGCCTCCCGGGGAGGCAGAACCGGTAGGAACAGCGGCAGAAGGCGGCCTGTGGCTATGCCAGGCCTGCCGAGAGGGGAAAGACAGCTTGGCTGAAAGCAGATCGTTTCGCAGAGGCCCGGCTCCAGCTGCCCGCGGAAGCCAAGTAAGTCTGTGCAGGATGATGGTATCTGAGGACTCGCCCTGGCAGGAGACGCGGGTGTGCGGCTGGAAGCCCAGCGTGCCTTGCCGCATGGCAGGGGTAGAGTTAACGCGACCTCGAAGCTGAAACAAAGAAGGCTTTCCTTTTTCATTCTTTGGCGTGCCTGTTTCTTGCCTCTCTGAGTATTTGCATGACCATAAATTCAGAGCTCTGGAGGATATTTTCAGCCAAAGACTACATGTGCAGGATACCGTAATGTAAACTGCATATGTTGTGAGAAGTTGTTAAATGGAACCAGCAGATGATAACGTGCCCAGCGTTGCTGCTAACATCACTTGATTTCCTCCCACCATAGGTAAAACAAGAGCTCTTCCCAATCAATTCTAACTCTCTGACAGGCCTATAAATTTAAAAGAAAGAAGGGAATGTTTTTTTGGCTACCAGACCTCCGCTGGAGCCCCCGGAGCTGGCCCCCCTTTCCAGCGCAGCCCTGGTTCTGAGAAGGCTCCGGCACGTTGAAGCGCAGACGGGTTTCCCTCACCGTTTCCCATCGCCTGCGCTCTGCCGGGCGGACAGTGAGACACGCTGAGAAACTCTGGCGCAGCCCGGCACATCTGCCACCTTTCCCAGCCTCTTCCCCACTGCTCTTCCATTGCAAATAGCTGTTCCCCCTTTCTGTGTGAATTTAGGGATAATGGGAGCCGCAGCCTTTCCTCTCTGCGTGAGGACGCGCAGCTGTTACAGCCACGTGGTGAATGCAGCAAACCCGTTTTGAGGAACTCTCTCGCTCAGCTTCAACAAGAACCAGGACTGAGGCGGACAGAAAACTGTCACCTCTCCCTGTCAAAATATTTGGAGGTGGTTATATATGAGGAAAATGTTCTGGATGCTGCTCGTGCAGGGAAAGCCTACTGGAGACTGGTACACGCTCTCAGGTAAAGCCCAAAGTTGAGGGAAGAGAAAAGGGTTCGATTTTACCATAGTGACAATTTCAAAAGTATTGAGCTGTGAGTGTTACCAGGTCCTGTTTTGGTTCATTTGAAGGTCTGATGCTGTACATCAAGTAGGCAACGATTATGAGAGATTTTCTCAGGAAGCAGCCATGCAATATCAGAACACTCTTGGCAAATACCTTTCGGTGTAGAGGGAGCAAAAGGCTCCAGGACAGGGAAAACCGTCTTCAATATTTCTTCTGCTATCAGGAATCTCAACCTGAAAAAAAATCAGACTTTCTTTCTGATAGCCCTTAGTGCAAACAGAAGCATTGGCATCAGTGTCAGTGAAATTCAGCTCTGGACAATGATTTCAGAGGCAGCCGATTATTTCCTTCCTCAGCCCTCAGCCAGGAAATTTGTTTGTTTATTTTTCTGCACATGATTCAAAGGGAGATTGTATATTTATCTAAATAATGTTAATATGTAGAGGTATAACACTAAACAGTAATCAAACACGTATTGAAAGAATGCTAAAACATATGTTCCGGGCTTTACATTTGTTTATAAGTGAAAGTGGTCAGGAGGAGAGAGCTGCGTGGGTTGTGCGGGTCTGTCTGTGGAGTTCCTTTTGTTTCCTGAACATCCTGCTATGAAGTTTCTTGAATCCCTTTGCCGAGGCATTTGATGCAGGTCGCTGTCAAAGGCAGGATATAAGGCCGATGGTGCACATGATCCACCCTGGAAACTGCTTCCTTTCTCCCATTTAGACAGGAGCTAATTTTTAAAATTGTTTATAAGTGCAAATTACAAAAATACGGTTTTGTTTTGAAGCTGAGGTGCTGGGAATCCATTTACCCATTATTTAATTGCCAAGTCTCTTGTCAAACTGAGACTTTTCCCCATGAGATTCCAGGGTGTTACAGGCACCTCAGGCAGCGCAGGCTGAAGGAAAAATCTCTGCTTGAGGTGTCTGAGATGTCGCGAGCTGTTGCTGAGGAAAGACAGAACCCGAAACTCAAGACCAGCAAAGTACAGCAGACGTAGTATTGGACTTTCCGTGTAGTTCCAGCATGCATTCAGTTTGCCCTGATGTTCCTTTTGTTTCATTTCCTTTGCCATTTCTGGCTTTAAAAGTTAACCTGTACACTTATTATTTTGTTATCGTTGGCAACAAAAGCTTCTGAATTACTCTTTAATTGGGTCAAATGTTGTCTGGGGAGCTGAAGGAACTTCCAGTCCCAATCACGGCAAGACAGTTGCGTCCAGTCCCCGGTGTGCGGAACGCTCTGGCCGTGGTCTGTACCTGTGCAGCTGCAGGAGCTCAGCGTCGGCCACGGGCAGCAATCAGCAGCGCACTGTACACTGGGGGCCTGGGGCGTCGCCTTTGCCCCCCTTTTGCGGGGTGCTGGTGCACAGAACGCACAAGTCCCTTCCGCAGATGCTGCGGGAGGGATACCCGGCACGTCTCTGTCCCGCAGTGGGGCCGTAAGCCCGACGGGGGATTAAGACCCAAGCTGGTTCTTACGCACCTGGGTCGGGTGATGCTGAGACCATTGTAAGAGTTCTTTGCCCAGAGGTACGAGGTCTTACGTGGGGCTGCCCTGCGGGATCGGGGGTACCGGCGCTGGGAGCAACTGCAGAGGCGTTTTGGGGAGTCTGCTCTTCCCTGTGCTGTCTCTGGGGGTTAACGCGTCTGAGGAGTGCAGAAGGCTTTGTGCTCGGGGATGGGGAAAAATGGAACTGGAGCCTTTGAGGAAAGAAAAGGAGAAATATTCAAATTACTGATCGGCAGAGTAAAAGGGTCCTCGGCCTTCCCAGAGATGATATAATCTGTGCTGAATGTAGCGTCCTTAGTGCTGCGCCAGCTCGGAACCCCAGGCCTCTGTTCAGTAGAAGGGACAGATCCTTAGTTTATGAACTACAGGAGGTGCAAGGAGAGGGTGCTGGATCTGCTTGTGGCCACGCTGCCCGCGGGGTGTGGATGCTCGTGGATGCAGGACTGGGGGCATAAAGAACCCCGTTCTGGAGTTGCGGGTAGGGGTGAAGCTTTGTAATTCATAGAGATGTCTGTGTAAGCCTATGGAGCTGACCAAAGAAAATGAAAAAAAAAAACCAAAAAAACAAACATTGCTCCAAACCACCACCTTTAGTATACGTGGCATGCGGTATAGGAGCACCTTTTGCAGGAAAGTGCAAAAACTTTAGAGAACGGTTATCCTAATAAGGAGAGGATTAGTGAAGAGCCTTTTTCTGCCAAGTCCTGAAGCCTTTCCCTTCAGGGCAGGTGTTGATGCGTTGCGAGCGTGCTCTGTCCTCTTGAAACCAAATTCTTCCCTGATAAAGACTGGAAGGAAGAACTCCTGGGTATGCAGCGTGATGTAGATCCTGCCACTTCCCAGGGGAAGTCGGGGGCCTGTTTCTGAGACAATGAGCACGGGGGCTCTCGCGGGGTAAGAAATCCTCCTGCTTTCTTCCTTCTTGCTGGAGTGGGCCCTTCTCATTCCACACTGCCAGTTCCCTGTGATTGAAATTTGAAAGCATGTAGCTGTTAATCTGTGAGTGATTAAAGAGCCTCATTTCTTGGAAGAGTCAGTACTCATCATCTGCCGTGCTGAATGAGCCTCTAACATCCCCTGATCCCATTATATTGTGATTAATTGTGCCAGTTTAAGTCAATAATTCATTTGTTAAAAATAGGCCTGCAAAGTATCATTTGTCTCAGGGGAGATATCAGAATAAAAAAAAAAATTCATTTGATACTTCTCATTAAATTAGTGTTGGGAGTTCTATTGAAGGGTTCTGTTCATGAAACATTTATTGCAGGCTTATTTGATAAGAAGTTGTATTTGTCTAAAATTATGTCTGCTAACAGATGTAACGGCTTGCATTTTTCCATTGTTAATGAAAGTATAAAGAGTCTAAATAAGTGCGTGACTGGGGAGAGAAGTCTGTGATGACAATAAGGGAGATTTCTGAACATGTGTTTTACAAAACAGGCAGAAATAATGTCCTCATCTTTCACCACAAAGTGGGGTCCTCTTCTCCCCACTCACTCTTCGGCGTGACAGTGTGGTAATGGGAGGTTACGTGCCTGCAATGAAAGATGGATGTGCCCCAAAGTCTCATATGTGTAAATGGTTATAAATGTTGCATTCATATTCATCGAGCCATTAAAAATGTTTCAGCTGTAAACGGTTCTAAAAGGAATATATAGGGAATAGTAGCTAGTCTGCTAATGATAATGGCCATAACTGACAAAGACACATGCTTAATATCTTCATCTCTCCAGTCAGTCATACTTTGTATCACAGTAATATTCCCGGAGACGTGGGGAAGGATGTATAGATTATCAGAGCTCGCCAAAGCCGCGCACAACGTCCCTTCAGGAGACGGGCTCGGTGGCTAATGGGGTGTGCAGCCTTTGATTGCCAGGTCGCTGATTTAAATCCAGGCCAGGTCACCGAGGGCCAGAACTCCTTACTAGCTAATGGCTGCTCGGTGGCCTGCACGGCTGAAGCCAAAGGTGGTTTCAATTGCTCTGACCCATCCCTCTCGTCGTTACTAGAGCAGAAACGGAGCGGTGCGGGGCGCTCCCCAGGAGCCGGAGGAGGCGCGCGGAGGGAGGAGAGATGGGTTATGCGCTGCCCTTCGAAGGGGCGCAGCAGACCCCCGCCTGACACGGCTGCCGAGGGCCAGGCGCTAAAGCTTGCCAGCACTCTCCCCGGCACCAGGCAGTGCCGCGCGCGTTCCCTGCACTTCTGTGCCTGCGAGCAAGAGCCCACCCCCAAGCAATAGGAGAATTTTCATACAGGCTTGACAGCCCTGTAGGAATTTCTTGCCGTGCCCCGAGCGCCGCCGGTCCCGCCATGGCAGCGCGTGCTGCCCAGATGCTCCCCACCGCTGCTGCAGGAGCTGATGGCCTTTTTAGAGGCTCTGGAAGAAATAAACCCCTTTGGGGTCACTGACCTGGCTAGTTGCTGGATTGAGTTGGGGTTACAGTCCTGTGCAGAGTTTTCTTTCTTCTCTCCTTTCCGTATACCATTTCTTGATATTTGTTAGCTTACCAGTGATTTAGATAGAAGAACTGTCGCAATTACTAAGCTCCAACGCCAAGTTCTCATTAATCATCACCTAGAGAGCACTGGAGGCCTCTATTGGGAGAGGTCTTGGGGCACATCCCCCCGGACGGCCGGTTCAGGTGTGTGCCCTGCGCTCGCCCTGTCTCTATTGCAGAGCGCTAGTTCCCACAGAAGCTGTCCCTGTTACTCCTGCGGGGGCTCAACCACCGCGTGAGCGGTGTCACGCGAAGCAGAGCCCTTTTTGTTTTACGGTGAGAAGTGCTGGTGAGCAGCAGGCTGCTTCTGCGCTGATTCTACGAGGCCAGCTGAACTTGGCCTATAATTAGTCACAAGTAATGAAACGAAGGATAGGGAGTATGTGCTAGGGAAGGAGGCACTGGAGAAGACAAGGAAACACTGCCCCGCTTAAGGAAGTGTGCATGTTAAATTAAGGCTAGGTTTGAAAACCCAATCAAGTCCGATGCCAGGGTCTGATCCAAAATTTATACCGGGGAAAAAAATCTCTACAAACCGCAAGGCTCTCTTCATAACTAGGCTCTGTGTTTTTTGCTTGTGTCTTTGAGATATTTTATAGCTCTTGCATCACATTACCTGGTGATCTGCCCATCAGCCGTGCCGCAGAGTGTACAATCCTTCCATTGTTTGAAAGCCTTCTTGTTTGACAGCAAGTTCTATTAATGTGATGTGCTTGGCCAAAAATGTGTCACCGCTGAGAAAGGGTGAGCGAAAAGCGCCTTTGATGTCTGAGTGACAAGTTTCGTGTGTCTGTGTGGGGTAGAGGGAACATGAGCTGGAGCAGCGATCGGCGGGGAGGGGGAGGCGGCGATGCTGATAGTCTCACAGCGGTGGGCGCGGGCTCGGCTGTGCTCTTCTGTGTCTGCGGACACTGCTTAGTGCTCCCTGGCAGAAGATGTCTATATTGCCCTATTTCTAACATAATTGTGGGTTTACAACCTTGGCCTTTTAATGCACTCATGCTACTTGTGATGGTGTCCATAGAGAAACAGGATGGATATTGTTTATGCTTAGCATAGCTCAGCTCAATTAAGTCAATGAAGCTAAATCAAGGACAATTTCTATTCGATGAAGCTGTGAGTAAGTCTCTGTAAAAACAGTGCAGGTTGTGTCTAGCCTGACAGATGGCTCAAGGAAGGTAGGGGTGTGCTGTCACTTTCTCACACTTTGGCAACATTTTGTGTAGCTTCTTCTGTCAATAAAATCTCATTTGAATTGACCTGAATTGACAGATATCTATTGACTTGAACAAGAGATGGATCCAGTCAATAAGCTCTCATGCCTCAGGGCATAAGCCAGTCACTAACTCAGAGAAGGTTAGAAGGAAATATCCCTGATGTGTTGATTATTCCATAAAATCGTCCACTAGGAGGATTTATGGACATTTGGCTGCTCACAAATACAACATACAGGACTATAGGGACCATTAACCTGTTCTAGTCCAACAGTTCTGAGGTTCTGCAGCTCTGAGCCTCTTTAGAAGAAGTGTAGTAGAAAGATTGAGTACTGCTGGTGTTTAAAACATGGAAAGAAGAAGAATTCTGTTGTTGAATCTTAGTCTGGATACCAGAACCTGAGACGTGCCTTCCCCATTTCCCTTATCCTCCTTATAGGAAAACGATCCTTTATCCACCTTTGCAAACAGCACTCTCACAGGGCTTCTCATAGGTTGTGTTCACAACGTGCAAGTGTTTGCTTCCTTCTGATGGCTAATCTGCTCATGCTGTCTCTGTATCTTCAGCAGCGGGGACTTTGGCCATTAGCTCTAAGGGTAGAACATTGCTAGTGGTTCATGCAGTTAATTCGCTGGTTTAAGCAAGGATGCATTCATTAAAAACAATCGCAATGCTAATGCAGCACTTTCATCTTCTTGGCCTTAATAACTTCCTGATTTGGCTAATGAGTATCAATCACAACCCTATAGGGTGAATAAGCATTGCTGTAGCGGGGGAATGACCGTGGCACAGATCAGTTTGATCAGTTCCCAGGGGCAACACTCAAAGCTCCAGTTCAAGGCCAGAAATCCTTTACTCCAAACCTTAATGTTTCTCAACTTTAAGAACAAAGCCTAGCTAGGGGCTTTATCAGGGTAAAAGCCACTTTGTGGGTTAACTCTTCACATCAACACAGTCACAAACTAGATGGTATCAAAAATCCAAAGAACCCATAGCCCCACGCTATCTGAAAGTTCCTGGTTTGCAGAGGATTGAGGGCACTATCTCCTGTAACGTTAGGTGGGAAAGAGAAGACTCGGGTACCTCCTGCGCGACCATTGAGTTTCTGAAGTTCTCGTGCATCACACAGTGAGGAACGGACCCCAAAGGCTCACACGTCAGCGGGGGATTGCTCTGAAATGAAAGCCAATTGGAAGGGCCCCTGGTTCTGGTCAGCCTACCCCACTGTAAATCCAGAATTCCTCTGGCTATGGCGGCAGAATTACATTGGTATCAAAATAGCATAAAGGGAGAATGAGACTTCTGGAGGTTACAGACTAAAATTTGGGCCTACGTTTTCCTGAAGATCTACTTTCATCTTATTCTGAGGGCTTTGGTAAAACTTGAGCCACGCGATGGGTTTTTGCTGACCCTCTGCAGCAGTGGAGGGCAGAGAGTTTTCCAGCATGCAGAGCTGCGGAGCCGCATTTCCCCAAAGTTCTTTGTTAAGGGCTGTCCCATACCTTGCCAGGGAGTTGATGACTAGTGAAAATGTTGCCGTGACCGTGTATCCTGTGTGCTTTGAAACCCAGGCCTGTGGCATGTGGGATGGGGAAAAAAACCCTTGTCTTGGTTTTACTGTTATTTTCTGATTCCGAGCTCAAATAGAAGAGAGAAAGGTCACAGTTTTCATTCATCACCAGTTTTATATGAAGTGTTTGGTTTTTCGTTTAAATAACGGCGGAAGGTGTGTCCCAGCTGGGCCAAGAATAAACCAGTTGTACAGCTCGCAGCAGTGCCGGGGAGTGCCTCCGCTAACGCGCCAGCAACCCCAGGCTGACCCTCTCCTGCCTTTGGTATTGTCACCGCAGTGCTCCCACTCGGAAAGCTTTTGCTGGTTGAATTCTAATGAAGAGCTAAGTTTTGTGACTCCTCCTTGTGTTTTGCACCCTGAAGCACCTGCGGGCAGGAGGAGCAAACTGCTGGGGTTCAACAGGTAGTGGCTGCAAAATGTGCTTGGAGTGGTGGGTCCCACCTCTGTGCTATGTCTGCTCTCTGGAAGGGTTATCGGGGCTGTTTGAGGGTCCCGCACTGGGTCCTGCCCTGGCCCCTCGGGGCTGTTTGAGGGCCCTGCCCTGGCCCCTCGGGGCCGGAGGGTTCAAGTGCATGGGAAGAAGCGTTCAGCAGAAAGAACAACCTTCGGCCGGGAGGTCATTGTCAAACTTATGCCCCATACATCCCCAGGATCTGAAACAGGGCAGCTCCCCGATGGAATGAGTACCTCGGCCCACCCGCAGCCCCTGGGGCGGAGGGCTCGGGGTGCGGGACCCAAGGAGGTGGTTCTCTCTCAGATCCCGCAGGGAGCGGAGCGGGAGCCCCTCGGCGAGGAGTGGAGCTGCCAGGGTGGCGGCAGCCTCTTGTGGGAGGCTTCGGGGCGGGGGGAAGCTGGTTTTGATGACATTTAGTGAGCGCTTGTGTGCGAGGTGTAGGGAGAACCTCGCTCGTTCCCACAGCCATCGGTTAGGAACAACTTCTGCTTGCAGCTGGGGGTTGGATTCGGGCTGGTGTGGTGGAGGTCGGAAGCTGTCACTGCTATCCCTTTAAGTCATCCTCTGTCCCTCTGTTCCCTGCCTGTCAGCAGGGAGCATAAAACAGATTGTGACACAGGGCAGTGATTTTTTTAACAATCCTATTATGAAAGACAGAGTGCTCCCATTTCCTTTGCAGCTTTTATCAAGACTTAAATTGCTGCCAAGGGAGAAGGGGGGAAAAAAACCCTCGCTGCTTTTATTTTATTTTTAATTTTTTTAGGAAAAGATTTTGCTTAGTTACTAAATTCCTCCCTAAGTCTCCTCCAAGCAGAGATCCAACAGTATCCCTATTAAATTATATAGAGCGAGTCCAGTCCTTGGCTGTCAGCGGGACCCATCAGTCCTAATTTATCGCCCCAGGAAACACAGTACAATTATGGTAATAAATAATAATAGGATTCAGTACATGACAACATGAATGATGGAGCCTCTCAGAACTCATTTACATTGCTTTGTGTTGCAATCACCCTGCTTCTAATGTAATGCCAAGCAAATGAGCCTTTTTGAATATTGTGCAATCTATTGCAAGTCAACTGGCACAAAACTCACTCAATAAATCATGTTCAAACACATGCCTCTAATGACAGGTAAATCAACAATGAAGTAATTGCATTTAATGTATTGAAATACTGGACAAAAACAGTGACCTTAAAGTGACTTTTTGTAGAAGGTTTGATATAGTTGCAATGGCAAATGGGTCTTTTTTTATCAGGCACTTCTTGCTCGGATGCACATGTGGGAATTGATGATACTGTTTCCTTGGCACACCTTGATGCAGTGGCTGCGCTCGGCGCCAGCCCTGTGCCCGCCGCTGGCCCCGCTGGCTGCTGGCACTGTGCCGCTGCAGCCATTGCTCTGCGGCTCGGGGGACTCAAGCCGGGGCTCAGTTCCACGCTCTCTGAGGATCGATATACCTGATAATCAGTGATGCATGCGGTCCTCTGATGCTGCAGAATAGTGCGACTCCGTCATATGAAGTTCTGCTCTACCAGCATGGACTGGTGGGGTTCTGGTCTGTTGCTTTCATTTGACGTCGTTCGGTTTCCCCTGTTTCCGTGTTCCCTTTATTTCAATAGGAAAGGGAAACACGGGTTGGACCGTGGAGCAGAGGCTTCTGTGGTACCTCCTATCAGCCCCTCAGGCGGTTTCATATGTGGTGGGATGGGTTTTTTATTGTTTTGTGTTTGGGGGGTGGAGTGGCTCTTGGTGGCTGGAGGGTGGAGGAATACGTGTTTTCAGGCTCTGCTTAAACCCGAAGGTTGGGTTTGCTTTGGTGGCCAGGACAACATTAGACTTGCATTTCTGAACCTTAATGGGATGTTTCAGGAAAGAACTCGGAGCTGATTCCCCAGTGCCTCATGCAGACATTTACAGCTCTGCAGACCTTGTTGGGACCATTTTCCACTGTGCTACACTGAAGGAAATGTGAGGGTGTTCTCTGCTTCTTTGCAAGGTTGTTACTGACTGTAAGGATCATGTCAGAGATCGGTCAGGCTCAAAAAGTATTCTACATGTGCAGCTATAAGTACTCGGATGAAATAATGTTGTCTCCGAGGTCACTGCTGCAGAAGAACGTCAGTGCTGTGGCAGAGGTGTTTCTGGCTGTGCGGCCATTCCCACGCCGTGCTGCCTGCTCGCGTCCCGGCACCTCACCCGGCGGGTCGCAACACATCCCGAACTTCCACAAGCTTGGCTCATGGGCAGCCATCCGCCGACCAGCTGAGGGCCCTGATGGCCGGGCCAGGCTGCGGGTGACCCGTGTGCGAGACGCAGAGCCAACAGTATGGAAAGAAGCGGTCTTACCAAAACAGTTCCTCGATTGTTGTTGCCCCATAAAACTTTCCTCTGCTGATACCATGTTTTTAAGATTAAATTTGAAGGCTAATGAAGAAGTGACTTTGCAGATTTTGGCTCTGACTTTATTCTCTTACCCTTCCCTTGCAAGGGAATTCGGCAAGTGTCAAAGGTCTCCTTGGATTCTTCAGGCAAGGGAAAGGTTTTGCATATCCCCAGGCTTGACTGTCTCTGCTGATAGCTCCCATATGATATAAACTGATTAGCAAAATGTCTAGAGTTGGGACAAAAGAACTATTAACTAAGAAAAAAAAGAAAAGAACAAGAAAATTCTGCAATTGTAGAAAATTGTTACCAGTTGTGCTTGCCATCCAGTTTGTTCCTCGGCAGTAGGAATGTCAGGATGCAGTCGCCCGGGTTCCCTGGGCGCGAGGGCTCTAGGATTTCCAGTACTCCAGTGGAGTATTTCCAGTGTTGATCTTGTGGTGGTTGCGTGGGGCTCTGTTTTGTTTTTTCCTAACTGTTAGGATGGATTGCTGTCATCCCTAGAAGCCTGGCAGGTATTTGGAGACAGGGCTTTGTGCAGGCACAGCTCACTGCCGAGGGAGGTAAACCCTTGCGCCGCGGCAGCCGGAAGGCAGAATGAGTGTGGTGGTAGTTATTTTGTTTGGGCTTTTTCAGACTGGGCTACAGTCTGGGGATCTGAGCTCAAGTTGTAGTGTAAACTTTTATAAATGCTGACTTGATTGTCTTGCTGCTCTTAAGAGCTACCACTGAAAAAAAAAACTGAGCTTTTTCGATGTAGTAGTGTGAATATCAGCGTAGATAAAGCAAGCGGCTGCAGACCGGATCTGGACCTCTGCAGCAATGATGGATCAAGAGCTGGACCCTAGTTTCGGTCCAAGATTTTGCCGACCACTTTGTAAAACCATATTTTTCTCCGAACGGCTGTACTGCGCTCCGTAGGACAGTTAACGCATCCGTGAACACACCGGGGCCGTTCCGCGTCTGGTCGCACACATGCGCGCAGCAGCTGGGTAGCGGCAGGCGGATCCTGCGGGGTTCGCTTGCGCAGATAGATTCTCTCTCCCCCTCCCGCCGCCTTCCCCGAGCCCCCCGGTGTGAATTAATGTCAGCAGTTTGGCGGCAGGAAATAGACTCGCTCCCCTTGTCATTTTATTACGCAGCTCCCAAGAGCCAATAATCAGGCTCTGGCTGTGAAAAGGCCCCGGCTCAGGCAGCTTGATTAATGACTGGGGGTCACCGCGCACCACCTTTCCCACTGGAGCTCCGGAGCGCACACAGCCCAGCTGGAAACGAACAAGGGTCTGAAAGTGCGGAATAAAGAGTCTGAACAATCGGGAACCGAAAACAGCCCCAGCCAAGACAAAAGGGAGGAAATGCTGCTTTTGCAGGCGTCCTTCATCCAAGAGTTGGGTTTTTTGGTTGTTTCTTTTTCCCCCCCTGCGGTAAATTCAGCGGAGTTGCTGCATTAACTGCTCTGGAGACAGGGAAGGGTACAGGCTGAGAGGATTTGGGAAATTTGGGATTTTGGTGTAGGATTTGGCAAATGTGAATGCTCCTTTTCCTCTGCTGTCCCTCTACCATCCATCGTGTCTGTGCCCGCCTGCTAAAGGGGACTGCGTGCAGCCGGCAAACTGAAATGAAGTTTGGCGTTGATGAAACACCGGGAAACAGGGCGGGCTAAAATGGGAAAGGAAACTTGAAAGGGAGTGAATGCTTCGAGCAGTTGTCTCTTCCGCCCACGCTGCCTTTCCCGGGAAGGGCAGGGAGCGGGGCTCGGCTCCACAGCCCACCTCCCCGGAGCAGAGCGGCGTTCCTCCCGCAGCGCCTTCTCCTCCGAGGTCCCGCTGTCGCCTTCGAGAAAGGCGTCCCCCTGCAGCACTTTCATAGCCGTGGCTGCTTCGAGCCAGGTTTGTCAGGTGGTTAAGCTGCTCTCCCTGCTTCGTGGCAGGAGGAGGCAGGAGGAGGCAGGAGGAAGCAGGAGGAGGCAGGACGTGCAGCCCCACGTTAGTCATTCCACCCCCCCTTTGAGCAATGAAGTGACAAGCGGGCGAGTACTCTTCGGGGGTGATGTCATTGGTCTTCACAAGAGGTCCAGGGAGACGTTCTGCCTTGAGATGTATTACCCCCACGCTTTTCACTTCACTTGGTCAATAATTACTCTCTGCTTTCTTCCCGTGCCGGGCTCTGCCCAGAAACCCAACGGTGGGGCTCAGCGCAGACTCCTTTCTGGGGTGGACCTAAGGTTGGGGCGATTTACTCTCTTGCTTTTACAAACTTCATCCTCCAAGCCTCTGACCCGAAGGGCCGGGCCAGGAGCACCTCACCGGGCAGCGTGGCTCTCCTGCCCCCGCGCTCAGGCGCAGCCCCGGAGGAGTGCGTGCCGCAGAAAGGCTGCGCTGCGGAGGCGGCGTGGAAGGGAGGAACAAAGGTGGTGGTCTGCAAAATCCATGGACAGTTGAGCATCCTCCAAAGTGTAAAATGCTATTTTTGTCCTAAGAGTGTAAACTTGGAGCAGCGCCATCGAGATGAATGAAGTTCTTGGCGTCCCTGGCGTCACTGCGTGCGCACCAGGGTACCCGCAACAACGGCTCAGACTCAGAGAGCCCTCCTTGTACAACACACGCATGCCGCTGTGCGCCTCGGGGGCCTCGGCGGTGCCCACAAGTTTTGTCTGGGAGAATAGTGGTCTTGAAAACCACCCTAAATGCAGTAAACCCTTGTATGAACGTGAGTTCAGTTTCCAACTATTTTAAGCTCAATTAAGAGATTAAGAGCACCGCCGCAGCCTTTGTGCCGGCCTACTACATCAGTTAAAATTATCTATTGACGTGTCAGCTGCATCATCATCATCTTACTGTGACTTCAGCAGTTGCTCTTCTTCATACGCACAAATGCAAGTTAACGTGCTTGAACTAGAACAGTTTTCATTGGGATTTAGCTTAATACAATTTAACTTTTGTTTGCTCTGATGACTTAGAGTGGCTCAGCTCACAGTGAGGGTGTCGCTTGCGCTGCATTTAAGTCTTTCCAAAAGAGATGTGAAATGTTGTTGCCCTACTTCTGCAGAATGAGGAGATGCAGTAGAAGTGAGAGAAACCAGTCCAATAGCACTCAAGAAACTGGCAATAAAGAAGGCATGTCAGTCACTTGTAGGAACAGAGGGAGATTTTGGATTTAATTCACCTCAAATTTTAGTTAATTCTGCACAAGTGACTAGTGATTTTTGATTTACCGCAGGCAAGAAAAAATGCTGATTTTGCTGGCTGAGTCAGCTCTAAGAATCCGATTTGGGTATGGCAAGCTTTATTCTTTGGTTGTTAAAACAAAATAAATAACGAAAACATCTTCACCAGAAGAAAAGGTGAAATTTTACCCTGGATTGAACTGATCTTTAGGGAGAAAGACATTTTGTTCTATTTTGTGAGTATGTCATTTCCGACGGTGACAGGCACTTCTACGTCAAACAAGCTGGGTTGGAGGTGGCGCAGGAGAGGAAAGAAGAATTGAACTGATGCCGTTGAAGTTTCCGAGACCTTACGGACTGCTGTGAGGTCTCCTCGCTCCCCCTCCTCTCCCGGAGGTGCCCGCCGTTCCCGGGCAGCGCTCTGCACTGCGGCGCTTTGTCCAGCCGCGTTTAATTGACTCGAGCGCTGTGGTTTGCACCGCTTCCCTCGAGAGAGGATTTTGCAGTCTAACAGAGCTCACCAGTAGGAAAGATTTCCTGGTAATCAGTCTAAATTTTCCTCTGCTCGCTTTCATCCTGTTGCTAATTAGCTATAACCCATTGGCCCATTTCTCCTCAGTGAAATGGCCCAAGAAACCCACTTCCAGCAGCTCAGAGTTTCCCATTTCCTCGCCAGTTGCCCATCCCCGTCTCTCCCCATCACTCCCCGTTTCCCCAGACAGGTTGTGTCCCTGCGTCCTCGGTGTTATCCCACTGGGAGAGAAGGCGCCCTGGTTTCCAAAGCCAGCGCCTGCGGAGCGGGGAGGGCAGTCTCAGAATTTGCTGGAGCTTCAAAGAGCTCGGGTCAAGATCCAGCAAACTCAATACCCGAGGAAATTAGGTTGCTAGGATCCCAGGATTGTTTATTATGCTCTCAACTTTAATTAGCTGTAAGTAACATCATGTCAGTGTTCTGCCACAAATGCTAAAGCTGTCAAGGCAATTTTACCAAGTCTGGCAGCTTAAATCAGAAACAAGAAAGTCAACATGTCAATAATGGATCTAGACATGATGGATATATTAAAGGAGAAACCTAAAAGTTCTGGACTTCATTATACTGACTTCAGCTCTGAAAATGTATGCCAGAGAAATCTGCACCTCGTTGGAAAAGCCCCTTGGAGATATTGTTCTCAATTATGGAGCACTTCTCCTCACCTCCGTGCAGTTGGTTTTTGCAGTATATACCTTAGAAAATAAATTAAGGAAGAGGGCAGGGGTGGAAATAACCCGTTCAGGTCCAATTTCTACAAATACATCTGTAAGGGAAGAGAGGGCACGGGGAGTCTAAGGATGGGGCTGTTACTCCCCTTGAAGAAGCAACTTTAAACCCCCCAAAGAAAATGCAGTCACCCTTAACATCAGGCACGCTCGGAGCCGGGAGATGTTGGTCCCGGTGCACAAAGCCTCTTTCCCCCAGTCCGATATGGGGAAAAGAGTTTTAGAGTGAGCCTTGTTCCAGTCCCACCGTTTAGGCTTTCGTAGCATAACTACCGCAAAGGGCAGCACTGACACTCGGCCTTTACCGCCTCCTCCCTCGGTGCTCTGGTGTCCCTGAGCCAGAACCGCTCTGGAAGTGCTTCGGTGAGGCTGCTTTTTCACGGGAATCACAGAATCGTAGGATGGTTCGGGTCGGAAGGGACCTTGAAGATCATCCAGTTCCAACCCCTGCCCTGGGCAGGGACGCCTCCTGCTAGGAGGTGTCTCTGCCTCTCCTGAGCACACTTGGGAGAGGCGTCTGTGTTCCCGGGGAAGCTGTTGGGTGTGAGGCTGCAGTGGGGAGTCACGAGGAGGAGATGACTGAGCTGTGGCTGCAGGGGATGTGTGTGGGAGAGAGAAAGTGCAAGAACTGACTTCCTTTAGATTTCATTAGTTAATAGTTGTTTATTCTCTGACATGTCCCGTTTTAAGTGTATTTTGGCTTGTGTATTATACATATGTCTATTAAAATTAAGCAGATTTGCCACGGTCTGACAATGTTAATACTGCTCTGAAAATATAAACAGATGTTTTAGGAGCTCTCAGGTTGTGGGCTAACCACAGCTGGCGCGCGTGCGTGTCGGGGAGCCTGCGCTCCCCAGTACCTGGTGGGAGAGCGTCCGTGTGTCCTTAGGTGGGGCTGTCAACAGAGAAGCAGAGGGTGTCTTGCTTTACGCTAGCAGCCGTAATGGTTGAGTCAATGTTTGTTTGAAAGTCTGGAATTGTATAAGTTCTATAGAGTAAAAGGACTAAAGAAATCCAAAGCTTTTAGTGAAGCTGAACCGGCCTCTCAGTTCAGCAGAACGTGCGCGCACCTGCCAGATGTGGAGCAGCCGGGGACCCTCTTTGCTCACGTCGCGGCCGCGGCTCCCTTCACGCCCGCGTGCTGGGGTCGGGCACGCAGCGCGGTGCTTTCGGAGCAGACCAGTGCAGCCAGTCTGCAGCCAGTCTGCAGCCGTCTCGGGCAGGGCGGCAGATGGAAGACCCAAACGGGTTACACGCGCTGGAGCAGCAGTCTGAGTAACCAGTGGTGCTGCTCCCGTGCTGACACGGCTCGCGGAGGCCCGCGGGTGCTTTAAATACTCTTCTCAACTCCTCTTTCCATGCAGCCGTAAGCAAACTTGCACACATCTGTTTGTTACCCATCGCTTTTGATCAGCCTTCTGTGAACTGTTGGTTTATTTGGTTCCAGTTCCAAACTGGTAACCACATTTGATTAAGCTTTCTGGACCTCGTTACAGAGCTGTCTATTGTACGTTCCTATCGCTAGAGGTTTGGTCACTTTTCAAATGTTTTACATTTTTAAAATCTATTTTGCTTTTTGTTCTTTCATTGAAATACTTTGCTATTGTTTTTCTGATGGATTTCTGTTCTTATTCGCTGCGTTTGGTTTGGGGTTTGGTCTGAACTTCCTTCTCTTTCTGTTGCCTGTTTCCCATCAGTGGCTTTCCAGCACGTTAACGCCGCGGGGCTGCGGTGCCGCGGTGCTGCGGGGCTGCGCTGGCCGGCTCAGCTGTGGCACGTCGGGCTCTGCGGGGAGCTGGTGCGGACCCTCACTGGGACACGGCTCCGCTCTGCCTCTGCCAAGCGTCGCTTTTCGAGGCTCAGCATCATACAGCCGCAGTGCTTCCAGCGTTAGGGCGGTCACTTGTTCCGCGGAGCGCTCCATGTGTGGTACGGGATTGCTCCGTGTTGTGTCACTCCCCTCTCCCTCTTGGCCACCGCACAGCCGGACCTCTCTTTCTGCCGGCGTGGGGGCTGCTCGCGCTGACGCTGCAGCTGCTCTGAGGTTCAGCAGTACGCAAAGGCCATGGTGGAATCAAACGTTTGGCCCCTCTGCTCAAGCTTGCTTTCTCTTCCACGTTTGGCTCTCCCAGATGTTGTTGGTCATTTCCGGGTTGTAATTAATAATAATAAATCACCAGAGTCCGTCAGGGCTGGCTGCTTCCTGCCACCACTTGGATTAGAGGGCTGTGTCTTTTTCCAGACTCTGCGAGTGTTGGTCAAGGGAAGCTGTCATATGGGGACTGGTGGTTAATAATAAACCCCACCACATTTCCTCCCTGGGAAAGTAACATCTTCACATCTGCTTTTGGGTGGAAACATCTGTTCTATCCAAGCCTTGTCTGTCTTGAGAAGAGCCAGGCATTTTGGGAAAGTGTTCCAGCTGGGCGGGTTTTTTCTTCTCTTCCCCCCCCAAAATCTTTCTGACATTGATATGCGCCAAGCAGCCAGCACTACCCAAACATTTGCCAGGCATTTGTCTCTTATACAAAACTGTGTGAGCAACCCAGGGAAGAGCATGAAAGATGCAGTAAGATTAAAAAGAAAAAAAAAAAAAAGCTGCTTCTTAGGGATGCAAATATTTAAGAAAGGTGTTATCAACAGTATGAATACACAGGAGCAAAGCAATCAGAGCTAATGGAGGCTTATCCTTACCCTCCAACAACAAATAATAGTGGGTGAGTCCTGTTCTATAACTGAGTTTCTGTTAACACAGCAGCAAAATTATGTAGGGAAGGGAAAACTACACCGTGCGTCTGTGCTAACCCCACTTCAGTCAATGAACGCCTCTCAGAGCAGAGTGGCAGACGTTACTGAGCTGGATACACACATTCAGGTGACCGCAGCAAATATTTTGCTTTATCTTAATGGGGAAACCAATGACTTTCTCATTGCAACATCCCTGAGGCCGCTGCAGAGCATGTCATGCGTTGCAAGCAAGGAGGAGCTATGCTCCATCTAAGGCACAGTGCTGTACCACCTCTGTTTCAAGACACTAAAACCCCTTTATGTGAGATGCATAAATCTGAATTAATTCTCCCTACTTCAGTGGGTTGACCCCATACCCTTCAGTAGTGACAACAGTATTTGGCCCTGAGGCATCTTACCAAAGAATAAAAATTGCCATTGCCAGTGTTTGCAACCTGCTGTGGACTTTAATTCCCTCAGGAAAAGGACTGTATCTTGCACTGTACTTGCAGCGTTCGCACGGCAGCGGAGTCTCCGGCGCGACTGAGCGTGTGTGCCACGGCAGTGCGGACAGGCTGAGTTTGGCAGCGACACTGCCGCAGCTGCATCTTGAGCCTTTCTCTTCTCGGTCCCCAAGCAGCACCTCCAGAGGGATGCGGGCTGAGGCGGCAGCTAACAGCTCGCTGGAGCACCGCTCGCGCTGCCTCTCCGATGTGGCTTCGCTGGTGCTCCCGCTTCTGGGTCCACTTCACAACCACTTCTACTCCAAGCTCCGCTTTTACAACTCAGGTTCAAAATCTCACCGCCGTGTGCTACTACGCCATTTGAGAGGCTTTCAGGTCGTGACTAGAGCTCTCGGGACTGTGCAGCGCTCCTCCCCGCTGCCCATGCTCTGCCCGGGTCTGGCGTTCCTTATCGTCCTTGGAGGCCCGCGGCTGTCAGCAGCGAAGCCCCTCTGTCCTTTCTCTCAGCCGGCGCCAGCGGGAGCCAGGGGGACGGTGGAGGAGAGGAACCTTTGGTGAGCCAAGAGGCTGTCCCCGGCTGCTGCCGCCCGGTCCCTCGCCCTGCCTGCAGTGGGCCGGTAGCCGGCGGTGAAAGGAAGCAGTCGCAGACGGTTTCGGAAAGTCGTAGGCTCTCCTTCCTCACCCCATGGGCGCCTTCTCTGTTGCATGAACATTTGTTCCCTGTCGCTGGAGGGGAAGAGCACAGTGTGTATCAACGCCAACAGTGCTCCAGCAGTGAGAATGTGAGGAGAGATGCTAAACAGCTCAGGAAAGGATTGCGAGAGTGATGAAATGGGGAACCGCAGCAGTGTGGCTGCAGAAGATCTAGGCCAATTATTTATTTTCTTGTGGTCACTGTCACTCCTAAAAACGGCAGCTGCAGGCCTGTCCGTGCCACCAGTGTCACCCTGCCTGGCTGGTGCGATCCTGAGGATGTGTCAGGCTCTGCTCTTTCTGGGAGAGGTGTCACCGGGAGCTCCATGCCCCGAGGCCCGGTGCAAAGTGTGAGGAGTCAGCAGAAGCCCTGCCAGGCGATTGCCCGACTTCTTTTCTATCATCACCCTTTTCTTTTATTTTTTTTCTCCTGTTTGGATTGCAAAGGATTCCGGGTGACAGATTTTGTGCAAAGAAGGAAGAGCATAAATTGGGCAAGACTGGCAGCGTATGCCACCACCCCTCGTGCACATAATTGCTGGATCTGGCCCAGCTGACGCTGGTCAAAAAGCCCTGCCAGCACGGATCCGCGTCCAGAGCGGAGACGCTGTTGTCCGTGTAATTATGAAGGGCTGGAGGTGGTGGGAGAGGGGAGCGGGGGCAGCTGCCGCGCTGGGTTAGCTGTGCGGCACCAGCAGAGCAAGCAATTGCCCAGGGCAGCAAAATAGCGAAGCGGTGGCTGACTCATGGCAGATATTTTCGTCTGTACCATGCTTCGCTTGAGCCGGGAGCCTGTGCTGCTGTTAGGATATAAGACGCAAAAACTAACCGGCACAGGTAAAGGTAATCGCTTTCCCAGAGTGGAAGGGAGGGAAAGGAGGGATGTACAGGGCTTTAGGAAGTGAATCCTGGAAGCTGCGGGGGAGAAAGACCCTCAGTGCGTCTCTGCAGGGCTTATCTTGTTAGCGCGGGGTGTAACCCTCTCGCCCTTTCCGCGGCGCACGTCCCAACCCTGACGTTAAACATCACGCAGCAAACTGCCGCAGGGGTACCATCGCCTGCGTTGCAAACCAAGGGAAACTGAGGCACAGAGAGACGGCCGCTGTGTCGCAGCCGTCCTGCGCGTCAGAGGCTGTGCTGGAGGAGCAGAGCTTGAATGTTTCTCGCCCTGTTCCTCTTCCTCCATCCCCAGCCCGAGCCATCGCGTAGGTGCCAGGAAAAGGCTTACGGGCCATTGCTATTTGTGAGGTCGTCATTGAGGCTGCAAAAAGATCATTGATGATGACAATGCTTTATGCAGAACATCAACGTAAAGTCCTTTCTGGGAGCTCCGGAAGGCCGGTCTGAGCCTTGCAGGTTTTGTACATCACTTACTTCAAACCTTTGCAACCGTGTGGATCGTTCTCCTTCGAACACGAAGCTGCGTGCTTCCATCTGTAGCCATCGCCTCTGGTGGGACTCGCCGCCGCTGTGGCAGCTGACGCCCGCGCTGGCCGGGCTCTGCTGCTGCGTCGCAGGCGGTGGGGAGGGACAGCAGAATCGCTCCCCGCAACCTCTGCCTCTCCGGTGAACGGTTTCTTCCTAATGTGTGCATGCTGGGAGCTACGGACCTTGCTGCTTACTGCCTCCCCCGAGGTAGCCCAGCAGGGGCCGGGCAGCGGCCCAGACCCTTCCCTGCTCTCGGTGGGGTGCTCAGAGGGGTCTTGTGGAGCCCAGCCCGCAGCGGGAGATGCGGCTGGACTGGCGTGGAGCGGGAGCACTGCCCCAGCCCCGGCTGCCCCTCCTGCTCCTGACGGCGCTGCGGCCCTTCCCGCAAGGTGGAAGGCTGAGAAAGCGGTTTTGCCAGCTGGATAGGGATTTATGACTGCAGCGGCACTTTCTTCCTGCACTCTCCCCTCCTGTGCTCAGACGGAATTAGTCAAGCCACGCGCACCCACTGCCAGGCGGGTATGGATGAATTCACACATCAGAGGAGGATTTGTCTCCCTCCGCTCCCCCTGCGGCATCTCCCCCTGCCGTGTCTCCAGAGGAGCCGACGAAGCCTGCCTGGGTCCGCGGCTCTCCCGCCATGTGTCGTACCCCACGAGCTGGCTTGTGGCATTTATTAGCGGGAGCAGAAAAGTGCTTGCCTCATCACGGAGAGCAGCTGGAGACAGAAAGGTTTTCAAAGGCATGTGACTGACCTCTACCTCGGCTGCCGGCGGCCTGGGTATTGCCGACTCAGTGGAATTTTTTTCTTCTTCTCTCCGTCTCTCTCTCCCTCTCTCGTTCCTTTCTGCAGTGTCCTGACCTTGTGAGGCCTTGGTCTCCCCCCTATCCATCTCCCAGCGTTCAGTCTCTCCTGTGAACTCATGCTGGGAGATTAATTGCCACTATCGCCCCTAATCCATCACACTTCCCAAAGATTGTTTTGACATCTAGTTAATTTTTGGCTGATGATTTATCAAATTCTTATTACCGTGCTCTGAAGGGGCTCATTTATTGTGTTGATTCATGGTAATGATAAAGGGGAACCTTTTTGAATTTTAACTACATTCCCTCATGTTCTTCCCAGCACAGCTAAAGAGGAAAAAGGGAAAAAATATAGCCGGGGACTCTTAATTCAGAGAGTAAAAGGGGAGGGGGAGAAAAAAAACCCCTCTATCCTCCATTATTTGTTTGAGAGCCAAAAGTCCTAAAAGAGGTTAATATATATTAAGACATATTTTTAGAGTTCTGGTCTGGACTGTGTTTCGAGAGCATCCCCTCAAGGCTCTTTAAAACATTTATTGCCCTGTAATATTACCTAAATGTCTACTACCATTTTATTCAAATAGAAGTTAATGCTAAATGATGTCAGTCATGTACCAGTGGAAATGTAAAACATGTCTCTCTGCCAGTCCATATGGCAATTCCAGCTTTTAAAAGTACACAGAGAATTTTCTGCAACCCTTTATGTCATTCCCCCATCTTTGTTCCCACCTATTTTTAATTTGCTGCGCAGTTTTTAATAAGCCCAGATGGTAAAGGAAACACAGTAAATGGCCATTCTCTCTTTTTCTTTCCACGCAGCTCGGGGAGTTGGAGCCCTTCCGCGGGGGGGAAGAAATGTGGCAGGGGGCATGTGTGGGTTCGGAGGCGGTTTTGGGGGAGGGAGCTGCCCAGCTGTCGTAGGGGGCAGTGAGACAGCGCTGAAGGAGCTGCAGCGATCCCAGAAGGGTGCGCGCTCATGTGGGGTTCGGGCGGTTTAGGGCTGAGGACAGACGCAGGAAGAGTCACTTGACGGACGCTGCAAGGACCGAACGAAGAGCCGGTCCTGTCTGCCCCACAGTGCCCCTGCACGGCCCGGTTCGGTGCTGGCTGTGGAGGAGAGGAGGGACGCTCTTGCGTTTAAAGCCCCGAGAGCCTGAGGGAGCTCCTGGTTCTGCTCTGGCCTTTCCCAGGTGACTGCAAGCCGTGGCCTGTGCTCTGTGCGCTTTAGTTTCCCACTTCTGACCGGGAATGATAATCTTGCCTTTTATCCATCTGTCTTCACCGTTAAGCTTGCAAGTTCTTTGGGGCGGAGACTGTCCCTTCCCGGTACAGACACACTGGCTGACAACAGTCCTGGGCACCGCTCCAGGATAACTGCAACAATGAACGGGAGAGAAGGAAAGTAGAATCAAAATAGTAGGGAGAAAGCAAACGGTGCCTTTTTATCAATTCCGTTTTCAACTTTAGCAGATCATTTTATTTAACCTTTAGGGACCCTGTAGGATTCATTACCAAAGCACAGAATTCATCACAGAAGGAGCCTTGAGCACCCAGCTCGGGGCGGAGGGGAGGCGGCTGATGTATTCTCCGCGTCGTGGGGTGCCGCTGCGGGAGGCAGAGTGGGCTTGTGGGGCTCTGCGCTGCGCTCTGCCGCCGGCGCCCCGAGACAAATCAGTTCAGAGCTCTTGGGTATGTTGTTTTCTCTGTCTGGGTATCATTCTTACCAGCAAATGAATGTTGCAGTTTCCATCAAAAAGTGGTATTCTTAGATGTGAAAATATGACAAAATGCCATAAAAAAATAGCCAGGTGTCTGTTTTCTTCAAAGAAATTCCTGGAAGTTAAAAAAACCCCCAACAAAACAACCACCCCAAACCAAATTAAAAACCCCAAGTTCTCCTGACGATCCCTACAGGGTTCTTGTGGAAGGCAGGGGCCAGCGGTCAGCGCGGAGCACGGGAAGGGCCGGCTCCTGCCGCTGCTGGTCCTCGCCCAGGCTATAAGAGGTACTGGGGCTCAGAGCAGAATTCCTCCAGGTTACACACGCTGATGTGGCTGCAATAACCTTTCTAAACAGAGAGGGGCCTCAGACCAGCGTTTGAGCGGTCCTTCCCAGTCGTCCCGAGAGAAAGGAAAATGTTGTTCCAGCTCTGCCCGGAGTGTCACATTTTCCTTCCCTCCTCCTCCTCCTCCTCCGCGGTCCTGCAGCGCCCGGCGCAGCCCCAGCCCGCTCCGAGCGGGTGCTGTGGATTCCGTCGGCCCCGGGGAGCTGCGCCAGGCGGCTGCGCTGCGTTTGACAGTGCTCTGTGCTGCGCTTTGTGCCGAAGTTTGAATGCTGCACTTAAAAAACAAATCCCGTCCATTTTAAAAAGTCGCGGTGGGGTTCTGGTTTAATTTGTTTCAGTTTTTTTAGGGCTGCTGCCATTTGTTAATTTTGCTCCCGCTTGCATATTTTACACTTATTTTGACATCTGGGATTTTTCGGGTGTTCCACGTCGCTTGCTCGGTTTCCCCGGCCTCTGCCTGCAGGAGGAGGTTGGTGGCTGTGTCCGATGGAGGGAGAGATGCTGAGGAGGAGATGGGGGTTCCGATGCAGAGGTGGAGGGCTTTAATGAGGGGACTGGACACCCGCTCTGGGTCTGTTTATCACCTGTTATGGGGCAGCCAGGAATCAGGCCCGCCACGAGACTGAACGTGGCACTGGTTTGGGGTTATGCTGTTGCCCTGGGCTGAAAACTGCTGAAAACTGGCCAGGAGCTCTTTCACAGCCCTTCCTCGCTCTGGGGCCAGTTTCTGGCAGAGAGACCAGACGGGCGCCCCGCAGCAGTAACCGCTGCGCCTGTAACTTGGTGGGAGGAATGCGGGTGCTGCGCGCCCAGCGCGGAGCCGGCGGAAGGCAGCACGTCCGGAGAAGCTGCTGGCCCGGTCCCACGAGCTCTGGGAGCCTGAGCAAGGCTGCGACGTGCTCCACAGGGGCCCTACTGTGCTCTCAGAGCACTTGTGTAAATCAGGAGTGACCCCGTCCAAATCGGAGCAGAATCGGTCCCGTAACCAGCAGTGCCACCGCAGCGCTGGAGCGAGCCTGACGCAGGGTAGACGCTCACGAGAGATTGTTCATTTACATCACGCCCTCTCCTTATCTTTTATTTTTCTTATTCTCTCTTCTTCTCCTCCCCTCTCTCCCCCTTCTTCCCTCCCCCTCGTGCTCTGCGCCGCTCATTTTCCATCCCTTTAAATGAGGTCACCCTGACTGAATGAAGGACGCAGGGAGCGGGAGAGGTCACGCATTAGCACTGCTATAACTGCGCTGCTACTGAAACTCGGCAAGTCATCCATCACGGCCTCCACTACTCCATTAGGCCCCGCATGAAATATGCCCTGCTCTGAATCGCACGGCCATACATCTCCCAGTCTAGACACCTTCCTGTTGTGTGAAGATCAATGCCGCGCGGTCATGCATCATGTGTCATCCAGTAGCCCTCACTCTAATAATCGTGTCTATTCTCTAGTCTGCAGTATAAATTATGGGTACTGTGAAAGTACTATATTATTCAGCAACCTTGGTCACTAATGGATTATTGGTTTATTGGCTGATAATGTGAGCTCCTTTTTTGGCTGGATCCTACCTTTATTTATTTATCTTTTTTCGTGATTATTATTCTGAGCGATGACTGATTTGGATTCTTATCCAGAGGCTTTCACCCTTGCAAAGCAATTATAATAATAAAGCCCTTTCACCGTGGGCCTATTGCCCTGGCTCTCGCTTAATAGAGTGCTTTTGCTAAATACATTTTGCTAAAATAAAAGTCAAATATCTGTCTCTCTCTACCGGCTCGCTCTCCCCTTCCTGTCCTGTTTTAGCTGCTGAGCCCTTCTCCTGGGATGGGGCCTCGAGCAGGAGCCTGGGAGGGAAGACCCCGGGGGCTTTATGGGCGATACCGCGAGAAACTGATTTCTGAAAGAGATCCGCTGCAAAGAACCTCCTCTGCCAGAGTGCCGCCGTCCTTCCTCCCGGGGTCAGACACGTTCCCGCTTGGAGAATAACAGCAATGCCGCGGGGTCACGCCGAGGGCCTCGCCAGCTCTGCGTCCTGTCCCTGAACGCAGCCCGTGCTGCTCAGGGAAGCCCTGACAAGCGTGGGGTGCCTGCCAGCCCCTTCAGTCGCCAGCTGCAACGTTAAGGTCTTTTTTTCCCCGTTCCTACCAGTAGCTTCTTGCGTCGCACCCGACCGTACCCCGTATCTCACCCGCCGGGGCGCTCAGGTGGCAGAGGAGGGGGAACCCCGGTGAGGCAAAGGCGGCTGGGCAATGGCCGGTGGGGCCGGTGGGGCCGGGGCGCGCGGGACGGGACCCGGCTGGCACGCGAGCAGCCGGCGCAGGCAGCGTTAATTGCCTGTAAAGAGTGCCGCATGTTGCTGCGCCGTGGCTTCCTCACGTGTCAGCTGCTAATTTGTTGCTGTTTGTTTGTACATGACAGTAATGTGTTTACCTCATTAGGGGATGTCAAAGTTCCCCAAATCTGTAGCTGGGAGATTACGGATTTCCTTTGCTGACACGCGGAGGAAGCGCGGCAGACGAAGGAGCAGGGTTTTTGGCAGTGGGACTAAAGGCAAGCAAAGCGGAAGAACGCGTTAACCCTTCGAGCACCCGGTCCGTGGGAAAACGCGCACCCTTCCCGAGGAGGGTTCGCTGCTGTTTGTTCCCGAATCCAGAGCCCATGTATCAAACGGCGGCAGTTAAGTACCCGTGGATACCACGGCCGGGGCCGTGATGTAAAACCTGCAAAACCTCTTAAAGCAAGGACACGAGAAAGAATGGGCATATAAAGAGAGGGGATTAGAAAACAGCCGCTATACATCACACGCGGCTGCTGGAACCACAACCAGGCCCGCATGCAGCTACTCATTGAGCGGTGTCTTCCCGTTAATTATGATTAAACTACCCTACAGTTAGTTCTTCCTTCATTTGTAAAATGCTCCTATTTTCCAACCGGTTCTAATCTTGGCTGTAATTATCCTGACGGTAGAGGAGTCACTCCAGAGAGCCTTTTCTTTTCTCTCTCTGAGCCTTTTCGTCTCTCTCTGTGCGGTATCTGGGTCCGAGCGGGGTTTGTGGCCCCGTAGCTCCTGCGCTCAGAGGAGGTGCAGCGGGGCTTGGCCGCCTCCGGCACCCCGATGCCGCCGGACTCTGGCGTCGAGACCGGCGGGGGGCTGCGTCTCGCTGACCGCGGCCTTCCCCTGTTCGGTGGCGTTCATACCTATCTAATGTAGGGGATGGCTCTGAGAATTAATTAGTTAAAATTTTGCAGATTGTTCTGAACGCAGTAGAGACTACTGCTGCCTCTGCTTTCTGCCAACGCATCACGTTTACCACCTTCCATGGGAATGAGTCCCTAGGATGCTGTCCAAGCTGACAAGAGGAGCGGGAAACGCCGCCTGCGAGGGCAGAGGGAAGGTGTTAGGAAATGAAAGGAGCAATTCAGGAGCTGCAGCTTTTTCTTTCACCGGAAGAGAGAGCAAGTCGTGTCCCCCTCCCACATCCCCTCCGCACCAAGACGAGCCAGGCCGTGTCCCTCGGGCCCTGACGCGCTAGGAAAGCCCGGCGCACCCGTGGGTGCCGATGGGGCTGTGCTGTCCCCTTCCCGCCGTGGCCGGAGGGAGGGAGAGGAGCCGGAGGGATGGGGACGGGAGAAGGGTCTGCGTTAGCCCGGCCGGGGTCACTTGCAGCACACGCTGGGAATGCCTCGGCAGCTGCTATCTCTGACAGACAGAAGGAGTATCTCAGGGAAGATCTCGGCAATCAGTTTGACGGGGGCGGCTGGTTCCACTTCCTGTGAGACATAACTCCGGCACCACATTTGACTCTGCTGATCAGATAGGAGCTGCATTACAAGGCAATATTGTGGTTTCCCTTAATGTCCTGCCAAACTACATTTATCTTCTCATTCCTTCCCCACCCTCCCTGAGAACCCTGCTCAGGTCACAGCGTGGAGAGAAAGCCTTCCTCGTGAGGAGGAGGATGGAGCCCTCATGCAGGATCTGGGTTGATAAGCATGTTTTATATTAGTCAGGAATGAGGCAGAATAACTTAATTAGAGGTGCTCTAACTGGTTCACTGTACGGAGGTCTTGACCTACAAGGGTGCGGGTAAGAACACTGGCTGTGTTCAGCAGAAGGCTGAAGCAGTGGTGGTAAAATCCTGGAAGGCTTCTGACTGCTATTTCCAAAACCATCAAAAATGTGGGTAAAAAAAGTAGTCTTTCGAATATGTGAATCCATAGCGAGGAGCAGGACAGTGACTGAGTCGGCTGAGTGCTGTGTTCAGGTGTTGGATCGACATTTTATTTCCAGCTCTGCTGACAGAGGGTTTCCTGCAGCTCACGACGGGGGGTTGGGGTAGCTGAGTAGTGTAAGATGGAGCGGCAAACTCTTAGGCTCCACCTGGCTGGTGAACTGTGGAAGGAGGGCTTCCATCAGCTTGTGGCCCAGAGGAATGGTTGGGCTCGGGACTTGGGAAAGGCACTGCAAGGAACAGCCCTGGGCAGGCAAAGGGCACGATAGGAATAGCTGAGTGTGTCTTTTTTATCTCTTAAAATCAGTGAGGAATTGCAGCAATTTGTTCGTGTGCCTAAGTACTGCTACGAAGGTCTGCTCACAGTCATCCTGAATCATCTCGGTGGAGAGGAGAAACTAAGTAAACAGCAACAGCCACATCAGACCCTGAGCAGCACCAGCCAAAAAAATATTGCTGTGGCAGTTCCAAGTGCCATCAAGCATATGGCTAGCGAGGGCACTTTGTCATTTCTGCCTAGCAGGACTGAAATACTGTGCCGTCAGCTTCCATCTGCATCTCTGTCATTGGAAGAAGGCTTCCATCACACAACCTCTGTAGGTACCGAGGGAAAAAAGGTACCTCTTTTCTCTAAAAATTGGTTAAAAACCTGGGCTGTGATTTTGATCAAAGCATCAAGCTGCAATTCGTAACAGCAGGTTTATAATGCACCTACAGCCAGAAAGCGTTGTGGCCGTGGAGGGGTAGGCTCGGCTCTGAAGGATTGCATACACGCTTATGCTGATTTTAATTATACATAAAATCAGGTACAAACACACACATACCTCTGGTTATGTGGAGGCACAATCACACACAGAGTCATCATCAGCACCGGGCACCTTTACATAGCTGCGTACGTGCCTAATGACCTTTGTCAGGCGTACGCGCGGGTGTAGGTCACCCCAGTACAGGTGTGTGCGGAGAGGAGAGGGGGAAAAGCTGAGGAAGGAAACGTATTGGCACCTCCCAGCTTGCTTCTGTCTGCTGCTCCAGAGGCCTCTTTCTCTTGAAATGACTTCTTGCCGCAGTGATGTAGGGCTTGCAGGGCTGGTTGGGATCCTCGATCCATCTTCAGGAGAGAGAGAAGAAGGGGGGAACCCCAACATTCCTGAGCACATTTTTCCATTCGCTTGACCCATAGCCGAGGCCCTCCACCTGCAGAAATCCTCAGCTATCACATTTCTACTGCTCTGGCCGATAACGAAGATAATTGTTTCATCCACTTTGTCAAGCTGAAATGAAAAGAGGGCAAAGCAAAATGATGCCATCATAAATCATCAGGCTGAGACAGCAAAAAAAGGACAAGATAGTGACTTCATTAAGGGTTATGTATTGTGTCATTAAGTTGGCAGGGGTCACCTTTCATGTCACACAGCAGCCCCATGATGCATTGCCGGCTCCTCTTTCCAATAAAATTAAACGTAGATGTAAAACTGATTAGGCCGTGTTTGCTTCAGCCCAAGGCAAGGGAACTGCGCGGGGAATAATTGATACAAGATCGCGACTGATTTGTAATGGCAGCGATTTCTCTTCCTGGTCATTTCTTTGCTGACCTTGCCCATTAAAATAAGCCCAGCTGCCTTGAAAAGAGAGACGCTCGTTCCACCCTTTCCCTCCCCCTGCCCGAGCCGTTCGCCTGGAATTCATTTCCTCACTTGCCTTCCTTGGGAGTTCTCATTCAGCGTCGCTGCGGGCTGAGGGCCACGTGCTGCCGCGGTGCAGGAGCGGGGATCGCCCGTCCCCTCTTCCCGGTGTCGCCGGTGACACCGTCCTCGTGCGTGGCTGCCATCCCCTGTTCCTGGTTTTGCCCTGCTGACCGACGGCGGGTCGTTGCGGGTCCCCGAGCCCCCGCTCCCCCGTCTGTGCCCTGCTGCGGGGCAGGCCAGGCTCCCCTGACACCTCGGCCATGGAAGCGCCCCAGGGCACGGGGCTTCCAGGGTTTCGGGGGTGTTTTGTGGAAAGATTTTGTCAGGGCTATCAAAACACCTTCCGGACAGGACGGGGTGAGCTTGTGAAGGGCTGAAACGCGGGGACAAGTATCTTCTGACAGCGCCACACCGCAGTTCTGCAGCGCCCGCAGCCCCTCCTTGCCACCCGCCGCGCTCCCGGCTGCGCTCTGCACCTCCGGAACGGGGGCTGTCGGCTGGACGAGGCGTAAATCCCTGTTAGAGCTTATCACATGCCACAGGGCCCCTCGCCGGCTGAGAGCGGGGCACTTGGGACACCCTTCTGCTGTGCAGCAAGAGTACGTAGATGTGTCCCCCCGAAAACTTATACCCAGTGTCTCAGAGGCGTTGTCATTCCGGAGGGATGCGGAGACCGGCGCTGGCTCCGTCACGCGGCTGTTTGGCATTCGGATGCCCTTTATTTCTCCTTTCCTTCTCCTGCAGCATCTATCTAATAACACGGGACCCACAGCGGTGCTCTGCGTTTCGGAGGAGCCCTCCCTGGTGTGCCGTATATTACGGTGCCCGAGTAACCTCAGCAGATTTACACTCCCGCTGTTTACAGCGCTTTCCCAGGTGAGGTTAGAGAACGTGAGCTCAGGCCGGGGAGGGAAGCGGAGGCACTCCCTGGGATTTTAACTTCTGCTCGCGCTTTCCTTCGGGGAGTTTGAAAGAGGAAAAATATGACACTCACCCAAAACACAGCGCCAGATCTGGAAAAGTGTTCGATGTGGGTGGCTTTCAGAGGGATTGTTTATCCACTTAGAGCTAAATATGTGTTTATATGATCTGGTGGAGTGGAACTCTTATTTGCAACAACTGTGCCTCGTTCTTGATGCCTTTTGGCCAAGGCTTTCTTAAGTGGCTACTGGATTTGGGGCACTCGGCTCGAGGGAAGCCCTGAAAAGCCCGAGTTTCTGAGCACAGACACTAAACTTTGCTGGAAAACTGAGTGGCTGCTAAGATGCCTCAAGGTGGATGATTAAGAGAGTGGATTCCTCCCTCCGGTCACAAAGTACTCCTGGAAATCCCAGCCCTGGTCCAGGAGAAATCTTAGCGTCCGCCGCGGGATGCTGCAGCTGCTCCGCGTGTCGCTTGGAGGAGCGGTGCCGGGTGGTTCCAGCTGAGGACCTGACCCACAGCACAGAGAGGTGTGTGAGCTTTCCAAGAGCTGGGCCTCTATGAACATCTCCGAGATGAGCCCAGGCAGGGGTTCAGAGCTCTCCCTGCTCCTGTTTCCCTCACGCTCAAGTCGGTCGGGGAACCTCGTGGCTACCGGGCAATTGGATTGATTGAACCGAGCGCTCGCGGTAATGGCACTGGAAGAAGGCAGAGTAAATAACAAACACTGGATCCCCTTTGCAATGAAAAACTATTAGAGAGACAGAACCAGTAAAACAAACACAATTCCATGTGTCAATCCAAGACGTATGGACTAAAAATACATATAGGGAGAGAGCGAGCGTGCACAAGAGAGAGAATGCAAAAGCCTTATAAATGGCGAAGTGAAAAACACTCATTTCCCATGCAATAACTAATATGATGTGGAACAAAGGAGCTGAGACCTTCTCGCCATAAACAACCGATGAAAATATAAACATTTTCTGGGGCGCAGATGGCTGATGCTTTGATTTTATTTTTCTTTTCTATACATTTGACAGCTAAATTCAGTCATTTGTGAACAACGTGGCCATAAAAATGAGTAATAATGATTGGAGGTATCTTACTTCTGTTTTAATGGGCTCTGGAGTGATTCTGAGGAGCTGCTCCAGCCCTTGGGGGGAGAGGGGGTAAGATGCGATGGCCGGATCCTCACCGGCTGTTCGCAGCCTCGCAGCAGCAGAATTACACCCGCTTGCGCCAGCTGTGCGCTGGGCCTGGAGGTTTTCTGCAGTACTGGCTCCAAACTCTAAATTAATGCTGTCCTCAGCTGCACTGTTTCAAATTTGATTGCAAAACCCCGTTGCTGACACAGACAGCTATCAGCGTAACATTACCCAGGACAGGCGGAGGGGTGGGCTTTCAGAGATTTTATCGGCTTTTCAACTTTTTTCACTCGTTAATTATTTCGACTATGTCAAACTTGAGCAGAGGATTTTTTCAGCAGCCAGAAAGAGTTAGGCACTCCTTGCCAACCTTAATTATTTGTATAAAACTCTTACTGAGAGATTTTCAGGGGAGTAAAGCTACATCTGCAGAGAGACACGCTGCCAGTAACTGGAAGGGGCTCCAGCCTTCTCTGCAAAGAGTTTCAGTCTTATTTTCATCCCCAGACTCACTATAAAACCCGGGTGAATCCAACAAAGTCCCCGTATTTCACTTGACCTTCCTGTAGAAGATACTTTACCTACATGAAGTGCTTTGAGGTTCTCAGATTAAGGAAACACAAGATGATGTTTTTGTTTTCAGAGCTTTTATGCACTGAGCAAAGCGCATGTGTGTTTTCGCATGCGCCCCGTTATCATTAAGGATACTAATTCTGGATATAGAGAAGCTGAGTGGCAACAGCAACATGGAATCTAAATATAGAGAACATATAACAGAAATACGAACTCCATTCTCACCAATGTAAATTTTAATGAGATTATGTATAATCCTTCTATTGCCGCTTCTGCCAGGGTGGCACAAAAGATGAGGTTTGTTCCGTATCTGCCTGCCATATAGCTGCGCGTTTTGGCCTCACATTTAGGAATCTCCCCAAAATCACCTGGCCAAAGATTGCGCTGGCTGAGGAGAGTGGATCCAAGGGATGACTTTGTCTGGTATTGAAGGATTAGTTGGCTTGGAACTTGTTTAGGGACACATCCTAAAATACACAGGCCGGTGCTGCACATCAGCTATTCAGTGACGTGGTATTCGATGATGTTTAAAACTAAAGCTGGCTCTGGCGGTGAGATTTACCAGGCTGGAAAACTGTGTAAAGCACCATGAACAGGAGTTTCAGCTGCCTGGCTGGAGATGGAAATTAATCGCTGTGCAAAAAGGGCGGGGAAAAAAACCCCAAACATACAGTGTCAAAAGTCCAGTTTTGAGGGCTTGAGCTGCTCCCAGGCTCACGCCAGTCTCTGCTGGGATGAACGCAATGCAACGCTTTGATTGAGGCCGTTGCTTCGTTCAACAGGAGTGTCTTATGCTGAGCCTCAAGAGGGGACCTGTCCCCTCCCTCTGGTGTTCAGAACCACCGAGCACCAAACTCGGCGCTTTCCCGGTGCCGAGGCCCTGAGCCGCACTCCTCCCTCCTTCCCGCCGGCCCCGGTGAGCCGTGCCGGGGCTTTGGAAAGCCCTTGCAGAAATCTCTCTCCGCCACTGAATAAGTGCTCCCTCGGCTGAGCCAAGCACACCGATGCACAGAATTATGTTCCGTCCGCACCTCTGACCTTCCAGCATTTAGAAGAGACATCTTCACAGATGAATACAAGCCCGGAGGGAGGCCAGGAACGGTGAGAAAGAGCAAAGTACATTTCTGCCACGTTCTCACCAGTGTTCTCCTCGCGGTCTCTGCTGCCGGTCGTACTCTTTTACTGCCATTTGTAACAGAGCCAGAAGACAAGGAGGAGGAAAAATGGGGGGCTTATTAAGTAGATCAAATGTTAAGGTAACATTATGTGCCACACTAGATTCTGCAAGCTGGCGAGGACAAGGTGTTATTCAAGCGGTAACCAGATCGCTTTGATGAGTTCAGTGACTGTGTTTTCCTACGGGCCTGTAAGATCCAGGTCTCTGGTTCAGGAGAGGTTGTTGCAACACGGCTTTTCTACCGCCCTTCCCGGAACAGGGGAAAGAAAAGACAAACGTTCCACTTCTGAGCCCCGGTATGACTTGCCCACCCCAGAAGAGCTGGCAGCTCCTCTTCTCTGCCTCTTTGGGATGTGAGAATCTTCGGGCGCTGCGACGTGATGCGATGTGACAGCTTTGCCAGCAGCGTATTCCTCTCGTTCGCTGCCCAGCCGTAACCTAACTGCAGTTAGACAACCCCCTCCCGCAGCCCCTGCTCCCCAGCGGGGCTGCGCGGCGTTTCGTCCCCGTCTCGCTGGACCCCCCGCGCTGCCTGGCGCTCGCGGGACGGTTGGAAGCGATGGGCTCCGCTGAAGATGCCCTTTCTGCAGGCGGTTTGGCCACTTTGCTGCAGACTGCTGACAGCAGTTGGGCGGGCGCCGAGCGGAGCTGGCGAGTCCCCGCCGCGGGTGCTCAGCGCCCGCGCTCCTTCCCGCCCCGCGCCTTGGCCCCTCTCTTTTTTCTCACGCTCGTTGCATCTCGGTTCCCTGCGCCGTGCGCTGCCGGGGCTGGGCGGCTGCGTTGCTCTCGGCTCGCTGTTTGTGAGCACTGTTTGCCCCTCTGTGCCTCTGCTGGACTCCCAGCTCGCCGTCGACGCGGAGGGCGACCCTGCGAGCCGGGGCAGTGAGCTGCCTGGGCTGAGCGGGGCCGTGCTCGCGCACGGGGGGGTTTTGCCAACAGTTCTTAGAAATTGCAGGGTATTTAATTTCAGAGGTGCCAGGGAGCACTAGGTACAAGCTTATCAAAAGCGGGAGGGGAAGATTAAATGATCCCTGCTGCCCATGTCAGGCAGTAGATATCCTCCGCTGGATGCCACAACTCCTCCATTTACTTCTCCCCAGTTCATGCCACGGAGTCAGGATGGTGAGCTCTGATCCCGGGGTGATTTTTCTTAATGTCTTTATATAGATGAGTTAACTCAAAACCTTTCCAACATAAGCATGTTTTTCTGTTCCTTCATCCTGACCTTGGCATTTTCTTTCTCCACTCCAAGTTCTGTGCTGTCCTCTGGCCAGCTTTGCCTCTCATTTGTCAATGTTATTATTGAATTTTCAAATGCCAGTAGTGCACATAAATCAATGGCTGGCTTCTCCCCAGTGGCATATCCCTGCCACATGTGGTCATTCATTTTTTTTAATAAGTCCTCCTCTCCTTTCACCCATTTATAAAAATGCATCTTGTTCGCCTGCTGCCGTCCATCATTCGGTGAGTCCAGCTATTTGTTGCCCCTGAGTGCTTATTCATCAACGTTTTCAAAAGCAAAATCACTCTTCGCCTCCTGCTCTTATTGTGCCATCAATCTCGACTGGGGATCAATAAACCTCGCTTTTGCAATTTTTCCCCCCATCGTCCTGTGCTGGCTTTCCCAAAGTCTAGCCTTTGTATTTACATTTTTAACTGATCATCAGAAGGAGGACAATGACAGCGTTGACAAGCAGGATGCTTTCATTTGCTCCCAGTGTGGCAATAACTGGCCCGGCATCACTCATCTCACTTGGGGACCCCAAGAATTGAATACTCATCTCTTTCTCTTTTTGCTTTGGCTCCAGGAGTTGTAAATGGGGAGACCGTGACCCCTGGCCACACAGTTCTTGCCGACATGAGCCCTGGGGACTGGAACTGGGTGAATATTTTTCTTCTCAACATCATTTGAATGAAAAATAGCTTTTCACTGAGAACTGAAATTTCCATTGAAAAGTCTTTTTTGTTGTTGTTGTTTTTCAGTAACAACAAAAAAACCTAAAAAATGCTTTTTAAAAAAGTTTCCTCTTTCAAATATACACTTAAAAGGCTGACATTTATTTTGAAACTGTTTCCAAGAAAACAGACTATTTTATTTTTTGACCAGCTTTCCGAAGCTGAATATTTTCACGACTTTTGAAAAAGCTAAATGTTTCAGTTATCAGTTTTATCTTTTCATTGAAATTCTAAAAAAAAAAAAACCCTGTGAAGCTGAAAAGACTTCCAGCAAAACTGATCAGCTTCTAAAATTTTCCCAGCTATCCTGTGCAAATAATGGGACTTTCTGTCTTGCTGTAATCGTAACAACCCGTCTCGAGCATGGAAGGGCTCAGGATTCAGGCTCAGGCTCCACAGCATGGCTGAGGTTGGAAGAGACCTGTGGAGGTCACCTCGTCCAACCCCCTGCTCAAGCAGGGCCACCTTGAGATGGTCACGCGGACCCTGCCCTGGCAGCTTTTAATATCACCAAGGAGGGAAACCCCACAACCTCTGTGGGCCACTTGTGCCAGTGCTCTGACACCCTCACAGTAGAAAAAGTGTTTCTCGATGTTCAGACGGTGCCTCCCGTGTTTAGTTGGTGCCCATTGCCTCTTGTCCTGGAACTGGGCACCACCGAAAAGAACCTGGCTCCATCTCCTTTGTGTCCTCCCTTCAGGTATTTATGCGTGTTAATAAGATCCCCCCCAGTCCTCCTCTTCTCCAGGCTCTCTCAGCCTTTCCTCATCTGTGAGGTGCTCCAGTCTCTTCATCATCTTCGTGGTCCTTTGTTGGACTCTCTCCAGTATGTCCATGTCTCTGTTGTAATGGGGAGCCCAGAACTGGACACGCTGCTCCAGGTGTGGCCTCACCGGTGCTGAGCAGAGGGGAAGGACCACCTCCCTCCACCTGCTGGCAGTGCTTTGCCTACTGCAGCCCAGGAGACCGCAAGCTGACTTTGTGGGAAGGGCCCACTGCCGGTTCGGCTTGGTGTCCACCAGGACCCCCAGGTCCTTCCCTGCCGAGCTGCTTTCCAGCCAGTCGGCCCCAGCACAGCCTGGTGCATGGGGTCATCCCTCCCTCGGTGCAGGACTTTGCACTTCCAACCCATCTCTTTCTGGGGCAGGGCAGCCTGGCCTCATTAACCCTTCCCTAACGAGGTGGGGGAAGCACCTACCCCAAAGTTCTCCAACAGCGGAACCTGAGTAAAGGAGAGAGGCAGCAGATGGAAGCGTGCGCCAAGGCAATAAATTCAGGCCGCAATCACTAACATTTTGTGGTTTGACACTTAATTGATTAACTAATTTGAGGCAACAAGATTTAGTGTAGCTGTAGATTAGTGTCGAAGGGATAATTACGGCTAAGCTCCATTTCCAAACAGCGTGTCAGCTGCAGTTTCGAGCCGAAGGACCGGCGTTCGGGCTCTCGCCTTGCAGCCGATAGCAAAGGTTCCTGGAAGAGGTCCTCTATGGCTCAGCACCCGGGGATTGCAACGGAAAGGTCAGGCACTGACTTATCAGCATAGACAAAATCCCTTCCTATAATGTATGTGTTTATTCTCAAATTAAATATATTAATGTATTATTTGTTCTTAAAATGTCATTCAATAGATAGTAGGCTTAGGTTTCCTGGCAGACCTTTGAAGCTTAAAGAGTAATGTAATAATAGTACATTAATCCATAAGCTACACAGTCTTCTCCCAGCAGACCCCAAACTCCAGAACTGGCTCTGAAGCACTGAATTTGCTGCATCTGTTTCTAGGAATTTCTGTCTAACAATAGTGGACTTGTTGGAGTCTGCTCTGCCAGTTCCAGCTTGAAATGCTGCTTTTCTCCCACCCATCTGTTCAGCATTAACATTTGGGCACCTGTACATGGCGTTTCTGGGGGCAAAGGCAGGTGTCCGTTCCTCTGACGCTGCACATCTCTGTTCTGCAAACGCAGGGGTGGGCTGCAGGCACCGAGTCCTCCTCTCCGCGGCCCTGTTGAGAGCAAGTCTTTGGAGCCAAAGTTTGGTTTGGGCCAAGCCCCAGTTTAAGCTGGAGGAAACGCTACATTTGGACTTTTCCCCAGGCTGAATTCTTGGCACAAGCAAATCATCTCTTGGAAAAAAAAAAGTCTTGAAAGAATGTCTCCATCTTTTTCTCCAAATCATCCATCCATCTATCTGTTTGTCTGTCTAGAGATGATAGCTTGATAGCTATCTAAATGCCAAACCTGATGTTTTGGAGAGCTTGGAATCCATCTCTGAACTGCACTGATTTTAATTCTGCAAGTCTTAATACTTGATTGACAAATACAGCTAAACAATCCATCACAGTTGCCTTATCTAAAAAATGTAACCTTTTTTCTGTTTATGGAACATGCACATGTGGAACATGTTTTTCTTTCACTGTCTATTTATTCCAGTTTATTCAGTGCACTTTTATTTTTTACTCCGTACCGGGTTTGCTGGCTCTTCCCACCTTCACATGACACACCTTTCACCTCCGGTTCCTGGAAAATACGGGTGCTGCAAACACGCTGGGACTGTGTGTGAAAGCGGGTTTGAGAAACGAGATCTTGGAAGGATCCCAGCTGAAGGAAAGGTTGCATTCTGCCCGCATCTCCCCGAACGACAGAGGCTGCACATGGAGCTGGGCACTAACCACACTGAAGTCTTCCTTTGACACCCGTGTCCAGCCACGGCACGAGGGGGGGAGAAACTGAGCGCTCGCTCCAGTGTCCTCGGGAGGGGCTGTAGCATTTTGTATTTATGCCGACGGACAGACTGGGTTTGGTCTGGGACTGGAGCTTCTAGGTGCTGCCAAAGTGACACTAGTAATTACTATGCTCCTCTTCTACCCTTTTAAGATGAATGTGAATCTTCTGTTGTTTCAAGCAACCTTGGTGGGCCGCCAACACTGCGAGAATATCCAACAAAAATTGATGTTGAGATATGCTCACCACTCTGGATGTTATCGCTGAGAGTGTTGGCAATTATTAAATTATAGTTATTGCTATAATGATAGTAAAAGTAACGTTTGTTAATTGCTATGGCAAATTAACAGCTTTTGCAATTTCCCATTTGGGGAGAAGCTTAACAGACTGGTGATGCTGAAAGAGTTAATGGCACCGCAGGGAGCTGAGCTGGGAAGGATCTGTGCGATTTCACTCTACCGCAACCCCATCTGCATCCCAACCCCACCCAGAACAACTCCTCTGCTCTTTAGAGAAGCGCTTCAGCTCTGCTTGCAAATGGCAAATATGAAAATAAATAACTGCATAAATGAGTGAGTTTGGCAGGAGGGAAGTTGCTCCCCCCTCGGCTTCCCAGAAGTTGCCTTTCCTTCCCGTCCCGCCGGCGCGGCAGAGCCGAGCGGGGCTCCGCGGGGCGGATCAGCGCCTCCCCAGCGCTTTGCTCCCCGCGAGGCAGGAAGGCAGCGTGGCCCCGATCCCCTCCCGGAGCCGGGGAGGGTTCCCTGGTGTGACCCCGGATCACAGAGCCAGAAAGGTCACGGAGGGAACATGCTGGGATCCTTCTCTTCAGCTCTTGTAATGGTATTAGCAATGACTGTTTCTTACTCAATCATACTCCCAAAGGATTTTCAATAAACTTTTTATGTGCCATAACTGTTACATTAAATAAAGCTGAAAGTATTGAGTAAACTGACTGTAAATCACTTTAGATGCCTTGGAATTACATTAAGTGTGAGAATTATGGATCTTTTGCTGCTCGCAGAAACAGAGAGACGACAGAGCCAGAAATTTTTATGCTGCCAACCCTTCTGAAGGTTTTTTTAATTATTTTTTTCCGCCATACAACAGGCTTCTCCTCCTGTAAATGGCTTGTTCAGAGACACGTTGGGACCGAGTACCATCCCTGTGGTGTAGGATCCTACGGTGCCGGTGGATATTTTCCCTTCCTATCAAGCTGGGTTGGTTTTCGCAGTCTGGAAATTGTAATTAAATGCTGGGGTAGGGTTACCGTTCGCAGAGCTGAACAGGCTGTGAGTTTTATTGCATCAAGAGTGATTTTCTGTTGGTAGCCTGACAGCCAATACTTCATCAATACAAATATATATTTTGATATAAATAAATGCTGAGGAAAGATCTTCTGTCTCTACTCTTTAGGCCCCCCAGAGTTAGCTTAAATGTGTGTTACATTTAATACCCTACAGAGAGACACACAATTTAATAAAAGCAGCCCCAAGTGCCCTGCACTACGGAAGAAATGAACTGCTCTCCTCCTTTTCCCGTGTTTCCCCGCTCACACGACGTCCCTCTTGCATTTCCCTGCCAATGACTGAGACCTAAGTCAAGCTTTGGAACGTGCACCCGATGCTCTGCAGCAAAGGCGGAGCAGCGGAGGGAGAAGGGTCGGACAGGTCTCGGAAGCCTCTCCATGGCCTGGCCGGGATGTTTCTTGCTGCCATCGAGAGACACCGCCTGTAGCCTCCAAAGGTGAGAAGACCGGCCCTGACATCCCTCCAGGACGAGGAGACTTCTTCACTGCTCTGTCGTTTGGACACCAGTGGGTGTGTGACACGGACGCGTAGGAAAGTGGACCCCTCGGGAGCTTTTGCCCGGATGGCACCAAGCGCAGCGAACGAAAGGCGACACGTCTGCCCAGAGCAGTGCTCAGCACCGACTGAGTTTGGTGGTGGCAAATGCGACTCACCTGGTGACAAACAAAGCCAGAAGAAAGCTGACTGGGCAGTGAACGCGGCGGAGGCTGGGCCCAAGGACGGGAGACCTCTCTACATTACTGATCCTGCATTTATGGATAGGGAGCACGGGAAGGCTCTGGAGTTCTGCGGGTCTTCCAGGTTTTATACCGAGATTTCCTTTCCCCCACCTACGTTTGTGCCCATTGTTAGGGCTGAGAGTGAGGATGTAAATGTGAACCCAGGGGCTCGATGTACTGAAGCGAAACGTGCTTTCCTCGCTGGGGACCCGTGGGACCCAACGCGAGAGCAGGGTTATGCTTGAGGATCTGAATCCGAGATACCCCGGCTCCCCGGAAACCAGCGTGCTGGGGCTCTCCTCTTGGAACCTCCTCTTCACAGCCACCGATGTGGCAGGGGTGCGGGACCTTCCTCGCTCGGGTTCAGAGCAGTTGGGGCTGGTAGGTCCTCTCCCGCTC
This sequence comes from Anarhynchus alexandrinus, assembly GCA_008711295.1. Lineage (NCBI taxonomy): Eukaryota > Metazoa > Chordata > Aves > Charadriiformes > Charadriidae > Anarhynchus > Anarhynchus alexandrinus. The sequence continues at coordinate 259,883 of VUYV01000083.1, read as the reverse complement.
AGCCCCGGCTCCCAAAGCCGGAGGAGGGCTCGGCCCGGCGCTGAGGGCGGCAGCCCCAGCTCGTCCCAGCCGGGTCGGGATGAACGGCCCTCGTTACGTGTGGCCGGTGGGAAGCGGAGAGGTTTTGGTGTTCTGCGTGATCACCGGTGCCGCGTCAGGGCTCCACCTCTCCCGGCGCAGCGAGGCGGCCGGCGGCACGCAGCGCGGCGGAGAGCGCGAGAGACGATGGGGGATGCTCCGCGCTCCCGGCAGACCCACGGCCAACCAGCGTCCCGCACGCCAACCTCCTGATGAGGAAAGAGTTAGAAAAAGGCTCCCGGTGGGAAAAACCTTCTGTTTTGCTGATCTTGTAAATCAGCTGAATTCAGCATGTCACGAGCACGTCTTACAATACACAAGACAATGCCCAGATTTTTGTAGTGCAAAAGCATATTAACCTTTGTGTACTCTTGCCGGGTTTCGACAAAAGATGTCTGTTAAGAACTGCAGGGCTCATTGTAATTGCTTGCCATGTGGGTAAATGATCCGGAGCTGTGTGAAGATAAGAAGAAATTGCTAAAGGCAAATCACCTGGGTTTTATTATGCTTGCCCTAAAAATAATTAGCATGGCCTATGAAATCATACTGTGAGGGGGTTTGTTTTAGCAGGAAACTGTAACCTATATATTGTAGCTTGCTTTCTGGAGAGCTGATCTTTGTAGTTGTGTTGATGTGGGTTTTTTTTTTTCCCCTCTTTATTATTTTCTTTTTTAACTACAGTGAAAGACAAATGAACGAGCTCACACTGCTCTGAATAGCAACAAGGTGACTGCTTGCCAGCCTGTAAAATGCGGTATTGTCCCTCCTGGAGTCAGAGCTTGACCTTAAGAAAATTCCTGCCAGTTTCTCTGAGGGAACATGTCCCTGTGCTGCTGCAGAAGCCTGTTCGCCACAGGTAATGCTTTTTACTTGGGATTATGGGTTGTGTATTTGCCACCAGGCATAAAAATTCACCGCCTTTTCTGAGATGGAACAGCTTTGCATGGGAGCAAAATGGTGGGGTTTTTTTCCATTTGCTGTCTCTGTCTGGGACCACAAAAATATCAAGGTCAGAACAGAAAGCGGCAAATAAAACAGCAACTGCATATAAAATTACAGGCTTGCTGGTTTGAGTGCTAGCTACCCCCATTTGGTGTGAATTGCAGGTGATCGGAACCTCTGAAAAGCATTTGTGCACATACAGTGTTGGCAACCCTGTGTGCTAGAAGTCCTGAGTCAGCTTTCTTAAAATCGTGTGGTTTGACTTAAATAATGACATACTACAGAAGCGGTAATAGGGGGCTGTGTTTGCTTGAAGCCTTTAGGGATCTTTCAGGCTTTGTCCTGCCAGGTTCTTCCCTGTGACAGTCCTCGGTGTGTTTTTACCCGAGTGCCCGAAGGTGGCTGTGGCCCATGTGTGTGGCCCCAGAGGAGAGGCAGAGAGACCTCTCCACGCATGGGGTGCTCCCCAGGCCCTCGCTGCAGCCGCGGTGGGGAGAGAGGGTCCTCCACAGGCCGCTGTGCCTTCCTAGCGTCACTCTCCAGAAAGAAAACCTCTCCCACCATGAGCAGCATGTACCTGAGAAGCAATTGCCTTAACTTCAGTGTCCAGGCTGGGCGGCGAGCATCTCCTGGAGTGCCGCGCATCCAGTGCGGAGGAACCTCAAACTACCCAAAGGCGGCATAGACCCCCCATTTATGTCCTTTCCAGAGAGATAACTGGGGCTTCTGGTGGGAAGTGGCTCAAGGATCAGCACCACTCTGTCTGATCATCTGTATCTCATCGACACTGATTCCTCATCTTCTTGATCTCGATGCAATTGTATTTCTCGAGCACAGTCTTATTTCCTCATGTTTGCTGTAATTCTTGCATAATCCTGGGAAGATGCTTTTTCGTGGCTCAGCTGATAATCTATGTAATTTTGCTATGTGTTTCCTCTGTGGAGAAGAGGAAGGAGAGAAGGGCTGCTGCCTTAGAAAAGCTGATTCACAAATGTTCTGGTATGTCCCTTGTTGCAGGCTGAATGTTTAAGTGTAGACCTTTCTGCACTTAAGCAGCTTTCCCAGCCAAAAAGCAGTAACGCTCAGAGCATCTCCCAGGTCCTGGGAACTGCGGCATTTTATTTCTTCATGATGACACTGCGTAGATACAAATGCTGCTCTTCTCTTTTGGTAGTGCACTCGGAGGCTGGATGGGCCAAATACTGTTCCTCACTTGGTTCTTCACAGCATTTAAGGTGAAGGAAATGAAAAACCACATTGACGTGTTCTTTCAGTGGCTCTCCACAAAAGCATTTAGTGGTTTCTGCACTGGGTGGTTAATACCACTTTGCAATGTGACAACCAGTTTTTGCTTTGTTTTATTTACTCTTGTTTCACTGAGGCGGTAGGTACCCAGCTGGCTGTCGGGCACCACCAGCTCTTTGCTGGGGGTGAAGTTCATCCCCAGAGCAAAAGCAGCCACGAGGTTTAGGGATCTCCTGGTTGGTTCTGGAGGGCTCAGGTGAGAGTTGTTATGGGCCTAATTTTCCCCAGCCTAAGTTCGTTAACTCCTGGGTCTGAGGGCTTCAGTTCCCCGTTGCTGAAGCTCCAGTGCCTCAGTGGCAGCTGTAGAGGTCACTGGTTGCTGCTGGGCTTTTGGGGAGGAACAGGCTCATCCTGCGCTCGCCCCGGCGGGGCTGAGGTGGTGGATTGCGACCCAGTGAGGATATTCGTCGGCATCAGACTGCCTTTGGGGACAACGGCGTCTTGCTTGCAGGTACCTTCAGATACCCTTTGCGTACTTGGCGGTATTGACGGCAGGAAAGCGGCTGTGGCACGTGGGGGTTCCCTGCGCTTCACTCGGAGCGTTCACAGAAAGCTGCTGATGAATTTGTATTCTGTCTTATTTGTTACCATTGAATTTGGGTGAGCTGAGCGCCGTTCCTGGTCTGGGCCTTCGTCTGCAGCCAGCAGCAGGTTTCCCCAGGCTGGTGGCACAGGTCTGGTGGCTCCTGGCCGTTGGGGAGTGCTGGTAGGAAGGCGGCCCTCCATCCCGAGGTGTGGGGACCTTGTCAGAAGGGCAGCACCTTGCTGTGGCCACGGGACTCCAAACGCCGTGGGTTTAGGTATTCTTTGCTGAGCTGGGTCAGGGGTTTGAGTTCTAGCGCAGGCTGTTCAGAGGTGCTGTGAGCTACTGGGGCTGTTGGTGCTGAGAACTTCTCGATGTCCGGCCATTGGTAAGGCTTTGAGTCCCGCTTTGGTGCCAGTTCTGACTCACTCGTATTTGTTACTCCCCCAAACCACCCCCCAGTGTGGATCAGTACGAATGAGCGGGGTTTGTCTGTTGGGCGCTGAGTCCCCCTGGCAGCCCTGAGAATGGGTTAAGGAAAGGATACTGAATGCATCGTTTCTTCTCCAAAACAAAGTCAAATCGTATTGGTTTTGGTGTTCATCACTGTATATTTAATTTGTAGTTAACCGAAGCTACCATTATGAGCCTGCAGCAACCAGTAAACACGCTCTCTTTGGAACTGGCTGGTCCTCCATCCGCCCCCACTGGGACATTTCCCGTGCAGTGGACATGCAAATCTCTACCTGAGTTTTAAAAAAATCCTATCTCATAAGAAAGGCATCCACTGCAGACAGCTTCTGCCTAGGAATCCTTCTGTTTGCTTTGTCCAGCTACTTTCTGAGCTTCCTTTTAAAGGTCATGGAGAGTCGTAAAAACCCCTTCCCCATTATTACACGTTTGAAACAATGGATTCCTTTCTGCATTCACTTGGGCTGGGTTTATTAGACTAAGGTTAATTCCTGTAGCAATTAGTCATTACAACAGTATTCACCAGGAAAACAGAAATATGCTACTCTATAATTTCGTTTGCATTTAAAATAAAATACAAAAAGCCTGCTGAACGTGCAGGAAAAAGCAGGCGCCAATCCACAAGGCAGGAACGTTGGCTGCTGTTTCACGTTTGCCTGGTCCCGGGTGAGCTGGAACAATGCCCCTGCCGGGGTCTGAGGCAGAACGTGCTCTTCTCAGCAAGTTCTGTGGGGTAGCAGAGACTGCAAAAAACACCCGATATGATGATTTGGCCTTAAACCCCCGCTGCTTAGTTCTACAAAATCAGGCCAGAATCTCTCCAGGATCCAAACTTTCCTGTCGGTCACTGGTGCCCCCTCTGCAGTAAAAGATGACTGGAAGATCTCAGCAGTGAGGGCCCCCGGCGTCCTGGGGGGAATCGAACCGAACCGCTGCTCGCTCGGGGAAACGCTGCTCCCTGTGAGCTTCAGACACCCATTACGGATGAATAAACCAAAATAAAAATTGGACTGAATCTAGACCCAAACTCCCCAGCTCAGGCTTGTTGTTATAATAATAGGAAGAAGAAAAACAGAAATATATTCTGCTGAGCTTTTGACCATCAGTTTTTAGTTTTTTGCAGTGGAAGCTCTTCCTCGGTGGGATGCAATAGGGACTTGCATAACCGAGCATCCCCTCCTCCATCCCCTGCCAGCCCGTGTGCCGTTTGGGGCTCTGCGCAGCTGGGTCGCTGGTGAGATGCCACCACATGGTAAGCAAATGCCCGGTGCCGCTAACTTGAGTCAGGTTCACTCCAAAGCTGAGAAGTTCTGGAGGTGTAACTTTCAACACGGAGCTAGAAAGATGGACTGGGGGCTGGTAGACTTCCTCTGACCTCAGTTCCCCTGTGCTATTCAATCCGTCTCTGAGCTGCAGAGTTTCAGAAACGATGCTAGCCTAGAAACTAGCAGGGGAATCCCTTTCCCTGCTGATCGTGGATTTTTCTGCAGTAAGAAAGGCATTGAATTATATAAACCACAACAGTGCTTGGTCCTTGTAGCCCTCAGTGACTTGGAGGCACTAAAGACAATGTGATGTAGCAGTATAGTAGTTTCCACACTCTGGATTGGTATTATTAAATACCAGAATAAATGCTCATTTCAAACCCACATCATTTGTCAGCTCTTGAGTTACGGCTGCTCTGGTAACTTAGACACCCTCTCCTTCTGCCAAGTTCCCATGCTCTTTGTTTTGAATATGTGTAATTTTATGTGTTTGGACTTAAATAACTTCTGCTGTTTCTCCCAGATTCCTCCTGTGCTAGAACCTGCCAGACCCCTTCTGGGGGGGAACAAAGGCAGAGGCACTTCCAAACAGGATGAAACGGGAGGGGGGAGGACTGTGTTCTTGAGAAACATTGTTCTTTTTTTTTTTTTTTTAAGGAATTGGAAAGTCATGCAGAAATTGAATCAACTTTGCTATTAACTTTGGTCATAGATCTTGCAAATGTCTCTTTCCCATGAAATCCCAGTGGCTTTCTGGAGTTTCGCACCCACAGGCCATGTTTACAAAGCAGCTGTGGATGTGAGGGGTGACTGGGAGCTGCGGGCTGTACAAAAACTCTAAGATATTATGCATCTGATTTCCATTCCACGCTGGGTGCTCCATCCCCTAGCTGCTTAATCCCTCTGCGAGCCTCTAAGCCTCTCTAAGCGTTGAACGCCGGTGTCTACCCAGACTGGCTTTGCATGCGGGAGTTTGGCAACGTCGCTTAAACAAGTTCTTTGTGTTAATGGATGCAACAAAAAAAAAAAAGTCCCAAAGACTTTAACATTCTGTCAGTGCTCACGGCAGGTCTCCAGGAGCCTGTGCTGGATACTGAGCTAGCATAAATCAGCATAGTTCAGTGGGCTCTACCTGGAGCTTTGCTGGTTTGTACCGGGGAGACCTAAACTGATGTCTCTTGTGCTTAGAGCAGGGGCTGGATGAGAAGTGATTTCCCTGATTCCTTTTGAGACTGGTGTGGTTTGTCTCATAAGTGGAATGAGTTTGGCATGTCTTAACTACCATTCATCAGCTCCTAAACACATGACAGAAAGGTCATGGACATGTGGGGATAACAAGGGACCTCACGAATTAGGAGTAAGAAATAGCAGCGTTTAGGGCTGGCTGGAGACTGAAATGTTTCAAAATCAGACTTGGGGAAAAGTAGAAGTGATATTTCCTTTTGACCTTTTAGAAACACTCTGAGAGACTCCAGACTGCACAGAGGCTGGAAGGAAGGGCCGTGGGGGCTCCTTGTGCTGACAGACCCTGGTCTAGGGCCGTCCTCTCGCCGAGAGACCTCGGAGGCAGGCAGCCCGGGCTCCTGGGGCAGCCGAGCCGGGCTGGAGAGCTGCCGGGCTCTGCTCCATCCCCGGCCGCTGCCGTGTCAGCACTTTATGGAACCAGCCCAGCGCAGGCAGCACGGCAGCGTGCCAGGCTGGCATTTTCCTACAGAGGAGCGTTGCCTGGGAAAACTTCAAGCTAGGTTCATTGCAGAGCTGCAGAGCGAAGGCGGTGACGCTAACGGGTGGCGGAGCAGCAGGGCAAGGCCGGGATGCCGGGGCAGAACTCTGAAGTAACCTGGTCTAGATGAATTTTGCCTTGGGAGAGCAGGAGAGATGCTTCTCTCGTTGAGAACCTATTTGCAGCATGTCCCAGGCAGCCTGAGCACAGCAGTTGTCGCTGTACCCTTTAATCTCCTTCTCTGCTCTCTGGGGTCCCCAGCAGGAGGAGGGGAGCTGACACAGGGTGGGTCTGCCCTTGCTGGACCCAGGAACAAGGCGAGGGGGTTACAGGCGGGCACGGCGGGCACTTGGGATGTTGGAAAAAAGGCCAGAAGAATCTTGCAGGAGATGGAGGGAGTGTGGAGGGTGTGAGCTGCTCCCTCCCTCCAGCGATGTGTGTCAGCGGGAGGTTCCTGCGCGTGGCTGGTCCCGGCTCCGCTCTGCGGCGGAGGTCACGGCGCAGGAGAGCAGCGCCACGCGGGGCCGCACGCTGCGCCGGTACAGCCTCCCCTCCCCTGGGCAGCGTACGGGGCGCCCACGTGCTGTCCAGGGACACGTCCCCGGCAGGAGAGGATGGGACGGAGGGAGCTGACGAAGGGGTGGCTGTGCCGGGGAGAGCAGGGTGTTTGACAAGCGCCGTCAGCGTGTGTTCAGAAGCTGCCGGGGCTGGGAGAGAGCACGGGGCAGCGCCTGAGGCACTGCAGTAGGGGTTCTCAGAGCTGTACCGCACATTCGGGGGAAAAAAATAATGCAGAGTGTGGACAGGGAGCGGGCAAGCCAGGCGTCCTGCGCTGTCCCCCTCAGAGGCAGGACAAGTCTTCCCCTCTCTCTCCACCTCTGTTTCTTCCTCTGTGAGCTGGACTCCAGTGGTGTTGTGTCTGGAGGATCACCAAGTACTTCAGTTTTCTTCAAATGTAAATGTAAGCTCCGCTTGGTACCAGTAACCCCACTGCCACCGTCCAAGTGACGAGCCGTCAGCCAGCAAAGAGCTTTCCATCACCAGTTCATCCACTTGGAGCCCAGCCTGGGCACAGGAGGTGTGACTGGGTGTTACTTTGCTGCCTCACTTTATTGCCGCCGTCCCGGAGTCCTGCTTTGAAGAAACACGTCCAAAAGCTGAGTGCTAAATAACGGGGCCAGCTGGAGTTAGGTTTACGGAATAACCCAGTCCTTAAAATGAGCTCAGCCTGTGGGGTATGTCTCGGAGATTGAGCGCTTCTGGCCGTCTGGCGGGAGATGCTGAAAGTCCTGCGTCCTCTGGAAATCTCCTGCTGTCGCTCTGGAGCAGCTCACGTGTGAGGGGCCACAGCGGACAAAGGCCGTTTGGTAACTACAGGAGGGGCAGTGGAAACCTTTGCTGCTGCTGTGTGAAGAGCGGTCTGAGCCAAATAACTTCCTGGGTACCGGAGCTGAACAAAAAAATTGTCTTGTTGACTTTTCTGTTGATTGGGGGTTTGGGATGTTTGACAAGCTGCATCCGAACCTTCTGCCCTCAGTGGGACTCTTTGTGCTGAGTCTTTGGTGTCGATTAATACACAGGCTCACGCTCCTGCCCATTCTGGCAGGACATACGTACCGTGTCTCTCTTCTCCTCATCTCCTACTTAACGATCTCTGAGCCCTGCAGCTCTGCTGAGCCCCTACCCTGCCATTAGCACAGTTAATCCAAACTGCCCAAAAGGTGCAAAAGTCCCAGTGGGTTTTCCCTCTCTGCCCCATGTAAAACCTCTCCTGTTTGGGGTACAAGGGTGAGGGGAGGGCTTCTTGGTGCCTCAAATAGGTGCATGTGAAGTGCTGTGATGTGGGAAGCCCGTGTGAGCTGGGCACTGAAGGAGGATGGACACCACGGGTACCTTCCTTGTCGGGTTGGGGGGCAGACGTGCGGTGCGCATCTTAGCCCAGGCTGGACGCTGGAGCTGGGTGTGCTCCTGGCAGTGGACCTGAAGGGTCTCGGAATAACCTGGCTTTAGTCTCTGCTTGGGGTAAGCAGCGCCCTGTAGGCATCCAGAGTTTCCATTATTTGTTATTATTGTTTATTTACCTATTTATTGGGAAAACACTGAAGGCAGATGGATAATGGAAAGGTTAAGCAGCAAATTGCTGTGCTTCTCCCTGGTCAGAGACCATGGGGCACAGCCTTCCGAACCTGTAATGGAAGTCCTAATGGGCAAGGAAAATTATTTTGCCTTCCACTAAAGGGCAATTTTCTGATCAGCTCTCATTTTGAAGCGTGCAGGGAAGAGAGAGAGCAAAAGGAGAGAAATATATATTTATATATAAAAAGAAGAAAGGAAGGAAGAAAGAAAGAAACACTTATGCTTTAATGGAAGCTCATTTTTGTAAAGTACCCTAGTGGCCCCTGTGGGCCCAGAGAATTAAACGCTGTCATTCATAGCTTGAAAGCGGAGCCATCCAGTTTGCAGACACCTGTCATAATTAAACTAATGGCTCTGAAAATGTGCCTTGATATTAAATCTATCTTCCGCCGAGGAGCAGGGCTGATTAAAACCGCTGTTTGACAGTTAATGATGAACCTCTCGCTTGCTGAGCTCCGTAACTGGAACAGACCGGTTCATCCCTCCCTCCCCTCGTCGAGCCCTTTCCCGTATCCCTCCCTGCCGCTGTCCACCCTGAGCTGCACGGCTTCTCCCCGGACCCCGTCCTACGGGCGGTGGGATGTGGAGGGTCCTGAGGCGCTCGGAGAGTTCCCGGGATGGTCCGTGTCTGCCCCAGTCCTGGGCTGCGGCTCAGCGTGCAGTCAGTGGTAGGAGAGAAGGCGTCTGCACAAGCACCGAACTGGCACGGGGTTGACTTGCCGTAGTACTGCAGAGCTACTGACCATGGGGAAGATGCTCAATTGCATTCTTCTGCCCAGAAATTGTGCCCTGTCGGGGCTGTGCATCTAGGAGAGCTCAGAGAGCTCTTTTTCCAGTGCGGGTACTAGGCAGTTGGCATCAAAATAGGAATCTTTCTTGCTCCAGGGTTCAGCAACTGCTCCTGCTTATTCCCCTGAAGATGTCAGAAGCGACTCCTGACATCACCGCTCGTTGCCGGGGCAATGGGTTTGCCATTGCAAAACCAGGATTATGATTAAACAGAGAAAGAGACTCCTTAGGGACCAAAATCAGCGTTGGAAACGGACACTTGGGAATGTGTCCAATATCTCCTTGGTACTTCTGAATACCCATCTCCAAACAGGCTGGTCCAGCCGCACCTCTGAATCCCATTAAGCCGTTGTCTCCCGTGTTCTCTTCCACTTGCTGCTGACCTCATCAAGGACAAAAACGAGACGAGCTGTGAGGACTGCGGTCCCACTTGTCCCACAGGTGCCCGGGTCTGACACTCAAACCGCAGCAGTGATCTGAGCGTGGGATGCCCAGATAGGCACAATAATCCCCCAGTGGATGCAGAGCTAATCAGACACGGCCCCAGTAATTAGTGTGACACAAACTCTGCAAAGTTCAGATAAGCATCAGCAGTTCCAAGTAGCATTTATTATTATTTGCTGGGTCTCTTAGTCTCTAGGTACTTTAATTCCCCAGCTCTACAAGGGAGATAATAAAGCTTCCTTGTCTGCTTTGTTTTAATTGCTGATGAGCTCCATGGGGCACAGACCGTCTCCCTCGGAAGGCACACACGACGCCCAGCGCCGAGACCTGCCTTTGGGCCATCGGTGCCCTGCCACTGCACAAATAATTGGTCATATTCACAAGTGAGGATGGTGCTGAAGTGGTGAGGGGGTCCTTTGATAAATATAGGGAGAGCAAAGGAGCCACTTGTTGGAGCGGGCTGGTGGCAGCAGCCTGCTCCCCACCCAGCCGGGCTCCTCTCCGCCGATCATTAGCTTTCTTACCCGGCTCTAATGCCATCCGCTGCCACAACAGTAATTACCAGGAGATTAGGCAGCATTAAGCACTCTTTAATTTGACACATTGCAATGATCTCCATTCAGCCTTTCTGCTCGAATAACTCTCCATAAATATTTTGTGAGGCTACCAAAATAAACAGAGGCTCTGCTGTTTGCACAGCTGAGATCGCGGCAGCTTTGTGAGAGTGCAGGTAGCAAAGGCGCGGGTGGCACCAGGGGCGCGGGTGGGAACGCAGTGGTCAGTTGGGTATGCGAAAGCATCGGGGAGTGGGAAAATAGCCTTGTATAGCAAAATTAAAAATAATAACGATAATATATGCCTTGCACCGATGGCAATTTAATAGGAAACATTTTTTAAACAACAACCCAATAAAGAGAGATGGGTATTTATGTAAGAAGTGGCTGCATTAGAAGAAATAATAATTACACTGGAGTTGTGTTCTCTCTTTCCTTTTTCTTTTNTTTTTTTTTTTTTTTTGGTGTGCTATTAGCCTAGACATTATTCATTAAGTAATGCAATGGAAAACCACTGTTAATACAGCAATAAATCCCATGGGGCCCCATTGCTTCTGAGATAGGATCATTTGGTAATTACAGTGCATTAGAAGTTCAATATTCTTTCATTTTTTTCCCCTCGGCTCTTCGCCTGGATGAGTGGTGGGCTATGAAGGCAAGTGCCGGGAGGATTTACTGTAAACACACCGCGCGCTGCTCCTCCTGGCGCTGGCACCGGGGTGTGCCGGAGCGCTGGGGGTCCCTGCGCCGCCGGGGAGGCAGCGCCTGGCTGCCGACCACAGAAGGAGCCCCGGATGATGGTATTTCTGGGGTGGGCTCCTCAGTGGTCTGTGGGAGATGGTGTGGATCTGGGCGCTCAAGCTTTCATCCCGCTTCGGGGGCAGCAGCTCCTCTTACCTCCTCTTAAGGGGTTGTGGAGTCCCCTTCTCTGGAGACTTTCAAGACCCGCCTGGATGCAGTCCTGAGTGATGTGCTCTGGGCAGTCCTGCTTTGGCAGAGGAGTTGGACTAGATGATCTCTAGAGGTCCCTTCCAACTCTGAAAAACCCATGATTCCGTGATACCACAGGAGTCACGGAGGAGCAGGGGCGTGCAGGCGTGTGGGAGAGGAGGAGAGGTGGCTTGGCCGGAGCACAGATGAGCCAGGGATGGAGGAGAGGGGTCTTGGTGGGTTCTTGACAAGATCTTGACAAAAATAACTGCTGCTTTCAGGAACATGTTGCAGAGGCCCATGAGCAGAGCCAGGAAGGGACTGCCCATCTCCGCTCACCAAAGCACGAGCCCGGGGAGCGCTGTGTGATTGTCATGGGGTAACGCCGCCGCCATGCCAAGGAAACTCCCCGTCCTCCATAAGGCAGCTGCTCTTAAACAATAGGGAAATCTATCGGCTGCCTTAGCAGATGCCTCTCCCCTGCCTGCTAAGTAAACTGTCTCCATTTACGGTGTCAATACTGGCTCGGAGTCGTCCCTGCTCCTGACGCAGCCCGTGCCAGCTCGTGGCCGGCTGCCGCCCCGGCGCTCCTGCGCGGGGAGAGCTGTCAATAGACCTGTCAATAACGTACTGGGGACTATTGATCGGCATAGGCATTGAGGGGTCACTGGTCGATAGGAACTCTCATCAGGCGATGTAGGAAATGAGCGCTTTCAAATACAGGCAGCAAAGTGAGACTCCCCAAGGGGGAATGATACAACTCAATTTTCCCTATCCTGTTGCTTTGTCAATGTGCCCACGTCTGGAGAAGGTGGTGGCTGCAGGAGCACGGGGGGGGGGACAGGGAGCAACGCATCCCAGTGTTTGACTGAAAACATCTCGGAGGCTGAAAAGCAGCCAGCCGCAAGCCGGCCGCAGGCTGGCATGGGCTGGGAGCGGGGAGATGTGCCGGGGCGGCTCTGCCGGGTGCGTGCCCGGCTCACCTCGGGGCGCGCGCCGGAGCCGTGCCGTGCGCGCTGCCGTTCGGGGTAGGCTGCGGCGTGGGTTAAGACTGTGATGTGGGTGAGGGGGCTGCGAGGGGTAACCCCCCGCCCCGTTACTGCTGGGCACCGAGTCCAGCGTGAAAACATCGCACGGCACAAACCCACTCGTACGCAGTGGGTCTTCGCTTATTAAAAATGAGCTGACGGTCAGAGCGTTGAGAATCCCAGGGTTGCTCTGAGCCCTTGAGCAGTTAATGTGTCTTTGGTGACCCCCAACAGAAGTCCTCACGTTTCTCCTGCTCTCTCTTACTTTGGCTTTGAAGGACCCACTAGCAGCCGCTGAACCTGGGCCGTGCTGGAGCAGCTCAGTCTCAGGGACGGTCTGCGCCGCGGTACCGAGCGTTCCTGCTGTTACGGGGCTTCTGGGGCTCCAGTCGGAGAGCTGCTGCCAGCAGGAGCCGGGCAGAGCTGGGAGCAGTGGGTAGCAAAGCTTGTAAGAGTCCTTCTGTGCTCTGAGGTCTTCAATTCTGAATTTGTTCGTGATTTCTTGCAAAGTTTTATTTTGAAACAAAAGACAAGCCCGTGCGTGTTGCTGTCCTGGCAGCAGTAGTGCAGAGACGCACTCCGCAGCAGCTCGGGACCTCTCTCCAGACTCGTCATTCGCTTTGCTCTGAGGCCTTTTTATCCATCGGATTCGGTGGGGTTTAGTCAGGCAAGGGGGAGTCCGGGGGAGCGGTCCGCAGGCGCCGGCCCTCCTGCGCCGCGAGGCTCTGCCTGGCTGCTGGGGAGCTGCACCGGCGCAGCCGCTCGAACTGCAGCGTGCTGACGCCGAGCCCTGTCCTCGGGGTTGTCACAGGCCTCTAATATCTTGTTTATAAGCTGTGCACTTGTGGGGAGCGGGCAGAAATCGCGACATTGAAGAGGACAGGTCTGATGGAGTTGTCGTTTTGAATGGGGCAGAGTTGGGTTTTCTTCGTTTTCATGTTCTGCACTACTTTTGTCTCCGGGCGAGGCGGGTACGGAGCGCAGAGTAAGGGGGTTTCCTCCTGGGAAGCAGTGACAGTAGAATAAAGGAGAAAGGTACTGCCGAAACCAAAGGGAGCTAAAACCGCGGCTGAGATGAGCCTCCCTCGGCCGGGTTCTGGGGCGGGAGGAGCGGAGGCATCCCAAATCTCATCCTGGCTGGAGGCAGCGTCGGGGAGTCCCTTAAGCCCCGTGCCTTGTGTCATGGTGACACCGTGCCATCGTCAAGCAGACGTGTTTGTGTTTTCCATCTTGCATGATGTATCCTCGCTGGATTCCAGCACACCAGTAGGGTATGTGATGGGGGGAACCTGCAGCTACTCAGCGTTACTCCCAATAGCTCAGTGGTCTGAGTTTCTCCCCGAGTGCCGTTGGATTGCACGCATTGCACAAAATCTGTGTCCCTATACCGTGCCACTTGCCATTATTTTTCATCTTGTGGTATTGTTTTCCCCTTCTCGGATGGTTTCCCGCTCCACATACCTCTCTGACTTGTTTGATTGTGATACTTTTTCAGGGTTTGGGGTTTGGTTTTTTTTTTTCCTGTTCTCAATTGCTCAGGGCCAGTGCTTGAAATTAAACTGTCTCTCTATGTGATGCAAATCAGATAAGAGAAACCAAATGAGCCCCATGTGTTCATCTGCAGAATCCTATTCTGCTAAAACTCGTTCTGTTTCGTTCCGATCTTAGACAGATGTAAATCAAGAGGAACTTATTTTAAACCAATGTCAGCAGGAAAAAGCTCAGCAGAAATAACAAAAACACCATGCCTTGTGTGTTTATCACTCTTCGAGGTAAGATAAACTTTTAGCCGGGTTGTGATTTCTCCAACGCTGCGCAGGCTGCAGCGCAGCTCCCAGGAACACGTCTGCAGCAGGACCCGGCGTGCGCGGCCGGGTGGCGCAGCGCAGGCGAGGAGGGAAGGGGTGCGCGGCGTACGGGAAATTTAAGGAGAGAGAGATACAAAGCACGAAAAAATGCGACTTTGGGGGAGATTTCAAAACTCTGGCTCAGAGCTCAGTGAATGCATTTCCTCCGAGGCAGCCTGCCCCCGTGACGGGGAGGGCCGGCTGTTGGCCGTGCCCGTGGGTCTGCCAGCCCCGGGCGGGCTGCGGGCGCTGCGTCCCGAGGGCAGGAGCCAGACCAGCCCTCGCCGCTGGAAATGTGGGACTGGCCTGGTTTAGGAAGACCAACTCACAGGCTACCTCTAAAAAGGGAAATTGGGGAGTAGAGCCTCAGGTTATGGAGCAACAAAATTAAAAACTGCAGCGAGAAACAACCCATCTGCTGCACGGTGAGCTCCCGTCCTGCCCCCACGCGCCCCTTCGGCGGGGGACGGGGGACACGAGTACTTTGGCCTATGGGGGGCACAGAGGGGCGGTCATGGCGGTGCTTCCACGGCACAAGTGGCACCGGCACAAAAGAGAAGAAGGAAAAAAAAGAATTGCGAGTAAATAAAAAGAAGCCCATTTGCAAATATTGTAAGGAATGCATGTTCTCATACGTGCTGCTATTAAGTCCGTTCGTATCATATCAGCAAACATCATGTCAGCTTGGAGAGGTTCCTACTTATTTCTTTTTCCCCATGAAATGTTTTTCAATGCCTGAGCGAATCAAAATGAATGTAAATGAGGTTTATTAAGTCAACCCCACACGGTGCTGTATTGTCAGCGTTTGTAGGCTGTGACAGGTTAGTTATTGCGGTTTGAAGGGAATGTCACCAGCACAGCAGTCTTCAGAAGTAACTTTTTAAAAGAATAATAATAATAATAACAACAATAACAGCATCTCAGGACTATCTGCGATGTTTTGAGATGTTTTGAGAAGTCATTTCACAGAAAGGTGGTGTGTCTCCAGGCCACTGCCAGGCAGCCTCCGCAGTTTCGGGGCGACGCGCTCGGTGGGGCGGCGTGTGTGCGCACAGGCTGCGTTGGGGCCAGGCAAGGGCTCCGAAGTTATTTTCTCTCCTCTCCTGGTTGGTGTACACTACCAATCACCGTGACATCCGGAAGATATCCGTTTGTAAATATAACCCCGTTGAGCTGTCTCACGAGTCTTGCTGGTCTTCAGTGAGCCACTCTCATTATTTTTAGTAAATTACTTCGGCCTCGGCTGTGCTACAAAAAACAACTAGTAAGGGTAGTGTTAATCTAGTTAGTTATTTAGATTTAAAATAACAGAGACGCCCATCCAAGGCTCTATGTGCCTTAACATTGTTAATTGTACAATAAATTCCGTTGAGCTACAAACTCTGCTTCATTAATACCCTCATTTGCATAGGCGCTCAGCCAGCACGCCGCCGCCCCGCTGTCCCGGAGAGCGCTCCCTCTCCAGCCGTTCTGGCTCCCCCCAGTCTTCTGCAGCGTGTTTGACGAGCCATCAAATCCGGGTTATTTCTGACCAAGTGGAAAATAGACTTCAGGAGCATGGCGGCCTCGCGGGAAATGCCCAGGGATGTCCTCGTTGATCCCATCTGTGTGGTGTTGCCGAGCGTGAGCGGTCACAAGGGCACGGGGAGAGCGGGTGCCCGTAGGAAGGCTGATGCCGAGTCATCCCGTGGGGTCCTTTGGTGGGACCTGGGGTCTCTGGGTTGGTTGTCTACTGCTGCTCTTATCTCATCAACTCCTCATAACACGGGCTGGAGAACTTTAGTAGTCTTGACTACTACAAATCTGAAGATGTCCTTCTTTGGAAACACGCGCTCGTTTGCCTCCCGCAGCGGAGCGCGCAGGCAGCCAGCGGTACTTTCTGGGAAACTGTTTCTTGCGCTGCTGCCCTGTCCCCGGTAAAGCGGATTCTCCGTAGCTGTGTCTCCTCCAGCGTATTCTGCAGCAAGACCCTTTCCCTTGGATCGGCAAGGCGGGTGGGATGTTCCAGCCAGCTTCTAAACGTGTCAGCGGAACCCGTGAGTCAGTATGGATGTGTGCAGTCATACTCATTCGTTAGCTGTCTCTGCTAACTGAAAAATAGGAGCGAAAATTAAGACAGCTTTGTTCTCGAAGCCAGCAGACAGAATCCGGCCCTCCTCTGTATGAGTTTCCAGCAGTACTGGTCTAAAATTGATCTAATGAAACACCCACAACACTTAATATACTTTGGCTGGGTTAGTGTTAGATCAGAAATGTTCTGAGGATGTCACATAAGCTAGACAAAATTATTTGTTCCCTAAAGGTATCGATCTGTGCAAGGTGCCTCGCAGTCCATCTGCAGAGAGAGGAGTTGCAGCCTGACAGAAACCTGCTCTGCTTTTGCATATTTATTCCTCCTTTAAATCATTTCCAAACCACTAAACCATTTTACAAGGACGAAGGAAAACATCAATTACAATTATAGTGAAAACCTCTTTCAAGGCAGAGCCCGGTAGACAGAAAATGTAGCCATCCGTTTGTAGTTTTTCACCAGGTGCTTCATAATATTATGGTCTGTTTCCTCCCTACCCATCATCTCTTTCCTCATCCCACCGTGTCTCCAGGATCGCGGCGTTTCCTGGCAGCGGGCGGAGGGCAGGAGCCTTGAACCTCCCGCCCCGTCTCGGGCGCTCAGCGGTGCCGCCCCGGTCCCGGTGCTCCCCGGCGAGAGCCGAGGATGGCTCTTGGCAGGGAGAGCTCCAACAGCAGCCTGGTTCAAAGGCTGCTCGGTCCTGGGAAATGCCGCCTGGGGAGCGGACACGGTGTTCGTGGCATCTCACAAAAGAGCTTCATCCTGGGAGCATCCCCGGGTGCGAGTGGTGGGGCGGCGCTGAGGGTTTGTGCGGACCTACCCCGACTCCAGCCCCCGCTGCTCGATTCCGACACTCGTGTTTCCCGCTGGGCGGAGGGACGAGGGCAGAGGAGGCCGATGCGAAGCGCTGCGCCAGCGGCTGCTCTCCTCGGGGTCCAGCTCCGCCTTCAGCCTTCTCTGTTCCTGGTGCTCGTGCAGAGGGGCTGCAGAGCTCCGCTGCGGAAGAACAGAGGTGTTTTGCACCATTGGTTAGATTCAAACCAGGACAGAGAACACGTTTCTTTTCTGGAAAATTCGTTAAATGGTTTGCTCAGATATGTGTGTCTGTCTCTCTGCCTGTCTATCCTGTATTACTCGGAAAGAAAAATCCAAAATGCTTCTTTTTTTCCTCCCCCTATATTAAAAAGGACAGCAGCTAGAACTTGTATAAAATATAATGAAATCAATAATTTAACATAGCCTAAAAATTGGAATTAGATGAAGGAAAATGACTCAAAGTAAAAAGTTTTATCATACCTATATGAAATATTTTATCACCGTGCAAGATTAAATGAAAAATTCAGATAATGCCACTTCGAGCTCTCCTTTAAGGGAAAAAAAAAAAAAAAAAAAGGCTGAAATACCCAGCCTCCAGCCCCATGGAGGCTGGAGCGGGTTTTGTTGCTTAATGGCAGTTGGTGAATTGCGGGTGCCTTTAAGGGCTCCCTGGGATGCAGCATCTCCCTGGGATGCAGGGCAGGGGTGGCCGAGGAGCTGGGTTTGGGGGGCAGGCGTTTCTCTCGGCCTTTCGGGGAAGGACCGGGAAGGTGGTTGGAATTTGGGTTGTGTCGCTTTTGAGCGTGCCACGCGTGGCTCTGCAGCGGCCAGAGCCGGCGCTGGCAAGAGGAGCCGGCGCTTGCTACGTACAGCCTCCGTGGCACTCAGTGGGCTGCAGTCCTGATAGAGCAAATTAAATTAGCTCCTAATTGGTTAATTGGTGAGGGGTTCTGTAAAGCAGCTAGGAGCAAATTAAGCAGGAATGAGAGAAGTGCACATTTGCGAGCCGTGATTGCTCTCTCCGAGGGCTGCCAGTCAGTGACGTCGCGGGCCGGGAAGCCAACGGGGAGGAGAAGGGCTGTGGCTTACGCCGAGGGCTCATCCCGCGTGCCCGTGGGGTGCGTGCCACCATCCCGCGTGCCCGTGGGGTGTGTGCCATCATCCCCCGCGCTGGACCAAGGGCGCCGTGACGCGCGATGAGATGTTATGGGAGGCCAAGGGCGCCTTGACCATGCCGGCAAATCCCTTGGCTCCGCTGGCACGCCGGGTTGTAGCGATTAATCTAGGTCTAGTGAGGACAGCCTGGGGGGCGGGAGCACCTGAGAGCCTGTGTCCACACGCAGGAGGGTATGACCCACCGCGTGGCCTCCATGCGCACGGGTGCATACGCTGTGCCTGGCTGCCAACCTCGGGCAGCCCTCGCGTGAAGGAGAGCGCACGGAGGCCGCGATACCCCGGGGTTTGTGTCTGGAAGCTCCCGTGTCCCGCGGAGCCCTGTTCTGCCCGTCCGGCGCTGGGCTGGAGCGGAGCGGGACCTCCCCGCATCCCCCACCTCCTTCCCCGAGCGCGCTCGCACTCGCTCAGGCTTGGAAGCATCCCCAGATGGTGCCCCCAGATGGAGCTCTAGTCAGCGAGCTTCTGCCTCCAAAAGATGAAGAATTACTGTTCATCTTCCTTGTCAAAAACAGGGAGGGGAGGGGGGAGGAAAAGCCTTTCAGAAGTAAATATGGGGACTTCTGCCCGCGGAGGAGCGCATCCCGGCCCCGGTCCGGCGGGATTGCCCAGGCGGCGGGAAGGGCAACGGGACGGCCACCGGTGTCTGAGGGCGAAGGTGGATTTGGATTTTCCAGCCTTGTGCGTTTGCCTTTAAATTCCAGCCAGATGCCACATTAACTTGCGTGACTTCTTGTCTGTAACAGCACATAATGCAGCACGAATGATGTAACTCAATGTGATGCCAAAATTTATAGGAAAAGACACTGCTTTCTGAGGTCAGGCTGGTATCTGATTTAAGCTGGCAGCGGGAGCATCAGTGTTTCTGCAAACCTATGCCGTGGCTCTCCAGCAAATCACATTACTCTGAAAGACTTTGGCGGGCCCCTAATCTAGACAGCTCTTCAAAACCGGGGACATCAATTAGGCTGGAGTGCATCAAACCCACGCAGGGCTTTTTGGGATCCGACTCAGACAAACTCCTAACAGCACTTTCAATAAGAAATTTCTTGGGGTGTTTTTTTTGTTGGTTTTTCTTTCTTTTTNTTTTTTTTTCTTTTAAATGAGCAGAAGGATTCTAGATAAACTCGATAAGGGCTGGAATCCAAACAGGATCCTAGAGCCAAAACTGGAGTGACAGCTATTCCGGGTAGTGAAAACGATGACAGATTCTGAGCAGACAGAAAGGAACATGATAAAACAAGCAGGGCCATTATCCTGCCGTTTGCGTTGCCGGAGCACGTACGGGTCCCATCTCGGGCGAGGGCTGCGGTTGCGCCGGGCGCTGGGAAGCGCGTGCCGAGGGCCGGTCCCGGGGGGAGCGTGGGGCTCAGCGTCCCGCGGGACGAGCGAGCGGCAGGGCCGGGGAGAGGCAGGATTATCCCCTCCACAACTGCAAGTCTTAGAGTCAGCCCGGGTTCTGCACCAGAGTCTTTCTTCTGGTGCCAAAATGACTCCTGAGATGACACGGGGAAAAATCAAGCCAAAAAAGGCTGGTTTTGGAGAAAAAGATCAAAAGTCCCCAGCCAGAGAGAAAAAATTCTTGGCCAGCCTATGGGGAAACTGAGGCACCGAAAGAGTAAAAGCCGCGTGCTCAGAGCTGACCGTCCCTGGCCCTTCTCCAGCTCCGCTTAGATGGGTCTTCACCGCATCCCTGTTACCTCTGGTTTTCCCGGGAGCTGAAAACTTTAAAAATCTGGTGGCAAGGTACTTGCCCGCGGCAAGCAGCAATGCGGGAGCGCAACAGGCGCGGGAGTTCCAGCTCCTCTAAATTTCCAAGCCGGTGTGTGCTGCCTCAGCGAATCCTCGCGCGCACATGGGGAGCTCTCCCCGCGCTCACAGCGGGAAAGGAGATGGGGCGCGAGTTGAGCAGAGCCTCTGGGTTGGCGTTTAGGTGGGACTTAGGGCACCGTGGCGAGGAGCCGGGGAGTGCTCTCTGGGAGGCAGGCGAGGCGGCTCTGCAAGCGCTCGGGCTCCGGTCCGTCTCGGAGGCGCTCACCCGGCGCACCTACGGCTCTTGAAGCCGTTTGCAAAGCGTTACCTTTGAATAAGCGCTTATTTTTAAGCAGTGGTTAAAGTCTCACCGAAGAGTTTAAAATAATAATTTATAGCAATAATACGCTAGGGCGTGAAATAAAGCCGCTGATGGTAACATAAATAATGTATAGAATAATAAAACCCGCTGCTGTTGTTGAAATCCTGTGGTCAGCGCGCAGCGTGGAGCGTGCCACAGTCGGAGCGCTGATGGCTGTCGGCATGGCAGGGGGAGGCAGGAAGGAGCGAGAAGCCTCGCGAAGGTTTTCCAATCGCTCCAGCCACCATCTCTAATTCTTTTCTTAAAGTATAAAATCATTCTTCCCCTGATCTCACTTGTGGTCAGAGCTCAGCACAGGCCCATCAGTCACCGCGGTGATTTGGTTCAGCAGGTGTTGGTTGGGCAATCGTTCATTTCGGGCTAATCTGCTCGCGGCTGTCAGGGGTTATGGAGTATTTATTGAGTTTGTGTCAGGTCCAGATGACCAATAGCCGGCAGCCGCTGGATACCCATTGACACTGATGATATTGCTGAATTAAACTAGGTGATGTATACAGAACTTGCTTAGAGCTAGTAATGAAGCTGGGAACCATTTGAAACACAATACAGAGGGCCCCAGCGCTCGGGGCTTCGCTCTCTACCTTTTAAATAAAAAATTATTATTATTTTCTTTTAACGCCAAAGGAGAAGCCATGAATCGAGCTCCCCTGAAATATTTAGAGAGAAAAATAGAGTAGCCCAATGGAAATGAAAATCATCTTTATATTCTGCAGATTTACTGCCTGCTAGTTGGCGGGCGACTGAGGAATTTCTCAGCTGCTTTTTAGAAAGGCATCACGGGGGAAAGAGAGGTAGGGAGGATGATGAACTGAGTATTGATTACGCTTCAAGGACCTGATCCTTTAAAAGGCTTTGCTGAGCACCTTCAAATCTCATTGACTTCAGCTCAGCACGGGACAGGACCTGGATGTGGTTGTGGCGGAGCTGTTCGGTCCCGTGCGACGCTCCGTGAATTGCGCTTTGCGGAGACTGCGTCTCCCTGTGCCCGCGGACTCGGTCGTCCCCCCGGGAGGGACACTGAGGCGCGAGGGAAGAGGCAGAGTGTGCCGTGGGGTGCAGCCCCTGGTGCTGGCGGCGCTGGCATGGCTGCGTGGCGGGTGCGGTGACGCGGGTGCCGGCGAGGGACGCGCGCGGGGCACCGCCGGCTCCAGTGGTGTGGGGGGTCGGGACAGGCACGGGGCCTCGGGCAGAGGGAGCCTCGCGCCAAGCGCTGCGTGCACCTCCTCGGCGCCGGGTGGGAGGGGAACGGCATCTTCAGAAGGTTGGGGTTGGCCATCCCGGACAACAGCTCCTTCTGGCTGGAGGTGGAGGGGGAAGCAGAGGGCTGTGCCTTGGGCACCTGCTGACAGGGTTGGCGTCAGGGCCCAGGAACAGCGTTTGGGACGGTGGTGTCAGGCAGACCGGAAGGTCCCCGCGGCGGATCTGGAGGATGTCCTGTCCCACCCGTGGAGGCTGAGCACCTCGGGGCCACCACAGCTTCCCCGTGAGGCTCCCCTTCCGCTGGGGGATGGAGACGGGTTCCAGGGTGGTGATTAGACCGCGTCGCCACTGAATTATTCTGCACAGAGCATCAGAGTTAATTTGGGGGACAATCAGCTTGTCTGAGGCTGTCACCGCTGCCGGCTGAAACCTGCAGTGCTGGAGAAAGAGCAATCAGAGCTGTGACCTTGGCAAGGACTGGGGTTAGATTACAGGCATGATTAAATGCCAAGGAGAAGGCTCTGGAGCTGCTATTTGAATACCTGTTTACATGTAGGATAATAGATGGCCACCCGCTGCCTGCGCGGCTGTAATTCACTCTGGGGATTGTGGGACTCGGATGACACCATAAACCATGCGAGGCAGAGTGCAGGATGCTCGCGAAGCAGCGCCGGGGCCCGCCAGTGATTTACAACCGCGGGCTCACTCTGCGGCTATCTAATCTATTGTCTTTTTATTGCAGACACTGCACGGAGAAATTATTATTGTAAAAATTTGTTTAAAGGAGCTCTGTAAACTCGCTTTGATCTGACAATTTCACCTTAAAATCCTCCCGTTTCTGTGGCTGGAGGAGAGGGTGTTTGGCATCTAAATTACCTGTAGGTACAACTCCATCCAAGTCAGCAGTGCGATAGCCGGAGAGAGCTGTCGCCGGGGATTGTGCTTTGGGGTGTGTGTCTGGGGTAGGGAGAAGTGGGGGACAGAGCCGGGTAACCCCCTGCGGAGCCCCGCGGGGACGCGGTTCCCCTCGGAGGCTCAGGCTGGGCTCGTGTTGTGGCTCCCACAAGCCGGGCCAGCGAAGGGGCCCGGGCTCTCCCACGAGCACCCGAACCCTCCCCGGCAGGCTCTGAGCCCCCCGGACCCGTCCTGCCCGCTCTCAGCTGGCGGCGGAGCTGCTGGTGGCCCCCCTGCGCCGGGGGGGGCGTCAGGGGGAGCGCTGGGGCAGGGGGAGGTTTGGCAGCGCGGGGGGGATGGGGTTTGGGAGGGAAGCAGGCGTGAGCGGAGCTGTGGAGCAGGTCACTCTTCTTTTCCCTCTATCAAAGGAATAGGTGTTAATGGCTTCTCTGAGCTTCTGCTCCTCCTGATGAATAATCTTTTTGCAATCTTTGCTGAAGCGCGTGGTTTAGGATTCGGGCTGAAAGCTCAATTTGATTAAAGGAGAGTCAGGTGCAAATTAGGAGGCATTTGGTGCTTAGTCGGGCCGCTTTTTATAACAGGGCTCTAGATGAAAATATTTCAATTACTATTTACTCTTCTTCAGCGTCTTTCATCACGGGACTGTCAGGAGCTCTCCGAGCAGAGCCCCCCTGTGCCCGTGGCCGCAGGAGGCACCGCCAGCGCCGGGCTCCGGCAGCTCGCGTTCCATTACTTTGTGCTACAGACTCACTCCGTGACCTTGGACGGGGTACTTAATCTCAGCTCGCGGTGGTAAACAGGAGATAATATTTCTCTATTTCCTGCAGTGCAATGTGAGAATAAATCAAGTGAAAACGGTAGGCTGCTCGGAGAGGTCTGGGAGCCAATGCCCTCCTGAGGTTTGTCTGCAGACCTGCTCTCGTTGCACATCTCCTCCCCGCGCAGCCTGCTTTCCCGCTCCGCGCCGCTCCTTGGCATCCAGCTTTCCTCGGAAGGTGCTATTGTGCTTTTTGTCAGAGTCCTGACAATCTCAGACTGCTTTTTATGCAGGTTTCCCGGGACCCCGCCGCAAATATTCGGTGGCATTTTATGCACGTGGTCAGTGCCTGTCTCCCACCTCACAGTTTGCCGTCCGTTGCTGCACGATCGGCATCCAGACCCGCAAACTCCTGATTGCCTCCGTGCCTTCCCCTTGCTGAAGACCAGGAGGGTACTCCTGGTGACTAATTGTCCAGAGCCATCTGACACAGGGATAATCTATAAATGCTTAATCTCTCCATGTCTGCGTGGCAAGCAAGGAAGAAAGTAGTTTAGAAAGATCAATCATCTAAAATCATCAGGAAAGGCATTGGCACCCAGGTCCCTGCCCATCCACAGCTGGGAAAACGATGGTTCTGAGAGATGAAGGCTTGAGAAGAGCTTTTCTGGGTCTCCATAGCTTTTTGATCCTAAAATGGATTACCCGGAGAGCGCTAACTGCTCCCTGCTTGTGCTAAACAAAGATAATAGCGTTCAGAGTCACCTCCACATCGCGGTGCAGCCACCAAATAATAAATGATCCTTTCTCCCTTCCCAGCACCAGAGCGGTGGTTTGGGCACCCTGATGGCTGAGCGGGGACGGGGGAGGCTGTGCCTTGTACCCTGCTCTCTTGGGGCTGCCTTAAAAAAAATCAAGTTCCTAAACAGCTGAAAAAACATAAAATGCTCCATATACTCTCTATAAACAAGCAGTTAGAGAAATCCAGGCTGGAAAACACTTGGTGGAATAAGGTCAAGCTTCTCATATGAATCAAATTAGTGGCCGCTCAACTAGCACCACAGTACATTAGGCTGAAGGGACTGGGGAAATGCAGCTATTTTCAAGGTTATGCTTTTGTTTCTTCCGAGTTCCTCTTTTGTTTCCACTCCGAGTCACTTGGGGGGGGGAGAGGGAGGGATGTTTTCCGTCCCCTTTCCAACATCTGCTCGGAAGGTGACAGAGAGAATCCCAATTTGTTGTAAGAAAAGGGGAGAGAGCGTTACAGACCAGAGACGGTTCCCTCAGGTGCCCTTTCTGGTGTGGGAAAGCTCCTTGGAAATAGCAAGGAAACGGTGGGGGAGACGAAACCCTGAAGGAATTAGACAGGAACTGTGGGAGGAAACCACCTGGAGGGGCTCCCATTGTTCTGGTGAAAGCGTGGCACGGGACGCTGGCTGCGGGACGGCGACGGCGCAGCCCCGGCAAACACAGTGACGCAGCCCAGCCCCGAGGGTTGGTCCGGGCTGCGAGCGAGAACCGGGCTGCCACATCCCAGCCGTGGGGTGCGGGACCCCTCTGCTCCCCGTGACGCCCCCCGAAAGCGCAAACCTTCCCCGGCCCGGCCGTGCCCTCTGGCGGAGGGGCAGGCGGCGACGCGGTTAGCCGCGTCCTGCGGTGGTGCTTCGGAGATGCCTCTCGCCGGGTGCGAAGCACAGGCGGGGCGCCCGGCCGTCCTCCTGCCCTGCCTGCTTTCGGGCAGGAGCGCCCGGCGTTTGCGTCCGGCAGTAAAAGTGAGATTGAGCGCCGCTCTGAATGCGGGGAGAGTTTCTCGAAACTGAAGCGTTCAATTTTCCTCCACTGAGCATCCAGTATAATCCATTGAAAGGGCACTGTCCTTCAGGCCTTTCAGCTGGGCTGACAGCTGCCCACTGATTAATTGACAGGTTAAAAAGATTGATTCCACATGTCAGAGCTGTAACCCTGCCAGAACAATACGGCTGTCAATTGGGCTGTAAAACAGACGCTTACATTAACAGCCCTGACAGCAGCAGCACATGAACACATGCACCTGCCTTTATGGAGAGCCTAAACACACAGCCGGGCAAAGATTAATCATCTTGAAAGCAATGTTGTAGGATCAAATAAATGTTTCTGCAGTGGAGGAGCGGCGCGGCGCCGAGCTGGCACGGCCTGCGGCTGCAGATGGTGCCCGGCGGGCAGCCGCGGAGGGCACGGGGCCCTCGGGCTGGGGTCTTGCCGTTGTCTTCAACGCTTGACTTATTATCTTGGCCACGTGTCCTCCCTTTCTCAGCCTACTCCGACCCGCACAGACACTGCCTAAATACCCGCCGTACGGGCGGCGCGGCGGCCTTCGGCGTCGCTTGGCCTCCCCGTGTCTGCGTGCGGACCCCCGCGGTGGCAGCGCCCTGACCTCTCTGCCCCTCTCCCGTCCCGTCCTGGCACCGCTCCGGTCCCCGCTCGCCTCCCGCCGTATTTCGGCACGGGTAACCCGGAGCCCCCCCCGGCTCCTGGGCTGCCCGAGCAGATGGCGCGGCTCAGGGCCGCCACCGCCTTTCCACATCCGAACAAGCATCGCCCCGGATGGGAGAGCGCTCCAGAGATTAGCGTGGGCACGAGAAGGCAAAGCGCTGAAGTAAATCACTTCTCCCTTTCCCTCTCGCTTACTGCCCTTATCAGCACAACGTAACTCGTTAATGCCTATCATGCCGGGCTGGTTCCGGAGATCCTCAGCTGGAGGATCTTCAATTCTCTAAAAGGCTGTTTATTTTGCAGACGTGCGTTGAAGCGGGGCGCGTGGCAGCGGGTCGGAGGGGTTGGCCGGGGCTGGGCGAGAGCGGGCGCGGGGCTCTGCGGCGCAGAGAGGGCGAAGGACCGCGGCCCGGAGCGTGGCGGGAGGGAAAGCGGTGCCGCTGGCCTGCGCGCTCCCCGCCCGGCGCGCCGAGGAACGAACAAACCCTCGGCAATCTGGAGAGATAAGGAGAGGTTGAGTCACAAGCGAGCTCGGCTTTGCCAGAAGACGTTTCAAAGCTTTTATGGTGAGATTCAATACAGATATACAGAGATCAATTATCTTAAAAGCAGCGAGGAGGTTCAGCAAATATTTCCAGCTTTAAACAGGTTTATTTCCATCTGCACTTATCTGTGCTATTTAAACTCCATTGCTTGCAGTTAATCTTTTGTAATGCAGCATAAGAGGGCTTATTTACTTTCTAATGACATCAATTGGCCATAAATATTAGACATCTAAGGTTCACTGAAGCTGTAGGGACAGTTTTCCATTCCTACTTGACATTTGACTATTTGCAGTGCTTCCTTTCTGTTTGTTCTTGTGTGACTCACTTATCGGCTGTCATAGGCCCGTGTTCGATTTATTTAAATTGAATGAATAAGTACATTAGGCAAAGCTGTCAGCGGAAGAGAGAATGGGAACTCACGGGGATGAGTGATAAGTCAACAAGCTGCAAGGGAGATTCTTAGCAGAGCTGCACAAATCAAAGTGCTAAATAGGAGGAACAAAGACAGCACGGTGACACGATTCTGGTATGAGTGAAACTATAGATCTCAGGGTAAACAGGACCTACCGACCGTAATCTGTGGGACACAGGGAGACATTTGTTCTGCACGCCGTATCTCGGGGTAGGCATTGCCGCAAGCCAAAGCCTGGGAGCATCTGAACAATACTAATAGTTCTGAGAGCTATTATAGGATCAAAGACTCCAGACTATTATCTGCCACTAAGGTGGGAGCTGTGCAAATACCCAGATATCTCTGCGCTTGGGAAGATAGTTTTTCTTTTTAATTTTCTTCATTGCTTGGAACTTGGCCGGACTAATTAATTGTGGAAAGCTCATACCACGGCCCTCCCGGAACTGTTTGCATTGCATATATTAGTGATGATCCGAGAGGGGGAAGGATACCTCGAGTTATTTTGTCATTTTTCGATTATGGAAGCAATTTGCTTTGTGTGAGAGTGGCAGGGCTTAAAGACACCATTTTCGGGGGGACCGTTCTGCCGAGCCGGTCACCAGTGCTGCCGCAAACTGGTTTTGAAGGAAACTTAGAGGCGCATCGCGAGCGTTACACTCGTTTTACATCTTCCGTCATTGGACGCCGTGTCCCATTTAACCACAGCGAATTGTAAATGCCTCTGTTCCTTTCAGCAAGTCTTTCGGTTGGGTTTTGTATGAATTGAGAGGATCTGAGACGTCCCAGGTCGGAGCTGGAGCCACCCCACTGCTCCAGATCCTTGGGAGCTGCCAAGTGTGCGCGATGGGCCGGTGCGGGCTGACCCCGGGCCAGGGGCTGTGCTCTGGGGCTCACCCCGGCTCAGCATGGGCCAGCGCGGGAGCCCGGAGCCTGAGGCTGTGCCAGGGCGGGAGCCTGAGGCTGTGCCAGGGCGCCCCAAAGCCCTGAGAACCCTCGCAGGGCCGGCTGCCAGCCCTGTGCCAGGCTGGGCGGGGGGCGAGTCCGATCCCACGCCGGTGGTTTATCTCTGGGAAGGGCTTGGAGAGCCCCATTCCTCTTCTTGCTTCAACAACATGCTTTTGTTGTTCACCTCCTAACCTTTGAACCCCCCAAAAACCTTAATTGGCTGAACGCAGTAAATCAGAGCTGACAGTAGTTGAATAGCAGCTGATTAAAATCATTTGTTTTCAAACTCAGCCAGCTGCAGACTCTTGCCGACATGACTTTTGTGGCATTCCCTGCATTGCTCTCCCTCTCTCTCCCTTTCTTTTAAATGAATTGCATCACATTTTTGTGATTCTTTGAAAATGAGATCCTCCTCTCACCCCTCTTCCCTTCCCCGCGGAACACCAGCCCCCATTTTACGAGCCCAGCCTTGTTTATCTCCACGGCCGCTTGTGAGATTCCCGCGAAGCAGTGGGGCAGTCTCCTTTGCAGCGCACAGGCCACATCTGGTTCGGGTTTGTTTGTGTTTGTTTTGCTTGTTTTTTCCCAAAAGCAAAGCAGGGAGGGAGGGAAAAGCATTTAAACTCGTAATTCCCCATAG
The DNA here is from genome assembly GCA_008711295.1 of Anarhynchus alexandrinus. Taxonomy (NCBI): domain Eukaryota; kingdom Metazoa; phylum Chordata; class Aves; order Charadriiformes; family Charadriidae; genus Anarhynchus; species Anarhynchus alexandrinus. The sequence continues at coordinate 231,768 of VUYV01000083.1, read as the reverse complement.
CCTGCCTGCTGGTCGCACCCCCGGCCAACCCGGGTCATGAAATGGTTAGAAAATAGTTTAAAAATGCTCTTAGGGTGGCAACGGCCACCTGCGACCGGGCGGGTAGGGAAGGACTGAAATGCGTTGCCCGTCTTTGGGGCGGCCGAGGGGGGTGCGCGTCCTTCGGGGGATGCGGCACGTCCCAGAGTCAGAGCTGCGCGGGGGACGCGTCCGGGTCCAGGAGGTGGCACAGAGGAGGGGCTCAGCGATGGGTCTTTGGGGGGACGTGGTGTTGGGGAACCTCCCTTTGCCGGCGGAGTCCGGGGTGAGGGGACGCGGTCGGTCCCCCTCCGGCGCGGGGTGGGCGGTGCGGTTCCGATGTGCTCTCCTTCTGTCTGAGGCCACGAGCCATCCCCTGAAAAATGCGTCCTGGCTGCGAGTGCCATTCCCCAATCTCCGGCATCTACAGCCATATGCATCAAATTAAAACCAAATGCAAAATATAAATCTCCTTGCCATTCCTAGGAAAGGTTTCACATGACAACCGCATTCCTGTGACACTTTCCATCTTATGTTTTACCGCACAGACTAACAGCTGTTTCCAAAACAAACCCCGGTGATGAACAGACAAAATCTTGGCTCTTTGGACAAACTTGCTGTTATTGCACCGGGTCGTGCGTGAGTGGACGATCCGTGTCTGCCGGGCTTCCATCGCGCCTGGCAGCGCGCAGCGCGCATGCAGAGAGCTCACGTGCAGAGCTGGGGCCTCGCGAGGGCTGTGCCATCATTCTTTTTATTTTTTTAATTTTTTTTCCATTTTTTTTTTCCCTGCATCGACATTGTGAAGCCAAGTGGTATCTGGTTTTAAAGAGGTAACTTGTCTTACAGGATAGGCTGTATTTCACCTTAAACTTTTCCAAGCTGAGAGAGAAATTTGGGTCGCTGCTTAATTAAGACTTCTGAAGCTTCCTCATTACTATCGTCATTTTTGCTGTACTTGGGGTTGGCGAGCCCCCGGCAGCGGGAGTTGTACAGGCACATACCGAAGGAGCGGCCCGACCCTTGCTGAGTTTACAACCCGCAGCAGTCCGGCCCCGTCTGAAACGAGAGCTCGTACGGGTGAATCCCTTCGCAGTGAGCCGACGCACCGCGGAGCGGTTCTGCGCACGTCCTCCCGCCCCTTCGGCTGCTCTGGGGGCCCCTCCGGCTGAGGGTCCCCAGGCGTCACGGTCCCACGCGTGGCACCGCGGCCCGGAGGAGGGTTTGCTCCTTTCCCAGCGCGCGGACCAGCGGCACGAGGTCTGAAAGTGATTACTTCTCTGGGAGGATGTTTACCTTCCCCAGCCGCCTTTGCCTTACATTTAAACAGAAATGTTTCCTTTTCTAAACAGTTTACATTTCTGATTCCAGCGGCATCCAGCTTGCCAAAGCCACCAGGATTTGTCTCACTTTAAATGCATTTATATGCTAATGCGGACAGCCTCTCCTGCTTGCACACATACCACACACAACTATATAGAAATTACTCTTTTCTTGCTAGATTTACAAAATATGACCATCAAACAGCCTTTGGATTTATCTACGTTAATCAAAACCTATCCACTGCCCGGTGCTGGTGTGATACAGACGTTCCTGGTGATAAAGCGGACGCGAACACCTCTGGATTATCCGTCCGGACTTGACAAATCAGTGCCACGGTTGGAGGAGGAGGAGAGGGGAGGAAGGAAATGTAATTTCAAGGATACAGTTCTGTGTAGGGCCGGACAGCATTTCTCCCTTTTTTATTGCCTTTGGGATCATCTTACAACATTCTCTGTCCAAAGACTTCAGAGCACTTCACAGATATTACCTGATTACAATCTGCAGAGGTATGAAGTGCTTTTCCCAAGGTCAATCAGCCACTCATGGCAGAGTTTGTGTAATCGCTGCGATTTTCAGACTGCAGAGCCATTCAGTGTATAAAGACTCATCTCCTTGTCCTGGGGGAAGCGAGGTGATGCTCTCATCGCGACTAGACCTGGTCTGCGAGGGGAAGGGACGCAGGAGCGCTCTGGGAGCGCTCCCGAAGGCGCAGCAGTCTGAGGACGCCTAAACGTGGCACGACGAAAGGCGGGCGAGTTTGGTCTTGGTTCAGGATTTTCACCTCACGGCTCTGTTGCCCGTTTGGTCCTGTCTGTTCTCTTCTGCCCCCGTTCATGCCGTTTTCTGTTCCACACAATTCCCGCTTCCTCCCCGCTGTTGGGAGGGCTGGAAGACACCGGCAGCCCTGCGCTTTGTTAGCCAGTGCTGACGAGCAGTAATGAAGCCCGATTCAAAGGATGTACCTGGAGCGCTTTTCTGTTGCAAACCGATGATTCAATGGCATAAAAATGTTCCCCGTTAACCTGTAGGGTTTGTTTAACTTTTTCTTGAAATCTATGAGAATGTTTTGCTTTTTAAATCCCCAAATCTTTCATTTTGACTTTACCATTCTGTATTAAGGACATATTGTAATTGATATACAAGAAAAGGATTAATTGTTTTGGTTATAAGGCAGTAACAGACACTGGCTTTCTGTCTCGATTTGGGACAATTACGCCTATTTGAAACTTCAGAACTTCTCCTACAATGGAAACTCCATTTTTGAGCCAGCTACAATAGTAACGCCATTGCACCAGTATTCGTCTTGAAAGGAGGTAGAAAAAATCCAAGCACTTGCCTCTAAGATTTAAAGACCAATGTCATCCCTAAACCACCTTTCTTCCTTTCAAGTTTTCAAGACTGAAAACTGCCACTGGAAGGGAGAGCATTTAGACTCGTAGCAGACAAGTCGGACAACTTGCCAAATCATCCAGGGCCCAGTAAAGTTCAGCCTTATTCTTCTGGAAAATAACGATGGAAAATTCATTTAAGTATCGTGTATGGCTTTGCTGGGGTGGAGGAGGGAAGGGGCAAATTTAATTCAGACCCAGAACTCCCCTCAAACGGATGCTGAATGTAAACTTTAGCTGCGTTTCTGTCAGACTTAATGGATTTCACTTATGGGAACTATAATAAACAGCTCATTACGGAGTCAGCTGCGGGAGCATTTGGAGCCCAATAGGGTCATTTGTTTTCCAAGGCAGATTTAGTCTAAAGGGGGTGGACAGAATAATCCAGTGTTTGAAGTGTCTCTATCGATACTTGAGGAACAGCGACAGAGTGGTGTTTTGGGTCTCCGGCAAAGGCCGCTGTGGGACCGAGGCGCGGCGTGGGGCTCCAGAGAGCAGCGGGGCTGCAGCTCCGGTTGGGTGGTGGGTCGCTGCTGGACACGGGGAAGCCGGTTCTCACAAAACAGATTTCAAGAAAATCGTCGTCATTAACAATCCCAGCTCCCGGCGTCCTGCTATTGCATAAAAACCTGACCTCTTTTCTCTGTGTGCGAGGAAGTTTCCATCCTTCACGCTTGAAGGGAAATTATGAGTCCCAAAAGCCAAAGAAAGCAACAGCAGAAAGACACTTCTCTTTGTTTCCCATGGTTTGGAGCCGCTACCCAGTTTGGGGGAAGAGGGATGTCTCGCTGGGCAGAGGGACCCCGGTGTGCCGCCCCGCTGGCTGTGCCCCCTCCCCGCTGCGGGGCGGCTGCCGGCGTGCCCGGGGAGGGAAGGCTTGCAGGCGGTAAATCGGGGGCAGAAAAGCGGGTGAGCGGTGTCGAGAGCTGACCCGCGAGCGGTAAAGAAGGTAAACCGAGAGAGCCCGCGCGCCGCCGCCACCGCGGGGCAAAAGCCCTTCTCCCCGTGGCGGGGGGGGCTGCAGGGCAGGGCCGGCTGTGCGCGGAGGGGGGAGCCGCCGCCGCAGACCTGCGCTCCGATGGACTTCGTGAAAGACTGAATTTATAAGTCAATAAACATCTGCGGAGTGGAGGGCTTGGGATCCAAGTGCACCCTCCGGAGCAGATCTTCCCCTGCTCCACATCTGGCGGGGGGGGGGGGGGGGGTGGTGGTGGAGCAGCATCTGCGGCCGAGGCAGCGGCTGCCTTTGTACCGCCGTAAATCTCCGCCGCCCCCGCGCCGTTAATCTGAGCCATCCCCGCGCCGGGATGAAGCCAGAGGACAGTGGTTTCAAACAGTATGACTGTCAAATTGCTCAGCACGCAATAAATCACACACAGCATCTCCCCTTTCATGTCTGCTCCGGCCGGGGGGACTTGCAGACACTTCTTAAACACTTCCATACCCACCGAGACGCTCTCTGCCCGCCCGGGCCGCGCGCAGGGGAACTTTTTGCCTCTGCAGAGCAGGAGGTAAATCATTCTCGCGGGGAGCGCGGGGCGGTTGTCCTGCACGCGTGGAAGGGGCTTGGAGAGGCGTTTGCGAGCGCCGGGTTTCGCGTGGCGTCGCGCGCTCCCCGCCTCTGCACGTGCACGCGCGCAGCCCCGCGCTCTGGCGTGCGGGCACAGAGCTCACGCGCGTGTTCACGACTGGTGTTGGCACACACGGGCACAAGTGTGTGTGCACACACACACGCTCTCACGCGTCTGCCCCCACTCGTGAAAGCTGAAAGCCTTTTTTTGTCCCCCAAAGTGGGAAAAGAATGCACTGCTTCGTGGAGCAGAGACGTGGGTTATAGCGGACGCCTAGGCCAAAGCGTGTCATTGTGGGGCTGAAACGCAAACTCCATCGGTTTGGTTTCACCCTTGTCGCTGTTTTGGATGTGGAAGAATGGAGAGGAAACGCTGTCCTCCATGTTAGCGAAGGAAGAGGCGATTCTTGCGTCAGATCTGCTGGGTTTCACCCAGTGGCTTCTCCTGTTGCTGACGGTCTCCAGCTCCTGCGGTAGATTTTTAGCCACGTCTAGAGATGGTGGAGGACATGTTGGTAGAGGTACAGAGGATTGTTTCTTCAATTTTTCCTGATAATAGTGCTGAGAAAAATAAAAATCCCTGTAAATTCAGTCTAGAAACCATACTGGTTAATAACCTTCTAATAAACCCCAAGACTGCAACTTGTAAATGCCGTTGCAGTTGTTGTTGTGAACACTTTGAAAGCCTCTGTTTTCTTTGCTGGAAAAATGATCTGCACTGTGTGATGACCCTTAAAACCTGCCAGTTCCAGGGGATGACAAAAGAATTGAGTACTCGGGGGAAAAATAATTAGCTGCAATAAGAATAGCCGTTCTTCATTATAGATTAGTTTATTTTTGAGTTTTATTCCTGAAGATGCTATTGATGTTTGACCAGCTTTTTTGAGGTCAGCCTCCTAATTTCTCATCCCTTAATTATTATACCATTTGTTAAACCAATGAATGTTGTTAATCAAAACTAACCAGGCAGCGGAATAGACGCAGGTCACAGTATTGTTCCAGCCCTTCCGTAGGTGTTTCTGTGGCTGACCTGCGGCCACGTGCTTGCGGAGCCCTTCGTAAGCGCCTTGAGAGAAGAAATAAGCCCAACTCAATGGAGCGACGTCCACTCCTCAGGCGGGAGCAAACTCCCGGGGATGGCCGAGGGATGCAGCGTCCAGGCGATGGGGTGAGGGACGTTTTCGCTGCCTCCCGGGCAGCTGCCGTGACGGTCCCGTGCCACCTCGGGCTGTCTGCGTCCCTGCCTCATTCCACGTCTGGTTTACAGCGTTCGCTCCTTTTGAGAAACGCTTTGAGTGACGATGCTTTGCTTTGCTGTGAGACTCAAAGCAATTTTAAATATTAATTAAGTCTCTCAGCTCCCTTCTAAAACGGCTGGTTGCTGTTTGTGCTGAGCAGATAAAAACGAAGCGTCGTTGACAAGAGCGGCGTGGTGAATCGGTGCCGGAGGCAGGAGCGGAGGCGGGCTCCCGGGCCGGTGGCTTTGGCCACCAGAGCTTCCCGCCCGCCGCCCTGGGAGCGACGCGCAGCAGCACCGCAGTCCCTCCCGCCGCGCAGCCTCGGGGCCGCCGCCGGGCTCGGTACAGCACCGGCTCCGTTCCCCTGATCTCCAGCCCCATGATTTAGGAGCAGGGACTTCACTCAGGTGAGATTTCTAAGCTCCCGCTCGCAGCCACCCCATGTGCACATACCGACCTGAGTATATTTCCAGGGCTGAGCGCCGCTGGAAAACCAGCGTCTCGCTGGGTGCTGCCACGGCGAGAGCCTGAGCCCGCTGGTGGTGGCACCAAGGAGGAAGCTGAGAGCGCAACGAACGCTCCGCTCTGGACTGGGGGAGCGGCGGCGGCGGCAGTGAGAGCGCCCAGCTGGCGGTGGAGCGAGCGCTGGTGTGCGAGGGCTCTCTCGGGCGGAATATATTCACCTTCTTTGTAGCTGGCCGTAACTCACACCCCTGCAAAGCTCTCTGCCAATACAGCATTTGCTGATGTATAGCTACAGCCATTTTCGCTGTTTCCCTTACTCTGTCTCCGTATAGAATAATATGCGATTAATTGATTTTCTGTCGCTCTTTTAGTACGGAAAATTAATTTTGGAGCAACCTTGTTTTCTCAGGGTATGAATTCTCTACATGCAGAGTAATTCCACTCCTACATTATTCATGAGAGAAAATAGTGATGGAGTGTGTAACTGAGGCAGCCCCAAGGCCACAAACTGATAGTCTGCGTTACTGATACAACAATATTCCACTGATGCTTCTAAATAATTCACGGCTACAACTCAATTTGGCACCAGGCACGCGGCTCGGGATGTGACTGGTGCGGAGGGGAGGAGAGGCGCCTCGGCAGGACGCTCGGCTTCCCGGCGAGAGCGCGGTGCCACCGGGCAGCCAGAGCATCGCCCGTGCCGGTCCCCGGGGACACGGGCCACCACATGGAGAGGGACCCAGCGCCGGGGCGTCTGGCGGGAGCTCCTGCCAGCATCAGGGGGGATTCCAGGGAACTGGAATCACGGTGGGGGGGAAAAAAGGGCTGGTGAGAAGCCGGGGTAGGTGTCAGCAGCACCGTTTTCTGTAGCTGGGGAGATGTCTCCTGCGCCGCTCGAGGGCATCCCCACGGCCGCTGCTGCCGCCGCGCAGGGCTCGGGGGCACCGGCCCCGCGGGAGCCGCAGGGCTCTGCTTTTCGGTGATGTGCTCGGAGCGTTCCCCGGACCACGCTGGTTTCCTGAGGGACGTACCTGTTTCGGGGCGTTGGAGCAGACACGTTAAGCAGCGAGCGAGGGCAGGGGCGGCGCATCCCCCCAAAGGACTGGCTGGGCGTTTCTCCCGGGGATCTGCCGGGGAAGCCTGAGGTCTCCAGGGGTGCGTTGGGAGCTTCTTCACGTGAATTATTTAAAACTACAGGGCGCAAAACACAGGCCATGCAGGGAAAGTCTGTTTTTGTGACAGTTTGAGGACTGCACCCCCGGTTTCCAGGACCTCCCCAGGCTCCTCGGCAGGCGGGACCCCCGCACCAGACCACCCTCCCTGCCCCGTGCCACGGCGGCGACCTTCCCCTGCGGATGAAAGGGTTAATGGTGGCTGTGGGGCAGATGCTGAGCATCGCCCGCCGACAGCTTCTCTGGAGCCCGTGCCGGAGCCTGGCAAAGCCACGTGTGAGCCGGCCGGGGCTTCGGGGCACGGTGTGGGCTGCGGAGAGGGTTAATGGCCCGGAGAGCACTTTTCCTGCGAGTGGAAAATGGCAGGGGCCTTCCCTTCCCTCCTTCCCTGCCTCTGGCAGCGGCTGTGCCGAGCGGGTCCAGATGACGATGGAGCGAGGGAGAGCCTTGTCCTGGCACCGGTCTCCTTTTAGATTAATGACTTGCGATGAGATGCCTAAGTCACATATTGGGATTTTTCACCGTTGAACTGTACCTGGCACCCTGCAGCCATTTATCACAGGGCTGCAGATGGAAGGCAGCAGCGGCAGGGCTTGCGGAGGGCCAAGAAACACAGCTCCCAGCCAGCCCGCCGTGGGGAGGGGGGATTTTTCTGGTGCGTGTGCGTGTGTGGGGTTTTTTTTTTAATCTAAAATGATAAATCTGATTTCTTCAGGATATTGGAACAGCTGCAGCTGACCTGGCTATTTATCTGACAGATCTTCAAGGTGTACGATAACAGCTCTTAGAGGATGGATGTGGTGTTATAAGCTGTCCAGGCACAGAACATGATTAATGGCATTCACAGAGATAAACAGATGGGGGGGAGAGCTCATGATCTAAGAAAATCCTGTTCCCGGACTGGGAAACTATCGGTGAGCTGGAACAGGACCAGGAGCCGAAGGCGTCCTGGAGATGGATGCTCCGTGGGTGCCAAGCCACCCACCGTGGCCTCCCCACCCGCTCCCGCCCCACGGCCGGGGCCGCTGTCGTGGCTTGTACCGCGCGGTGCGGAGGATGTTCGTACCTAATCGTGCAGCTGCTCTGCGCCGCGTGAGATGGACGCAACTGTCCTGCAGCATCTCACAGCCCTTAACAGCCGCTGCGCTCGGACGCGTCCCGGCTGCCGTGGCGGGTCCCGGCCCGCCGCTGTGCTCCTGTGGGGCAGGCACGCTGCTCCCAACCCTCCGCAGAAATGAAGCACCGTAGCGCTCCTCCTTTGGCCCCCCGAGTCCACGCTGTCCCCCTCCCGCCTACCTTAAAGTCGCTTTTATCCAGAGCTCCCCACGTGAGCGCTCCTCTGTTAACAGCCCATCTCTTCAGGGAAAAACTAGTTTGGTAAAAATTGAAAAATCAATCTCTCTTAGATTAGCTGGCACGGAGACTTGCGAGGAATTTACGCATCCAGCTAAGATGACATCCATTTCCTTGTCTGTTATTTTCTGATGTGGGCTTAAAAGCCTCCTCTCTCCCCAGCCTCCTCCTCCTGGCTGTCCCCGCAGACCTGCGGTTGGGTTCCCGCTGCTCGCTCGTTCCCGGCGCGTTTCGGAGGGCGCGCGGCCGGGAACCAGCAGCAGAGCCCTGCTTCCTTCGGGGTGTCGCAGGGGACACGTGGAATACCGCTGATGGGGAACGCCGTGTGAAAGGGAGGGAGCGAAAGGACTCAAAACAGCGTTAGTGCAGAAATTCTCACTGCAAGGGATGGATCAAATAAACACTGAGATTAATTAATCACTAATGGCATGGACTAAAGGTGACCCTTCAGCATTTACAGACTGAAGACAGCAGGGTCAGGATTGAGGAGCATTAATCTTACATTAGCAGAACTCCATCCTTGCCAGAAGGGAGGAAGAAATCCCTTCGGTTCGTGCAGAGGAAGCTGAAGCTTATTGCTTCCTGCCAGGTCCGTGGCTGCATTTTTATGAAACACCTGCAATGAAAAAANCCCGGCAGGGCTCTCGCGCGGCTCCCGCGGGGCGGGGGCCGGGGGCCGCGCTCCCCGCGGCACGGCGCAGCCCGGCGAGCCTTCCTCCTTGGTTATTAATAACGCCGGATCAATTACAGCGAGCAACTGGGAAAACGGATTTTGAAATCCTTCCTCTTTACTGCCGAAGCTCGTGTGTGTGTGCGTGTGCAACGCTGGCAATACAAGCCACCAGAGATGAGCTATAAAAGGTGCTTTCTTTTGCCTCCAAATTTTGCTCTGTGGTTGCTCTGTAGCATGCACCAGATGCAGCAGCACCAGCGCAAGGCCTATAACCTCTTTCCAAATGGTAATAAATCCCACAAGACCCTAACACACTTGTAATTTACAACTCTGCTAAAATGAACATTATTTCAAGCTAAGCGTATTCTCGGAGGTGCGGGAGGAATGTGGCAGCTTTCCTGCTGACAGCGGAGTTTCTTTTTTAAATGTCATGCATTCACTTTCATTACTTCCAAATAATTGCCCGAAAGATCAGGAGCCGGACGAGCGAGAGCGTTTTACGCCGCCGTTGGTCGATTCCATCGTTGTAAAAAGCAGCTGCGGGGACCTGCTCTTGGCCACGGTGAGCCACCGCTGTCTCCTCAGTTCCTAAAGCCCCCGACCGGCCCCGGTGGGCTTCGGGAGCTGCCCGGGTGGGGAAGGAGCCGTGACATGGGTGAGGCTGGGGCAGGCTCCACCGGCCAGCGAGGCACCGGCGCGCCCCAGAGAGTCATCTTTGTTCGTTTCGGGGGTTTTTCGATGAAATGAAACACTCTTCTTGCCGCCCCGGGGGTGTTTGCTGTGGTGTCGGGGATTTCTGGTGAAGCGTCCCTCGTCGGCAGCGAGGGCTGGCGGCTCCACCTTTGGCAGTGAAATCGGGATTTTAGCTCTGGGCTGAGGTGGGACGCTGGAGGCGGCCATCACCCGCAGCGGGCAACTCTTTCTGCGGGTCCCTTCAGAGCGCTTTCCCGGGTCCCCCATCTGGGAGCCCCCGGGAGAAGGGGGATGAGGGGGAGCCCCAGCGCCGCAGCCGCCCCCTCCACCTCCTCCTCCTCCTCCTCCTCCTCCTCTCTCTGCGTTTCTCGCAGGAACGGTCCAGAAACGTCGGCCTGCGGAGGCAGCCCCACGCTTTTACGGATCAGGTCCAAGACAAACTCCAGATCCTGCCTGTGAAAGCTCTGTGGCCTGTAATGAAAGCCCTCAAGGAAAAACTGTAAATATAGGAGCTATTGGCAAAATTCGGATCTGGCCTTGGGCTGGAACTCCCTCTCCCGCAGTGGGAGGTTTGATCCGGGTATTGGCGCAGGCCCGCGGTTCGGTCTATCTTAAACAGCTGGAAAACGAGATCTTTTTAATCTAGACATGGTTTTCTTCCTCCGCTGGAAAGAGAAGAAGAAAGAGGGGGAGAAGACAAAAAGCAAAAGCTGTAATAAAGCCCTGAGCAGTACGAAGGAGTAGTGAAGAGCCAAAAGCAGTGCCACCGTTAATTATTCTGCAGCTTCTCGTCCAAGGCCTCATATCATTTGAGGGATCATTAGTAGAAAAATCGTGCTCTTTTTTGGAAAATAATTTCTGATGGAGGTTTTGGCCAGTGCCGGGGCTGTGTGAGCGCTCCCGGAGGCCGAAAACCCTCCTCTGATGCCGCACGCCGAACGCAGCCAGGGCAGGGCTCCCTCGAGGCCACCTGGCGCTTCATTTCTGATTGAGAAGGTTGGTTGCTGTTATAGGAACATAGATTTTTGTTGGAAAAACGTATTTCTGCTAGAAAATGAGCTGGTTTGGATGAAGACACACAGGTTTTAGTCGGTAAAGCAAAATGTTTTGAGTTTCGCTACCTTGGGTTTCTAAAGGCAGAGGGAGGGAAAGGAGTTCCCGGTTTTAAATTGCTTCTCTAAAGCTCAAAAAAATGCCCACGGACCGTTTTCCAGATTATGAGAAAACACTGTTTTGTCTCCTTGAGAAACGGCCCCTGCGCAACCCGCTCCGCCGAACACCTTATTTCGTGCGTTTAACCGTGCCGAGCTCACACGGCCTCCGCTCTGCGAGGGGGCACCATCGCCGCGGTGCCCCTCCCTGCGCCGGAGCTGACGGCACGGCATCAGCGGCGACGGCGGCAGTTGCGCCGTGTGTCCGTGCTCCTGGGGGGCCGTGGGGGGCTGTGCTGCTGTGCGGGGGGCTGCCGACAGCCCGGAGCGGAGCGGGCGCCCTGGGGAGGGACGAGCTGCTCGGCCCATTACCCCTCTCCTCAGCCGTGCGCCGCTTAGCTGGGATTGACGGCGGGGCCGTACTCGGGGCGATGTCGTCCCAGATGCCTTCCGCCTCCTCGTTCTGCGCCTCTCGTGACCCACCGCGCCTGCCGTGGGGTTACACCTGAGACCGGGGGAGACGGTGGGAGAACCCATCGCTGCGCCGCCAGCCCCGAGGGTTTCGCTCTGAAACTCATCCGAGACACCCTAATGGGGTGGGGACGACTGTGTCGTTGACGCCCCGTGCGTGAGGTGCGGAGCCGCGGTGTCCCACTGCCGGAGCCCCGAACGCCCGCGGAGAAGGCAGAAGGAGCCCCCGGTTCCCTGGGCCCAGCCGGGGCCGCCGTCGCGGAACCGTGTCGGCGGCGTCTCGGTGAGGGCGTAAAGCAGATGGGGCAGAGGGGCTGCGCTGCCTCGAGCTCCGCGCCGGGCGCCCGCGGGAACCCGAAGGAGCGGGGCCGGCGAAGCCCGCGCAGAGCAGCACTGTGCTTCAGTGCCTCCTGTCCTCTGCATAAATGCAATTTCCCTGAATGTCAGAGGAAAGCATTACAGATAACACACTGTGTGTGTCTCTGACCCAGTAAGTGCTGAAATCACAGATCTCATTATTCTGACATGATAGAATTTTTTTTCCCTCCCCGCTGCAACCCTGCTGCTGTTGTTTTCCAGACTGCAGACATAATTGCCGAAGGTGCAAAGCCTCCGCAGACAAATACGTCTTGCCTACTTCCCTAAATCTAGCAAAATGCCAGTTCCGTGTGTGCATAAGAAAACGCTTTTAGATCACGCTCGCGAGCAGCACGTATTTCCATAGGGTGCCAGTCACAGTCAGGCTCACCTTTAGGGACGTGCGAGACGGCGGAGCGGGGAGACGCGCTGAGCTCCCAGACGGTTCCCAGGCTCGAGGTTTCGAGGTGCCACTTGCCAGCCAGCACGTGCCGTCAAGGGGTGACGCAGCTGAGGAGAGGAGCCCTTTAGAGAGCGGTCCTGGATATTTACCGCGCTTGATGGCGAGCACGGGGAGCACAGGGGATTGACCGCGTTTGGCCGGGTTGGGCAGCGGGGGACCCTCTCTCTGGCTGCTGGGGTTTGCTGCAGCAGCGCTGGGGCTCCTTACAAGATAAAGGCGGTGAGGACGCAGAGGCTAGCAGTGACGGGGGCAGCCCCAGCACCGGGGCAGCTGTATCTGTCCAGGGCTGCAGCTTTGCTGATGAGCTCTGCCAACGGACAGCACTTCCTCGCGTGGGCACCGTCGCGGGGCGCCTCTGCCGGCAGGGTCTGCGCGAGCCTCTCTGCTCTGCGCCCAGGAGATGCGGCTCCCGCGCACGTCTCTGCTGCTGCCGCCCGGACTTGCAGAAGTCCTCCTCGGAGACAGGGGACACCACAGCTTCCGGAAACCCTTCCACTCAAGGGTTGAAGAAAGGCCATTTTTTTATTCCAGTAAGTTTAGTTAAAAAGAAGAAAGATTCCCCCTAACCTCCGCCTTTGCAATGATCTTTCTATAATTTTCTTTTTCGGTGGGTCAGATGAAAAGATCTGTTTGTAGCCTGGGTCTGGGATAGACCAAGGGCTCTTCTTGCCGGTCCGATCACGGAGGAAGGAGTCGGCCCCTCTTCGGGGTGGCTGTGGCCCTCTGCACAGGACCCTCTTGCCTGACCAGAGGACATCTTCTCACTTTTATTTTCATCTTTCTGCCCGTTTGCTTATTTCACCTCTTTCGTTAGGTTATGTTCCTTAGCGAACACTTTTTAATCAACTTTACGAATCCACCTTATCGGCAATAACCCTAAATGTTTTTAATTGCGGCATCATTAGTTCAGCCATGCAGTAATGCAGCAATTAAGCAACGGCCTTAAACGGAGCGGGGAGGGAGGGAGGGGTAGGAAGTTTGCTGTTGAGGAGCAGAAGGCGAGGACGAGCGCCCCGAGGAGCGCGGGCGGCGGAGGCAGAGTGCTCCGGGGCAGAAATGCCATTAAGAGCATCTGCCAGGTGGGAAGTCCCCGCTGAGCCTCTCTCGCTTACTCCAGCGCTTGGGGACCTCCAGAGCACCTGCCCAGCGCGCAGAGCTCAGCAGATGGCGGGGAGGAGGAGAAGGGTGAGCGTTCGCTTGACTTTCAAGAGGGTTTGTGGTGCCGCTGCATTCGTACCCCTTTACTGCTACTTCAGGTATCCGTGAGGCGGCTCATGGATCCCCGCGGAGAGGCTGGGGAGGGGCAGACGTGCCTTTCCCTGCCCGGGGTGGAAACACCTCCGTTTGGGAGCAGTTCTGCTCTAGGAGGGGGCACAAAACACCCGAGCTGAGAGGTGTCGGCGTTGTCCTCGTGCTGTCCCTTCTGTACGGGATTTCATAATGTCATCTCTGATCGTTAATCAGAGATCAAAACCAATTTCATGTCATTAAAATCACCAGTGGCGTACTTTAAATGACATGTGAAAATGGAAGGGCAGCGGTGAAGGCACATGTTCCTGGAGAGCCGATGGGCTGAGAAACAGGATCGCATAAAGGGCTCTTTACCATAAACCGATAAATCACTGAGATCAATAGACCTTCGGAGATAACTCAGATATGGTTAAAAAGGAGAAAAGCAGAGGGTTAAATTAATCAGATAAATTGCTCACTGAAGAGTTTGGCCAGCTCTCCTCACCAGAGAGTGCTCGGCTAACGAAATGCTAATAGGCACTCACACGTATATATTACCCTTCGTCCACATAGACCCCAAAGTGCTTAACAAACTTCATATGCGTATATTTTACTGACTTTTCTCTTTGAAGTTTCTTCTGCAGCTTGGGCTGGTTTAATTACCGCGGTGGCGCGGGGAGCTCGTGCGCGGGGTTCCAGAGCGAGATACGTGGCGTGAGGACGTTGGCTCTCCCGGGTTCAGCGGTGGCAGCGCCCGAGAGAGCCACCAGCACGGTTTGCGTAGCCGCTCGCCGTCGTTAAAGCCGCGTGGGGCAAAATGCAATCGGGTTAAATCCTGTGAGTTAGAGCCAGGTGAAGCTCCTCGTCCCCCGTCCGTAAAATGGCAGCGATTACATCTCTCACTCGGGGCGGCGTTAGGCACCGGAGCGGTCTCTCGCGGTGCCGGCAGTGCCGTCACAAGTGACTGTTTCATAGGAGTGGAGGAGGTGACGTTTCCCATCATCACACGGTACCGGCACTGCCGTCCCACGAACCAGGGGCTCGGCTGGGCGCTCGCCTGCCTCCAGCAGACCCCCCCTAAACTGGGAGGACGATCTTTGTGTCTCCCTGCCACGTCTCGTTCCGTTTGCTGCCTGGGGAAGGCTTTTCCTGTGCTTTATCCCTGAATCTCCCCGAGGTACGATGGCCTTCGATAGCCCCACGCAAACGCGGGCTGTGCTTTGCCTGCTGAACCCCGCCGGCCTCGCGCGGGGCCCGAACGCCAGCGGAGCTTCCCAGAAGGAATTTCTCTCCGGCTCCCCGGGAGGTTTTGGCAGTCTGGTCTCTGTCCAAACAATCATTATTAAACCGCGTTCAAACACGCCTGTGTTTGCAGAGCTGTGCGGCGGGGGCCGAGGCAGCAGAAGACGGGGCTGGGAGGGGGGCAGGATCTGAAATCGGGGTTCCCCTCTTACCCAAGTGCTGATGAGCAGTACTGGCTCTCGGGCACGCTCAGGGACTCTGAAGTTCTATGCCATGCCCCGATATTTCAGTTCCGATGGGGAAAGCCAGCGCCTCCGTCCATCTGCCAGCGCAGATGTAGCGGGGCAGAGACGGACCCCGAGCCCGTGGCACGGCCTTTGCCCGTCCTCACGCTGTCCTGGCTTGCAAGTAGTGTTGTGATGTTAATGTTACAGCTGGAAACAGGCACAGGGAGATCTGGGACCCATGTCTCTCAGTGTTAGAATCATAGAATCATAGAATTGCTGAGGTTGGAAGGGACCTTTAAGATCATCAAGTCCAACCATTAACCTACCCTGACAAAACCACCTCTAAACCATGTCCCCAAGTACCACATCTACCCTTTTTTTAAACACCTCCAGGGATGGCCAATACACCACCCCCCTGGGCAGCCTATTCCAATGCTTAACAACCCTTTCAGTGAAAAAATTTTCCTAATATCCAATCTAAACCTCCCCTGGCATAACTTCAACCCATTTCCTCTCCTCCTATCACTTGTCACCAGGGAGAAGAGGTCAGCCCCCCACTCGCTACAACCTCCTTTCAGATAGTTGTAGAGGGTGATAAGGTCTCCCCTCAGCCTCCTGTTCCCCAGGCTGAACACCCCCAGTTCCCTCAGTCGTTCCTCATAAGACGTGTCCTCCAGACCCCTCACAGCTCCGTTGCCCTTCGTTGTTCAGGCACTCCTCTCCTGCTCAAAGCTGATTTGGATGGGGATGAGCGTGGGAGCGCTGGTACGGCGGGTGCAGCCGTTCGGGGATGCTGTCCCGAGCCTTTACAGCCCCAAACTGCCCCGGCTCCTGTTCAGACGCTGGCTCTGCTCCTCCGGTGGAAATCGGAGTGGGTCAGGCGTCCCGCAGGACCTTGCTTGCCCTGTCTTTGTAGGAGCCCACTCTACAGGAGCCGTGGACACTGCCTTTGTGCCCGTAAGGGACCTCTGTCCCGGCTCTGCGCAAAGCCTCCAGATCTCCCCAGTTAGAAAAACACTGAGTGCGGATATTAACGTCTGTCACAGCGGTCCCTTCAGGGCTGCAGAGGGGAGAAACTGCCCATCTCTCCTTCGCCCGTCCCCGGCACCTGCCCCGCACCCGGGCTGGCGTCCCGCGGCGCCCGGCGCTGGGAGAGCTCTCCTGCCGAAACACACTTTGCAGGTTGGCCCGTTACCGTGCACGATGGAAATCTGGCGGCTGCATCCGCTGCTTAAGAGCCTTCCCCTTGTGCAATAACCTCTCATTATTTTTTAATGTTGTTGTAACTTTATGGCTTAATCAGTATTTGCAATTTGTTAGTAGTCCAGGCTGCAATAAAATTGTTTTCCAGGTACTGAAACATCCTATCAAGGTTTGTAAAGCAGTGGTTCTTAGTTTATCACGCTCATAAAAAGCACTGGCAACTTGACAGATATAATAACTTTTTTTATCAAGTGTCTAATTTGAGAGGAAATTAAGCCATACATTACGTGCCGATCTGAGCTAGAATTGGAAAAAGACCCAACCGCCCCTCTCCCCACCCCGGCGAGTTTCCTCTCTCATCCCAACCTCTCCTGCACGGCAAAGCCAGTTTAAAGCTGGCCGTGGCTCTGCGTTCGCTCTGCAGTATCCTCGGATTGTGTGTGTATTTTTACAGGGCACTGCACACTTAATAAAAAATTATTTATGTGGCCTGCATTGATGTCACAGCAGTGAAACAATACCTTTCCTTTACTGCAGCAGAGCGGTGATTTATACGAGTGCCTGGAAAAGCTTCCTCGAAATGCAGTGCAGATGCTCCGGGCCACTCTAACAGCCGCTATATCCAGTTTACTTACGGGCCAAGATTTTTAAATCAGGCAGGTGATTCTGGGTGCTTCCATGTACGGACCCCTCTCAGGGGGGTGTGGGGGCCGGGGCGTCACCGGCACCAGAAGAGATCCTTTTCGGGCCTGTGAATAATTGCGTTTTTGTCCTCAGAATTTTGGTCAGTTTAACGTAATACCCTCCCACCCCCGCCCCAGATCCCAAATATGTCTGTTAGTGAATTGAGTGGTGTCTGCTCTGTAATCGCCCCAAAAGGCCCTCCCTCCGCGAGGCTCGTCGTGCTCCCACGCTGCCTTCTGCTCCGGCCTCCAGCGTGCACCCCGTCTCCCCATCCCACGCTCGCCCCATCTCCCCCATCCCGCATTTGCCCCGTCTCCCCCATCCCGCGCTCGCCCCATCTCCCCCGTCCCACACTCGCCCCATCTCCCCATCCCACGCACGCCCCGTCTCCCCCATCCCGTGTTTGCCCCGTCTCCCCGTCCCGCACGCGCCCCATCTCCCCCATCCCGTGCTCACCCTGTCTCCCCATCCCACATTCGCCCCATCTCCCCATCCCGCGCTCACCCCGTCTCCCCATCCCACATTCGCCCCATCTCCCCATCCCGCGCTCACCCCGTCTCCCCATCCCACATTCGCCCCATCTCCCCATCCCACATTCGCCCCGTCTCCCCATCCCGTGCTCGCCCGCCGCGGCAACGCGGGCAGAGAATACCGGCTGTCCTCAGGCAGTCATTTTAAGGATAATTATTTTGGTGTTTAATTCCAGTACTGATTTTCCCCCGTTCCCATAAGCGGTACCAAAATGCCAATAAACAATTGAGCAACCGGCACGGCTCACCCGGAGAGAGCTTTCCAAAATCCGGCTCTCAAAGCAATGCCCAGGTCTCCCATTGTCTCCTCCGGCGCTGCGAAGCTGAAAAGCGTGCTGAGGCCGGAATGAATTTGTGCTGGGAGCCCGGAGTAAAAGTCAGACGCTGACTACACGCCGCACACTGTATTTGTTTAAATTTTCATGCTAGCGAATGTCTGTGACACAGGAGACAGGTTTATGGAGAGCGAAAAAAAATGTTGACAAATGGCCCAGTAATCAACTGGAACATGCAATAAATCATTGGAGTGCCAATAACACTTCCAGGACGAGTTGCGAAAGGTCATTACGATGCCACCATGTATCATGCAGCGCCAAACAAAGCAAACAGAACATGTTGGGAATAGGATTATGGGAGAAGCATCTGTCAGTTCTAATTAAGAATTAACTGTGGATCCTATATAAAAAGATGTGTGGTTTATTCCTATCTCCCTCCTTTTCCCACTTAGCTCTCCATTTTTCCCCTCTCCAAAATAAAACTCAATTACTTTAAAAAAAAAACCCAACCCTCTGTCATTTAATCTATTCAACAGCAGCAAAAATAACCCGATGTGACAAAAGAGTGATGGCTGGAGGGGAGGGACGGGGCTCGCTCCGGCTTCTGCAGCCTCTGCAGCGTGCGGGAGGGCGGCTCGGAGCCTGCCCAAATCGCCTGAAATCCCAGAAGTCCTTTGGCATCTCCGAATCCTGCGTCTGCGATGGTTGCAGAAGGCGGAAAATGTGCAAACCAAAACACTTCAGCCCCCCCTTGGTGTGGATGAGGGGTGGAGAAGGAGAGAGCTCGGAGGATGAGATGCTGAAAAGATTTTGGCTACCGAGGAAAGGAAACGCGAGCTAAATCAGTGCTAATAAAATAAAGAAGAAAGGTTAAAGAGAGAGGAAACCCAGCGGAGAAGAGGCACAGGGCAACCAAGCGGTGTGCCCTCAGAGGGGACGGGGGTCTCCGAGTCCCCCCACGGCAAGGGCTGCTCCGAGGCGTCCCCCGCCTCTGCCACAAGTCTCTGGATTTTATCCCTCCAGGCGTTTATCCGCGTCCCCGGCGCGGGGTCTCACCCGAAGGCAGCCGGAGGGACGGCTCCTGAGTCGTCCCCCGCCTGGGCCGTCCCTGCCCTGCCGAGCCCAGCCGCCGGCGCAGCCCGTCCCCTCCGGGGCTGCCCCTGACCCTCCTGCATCAGCGTCTCATAAATCCCCCGGCACCTCCTTCCTTTCACCTTGTCTTCCCTCTCCTCCTTCAGGCTCCCCTTTCCATCTCTCCCCATTAATCTGAGTTGCATTTTATGGTGTGGGCGCCCGTCCCGGGGCTCCCGCTGAGAGGGCTATGCAAGCAGCGTGCTTTGCTTTATTATTATTATTATTATTATTTTTCCCTTTCTTCTCCTCTATATTTCCAGGCCCCTTTTCTGCTTAAGTTTGCGTTTCTTCTTTTCCTTTCCTTTTTTTCTTTTCCATTCTGCTGACTGAGACAAGACCGTGTCCTACTTCAACATCCCAGGATTTGTTACAACTTCAAGGTGCGGGTTTATGGCCGCGGTTGTCCGTTTATGGTACAGTTCTTCTTATGGGTTCTAATAAACTTTGTAGCTCCAGGGTGCTCTTAAATCCTGATATGAAAGATAGAGAAGAATCATTATTTAGTCCAACTAAATATAAGATGCTTCACCCTTGAAGGCTGAGGATAATGTTTCTTTCACAGGTGTGGAAAGACCCATAACTCCTGCGCACAGCAAGTGCAGCTGCAGGGAAAGGTCATCAATTCTCCCCACGGGCGTAAGCGTGTCCCCCCCGTGCGGGATGGGGAGGGACGGTGCGGCTGGGACGGGCGCAGCTCAGGAGGGACCCTTCAGCACAGGGAAATGGCGTTTCAACTCGGTAGAGGCTGCGATGAAGGGGCAGGCGCGTGCTGCGTAAGCGGCGCAGCCCCACTTGTTGGGAAAGGGGAGATGAAACCCCTTCCGCGACAGAAGGAGGCGCAGGGCGGTGTGTCCGTCACCGCCCCGGCAGGACCCGCTCGAGTCTGTGGTCCCCCCGCAGCTCCAGGACACAGCACGGCGTTGTGCCGAGGCAGCGGTGATCTGCCGACGCGACAAAGCGCCGGCTGCAGCTTCGGTGGCACCTGTGCGGCTCCAGCTGCCAGCAGCGCTCCCGGTTCACGCAAGGGATGGGGTTCCTCAGCAAAAATTTAGAGGACGAGCTCAATGGTAGCGGGAGCGGAGAGCCGCAGGCTGGCAGCGTGGCGAGCGGGGCGGCGCCGCGGGCGCAGGAGGTGGCCGTGTGCGCACAGCAAATCGCTGTATTGGTTTCAGGGAAAAATCTTTTTGGCTTTTTCCCCTTCCCTCGGATTTACCGAATCCTGTCTGGTTTCTGGTTCGCCTCGGGGAAGCAGAAGGGAGGTCAAAGTAGGTGGAAAGGGCTCAACAATTTTCTCACATTTTTTTTTCCCCCCCAATGTGTATTTTTCCTCTAAAATTTCTGCAAAGTAACAGGAAAGTACAAGCGGTGGTCGACGGGCGCCGGGGTCCTCCTTTCCCAGCTGCGCTAATCTCCAGCGGGATCAGCTGGTGCCATTTTTTTTCAGAAGTTGCCATGCAGCAACCAATTATTCTGTTAGGAAAAACCATCAGACAACCACCTAATTGAATTGTTGTTTAGTACACTGCCCTCCAAACCGGTCACCTAATTATCATTTCTCTGCAAACAGCTTGTTTTCCATTAAATTTCTGGTTTGGTTCTTAAGTAAAATGATAGGTTGTTGGTAGGGAACAGAAAAGCACATTGATGGAAGCTGCAAATGAACTTTCAATTAAACACACCACCTCTGAAGCCAGCGCTATTTATGATTATGGTATGATGAGAAGAGGGTGAAATGGATTTAAAGATGTAACCTTGCAACCACTGAGGGTTCATTAAAATTAAAATCCTGCGCAAAGTGGAAGAGATGCCCCGTCAATTGGTGTAGCTGTCTCATTCCGCTCTCGCCGCGGTAATATCGGAGTCGCTGCCTGGAGAAGGGGCCTCTTATTAAAGTCCTCGGGTCAGAGCTGGAAAGGAAAAAATCCAACCGGCACCGGTAGTTTATGCGTCTCTCCCCGCACAGTGCTGCGAGGGACCTTGGCACTGCTTTTCCTTCGCGTTCGAAGCAGACGTGTGCGTACGTGTACCGATGCTCATGTTTGCACGCGTGCGCGGGATGCGGTTCGCCCAAGGGAGCAGTTTCTCGGAGGGTTTTGGGACCGTTGCTGAAGAAGTCCATGGACTTTGGGGAGGGATCTGCAGAGGGAGAATCACAGCAGTGCTAACGCACGTCTTGGGTCGTGCTCGTGGGTTTGCAGCGAGACACAGCTCCGCAGGGGCGCGGGGGGGGAATGTCAGCCCATGAGCTGCACCGGCGACCCGACTGGCGGCCCCGAGCTCCTAACTCGCCCAGCTCCCGCCCGGGCACCACTCAGAGCATCGCTCAGTCCTCACCAGACTTTTTCCCCCTTTTTTTTTAATATCTCATCTGTCGTCGCAGTTATTCTCACTTGTGAGTGGATGATTCGGTGTGACTTTTGGCTTGGATGCGCCGGTTGGGTCCCTCCCGCGGGAAGCGCCCGGCAAACCCAGCAGCGCTCACACAAACAGAGACTCTCCATGAGCTCGTGGCAACAACGAGTCACCCCCGAACCGACAGACTTAAATAGCAACCGGCCAGGAAAGTTTCCTTTCCTGTCACTGATCCCTTGAACCGGTTACTCATAGTTTCTGCGGTTCCCGCCGGCCGCCAGCGCGGTCAGCCCCGACCATCCCCGCTTTAACAGAGCCTCTCTCGGTAGCGCTGTCACTGAAATACCTATTTGGTTGTCCTCACGAGTATAAATAATTGGTTTTAAAGCCATTGAAAAGGCCACGGTATAAGACAGCAGCTTGTTCGCTTATTCAGATTTATGCAAATATTTTTTACAAGGGTGTGTTTCCCTAAGCTCTCGGTGTCCTTGACACTCACTAAAGCACATCACAGATCATACCCGCGGTGCGGCTGTGGGGTTTAACAGAGCGGAGGGTGCAAGCGGGGGCACGGGCCGCCCGCGTGCCCTCCTGCAGCCCCGGCGGGCGAAGGCAACCTCTGCCGCGGGGCTGAGCCCCGCTGGGGACAGTGACGCCCTCCCGAAACGTGCCCTTCCCGCCGCCGCCTCGCGCTCGCACCGAGCGGGCTCCTCCTCGGCAGATGTCCGAGGCTCAGCACTCCGGCTCACACGCAGGAACTTCCAAAACAAACCATCTGGAAAAGAAAACAGCGAACTATTTGCAAGCCATTTCCCTCCTCCGCCGCGGCCCCCTGCCCGGCGTCCCTGATCTCAAAGTCACGGGGAAGGATTTAAAGGAGAGCGAGCGGAGCGCCAAGGCCGGGAACGGGAGGAGCGCGTCGGTGAAGGACTGTTCCCAGCGCGGTGCAGCTGTTCCTCTTAAAATACGGCAAAGCAGCGCGGCGGCTCGGCACGGCCGGGGCCCGGGAGCACCGCCGGCTGCGCGGGCACCCCCAGCGCTCCGGGGAGCCTTTCGGTGGTGGACAGGGAGGCGCTGGGGGCAGCGGGAGCCGGGAGGACACACGGGGGTTGGACCTTCTCTCTCTTTGCTTTTTATCCCGGCTTCCTCCCACCTTAAAGCGGAGCCGGCGGCTTTAGCCCCCAAATGGGAAAGCCGTGTGTTGTTCACCGATTCGGGACAGCGGGACGGCGGTAGCCGGGGCGTTCTTGCCCTCCGGCAGGTCCTGCGGGCTTTGCCGGTGGCTGTCTGCAGCTCCTCACGCGGCTGTGCCGGGCAGCCAAAGCACAGTCGCGCTTTTTTCTTCCTTCAGTTTCCAGAATCACGAGGGAAAGTGCTCCCTCCCGCTGCAGGAGGGGACATGAGGACAGTTTCTCCGAGAGGAGGGTCTGGGCTTCGTCTCCTCGAGCAATGGCCGGGAGCCCTCGCCGAAGGGCTGGTGACTGCTCGTGAGAAGGGTCTGTCCCCTCCCACGTCCCGTCAGAGAGCTGGGCAAGCCCTGGGCAATGAGCGACGTGCCCCTCGGTGTCCCCGCTGGCCGGGGGACAAGCCCGGCCCTGTCTGCCATCTGCGTGAGAGCCACGGTCGAACCTGGAGCAGTAAATGGCGGTAGGACCAAGATGGAACCCGCTCCTCACGCCTTTTATAGCATCCACAAGATCAACAGCATTTATTCTGCCCCTTGGCAGGTTTTAAATTCACGGTGCTTTATGCCAGTGGCGAAATCCCACCAGTAAGCGTAAGAGCGGGGCGCGTTCCCGCACTGCGCAGGCTGAGCGCGGGCGCGTATATCCCCGTTAGCGCTTCAGACACGGTGCTCCGTTTATCCCCGCTCTAAGTGCTCCCGTTCTTAGAGTTTCTTCCACCCGTGTCGTTCGTTAAGAGCAGCTTGCGCCGGTGCAGGGCCCGGCTCGCCGACCGCCTCCGCTCTGCGCTCAGGCGGCCCCGGTCCTCCCGGGGGGACGGTGCCGACCGGAGCCGCCTGCCGGACGCTTCGCCCGCGCTGGAGGTGCTGGCTCCTCCGGCCTCTCTGCCCGTCTCCCACTGTAACTTTTCAACCCCCTCTTCCAGCTTTGGGAAAAGCTGAATTTGAACCGAGAGCTTCGGGCACTTTCCACATACGGGGTTATGACAATGATTATTAGTAGTAATAAAAGCGCGTTAGTTTTTGTGAGGCTTTCTGTTGCCTCTGGTGGGCACGTGAGAGCCCGTTGCCGAGCAGGCTGCGGTCCCAGCGTCACGCCGCTATGAGGTTTTCTGCTTGAGGGAGGAAGATATACGGCAACAATTGAGGTAGGAAATGTGCATTGCTCCAGGAGCGCCGTGTAGCTCTGTCTGTGAAGGGCACATTCGTGTGTCAAAGCTGCAGTGGGAAATGCACGTGTGAACCGCGGTGCCGCGCGTGTGTGTTCGCGGCCGGTGCTGGCGTACGTGCGCCGCCTTAGGTGCGACCCTTCCCTTTATCTTTTTCGGGATCTCTCGGTCCTCCGGGCTCTCCCCTTCCCCGTCTTCCCGGCGAGCTTTCTGCACAGCCTCGGAAATTGGGTAATGAAAGCCGAGTCATACATTCCTGCTTTATGTTTCCAAAGAAGCAAGTGTGACTGTCAGGTTTACAAAAGATTGTTTATGTTCAGTGGCGTGAAATGGGGAGCGAGTGTGCGGAGCAGAGCGAGAGAAAGACTGCCCTGCCCGGGCTGACAGCACTGCATTCATCCTCCACGCTACAGCAGACAAAGCGCTGGTGCTGCCTGACAGGGGCCATAAATCACCGCTGGGAGATGCTGTACCTACAGCTTATACCATTCCAGATGACAAACACACAATAATCCACACAGCACAGCACTTTTTCTCCCCTCTCTCCCTCCGACTCGCTGGTGCTCAAGTGACGACAAGAGGCGGCGAGGAAACCTGCAAAGCCTGGAAGTCTCCTGCGGGGACCGCGGGAAGGGGCAGGGGCGGTCGCCGATGCGAATGCCGTAGAGCCATGGCACGTACCATAAAGGCACGGCTCGCCGGAGCCAGCGGCTCTTGAGGGGGCGAGAGTAACGGGGGCAGCCGTTGGCAAAGGGCGACCGGAGGGGATGCCGAGCGGGGGCGGATCCCCCCTGGCCGAGAGGGCTGCGGGTAGAAAGCCAACGATCTTTACTCACCGCTGCCCACGCAGGGTGGGACGGGGCTGGGGCAGCGGTACCAGCACCCGGCACTCTGCGGCAGCCGCCGGGACAGCCCAGGCAAGGCGTGCAGGACCACGCGTTCATCCAACCTGGAAAAACCCAACTAGTCCCTCTGCTGCTGACGCAGGGCCCACGTGCGCTTGGAAAGATGGCCTCAGCAGCGGATGCTGGGCTTTTTTGGGAGCCCTGGTCTTCACTCTCCCCATGGAAGCCTCCCTGTTCTCCCCAGGTGGGTGATGAAGGTATCAGCCTTTGCTCCGCTTGGCCGGTTTGGTTTGCGTGCTGCCGAGCGCTCGCAGTGCCCAACCGTGGTGGGAGCTGGGCGGAACCATGCCCCCTCCATCCCGACCCTCTGGCATCCCCACAGGGGCTCCGTCAACAGAACCAGTTTTGGTGCCGGGGGTGCTGATGTCAGATATGTCAGAAACACCCAGTGGCACATTCGGTTCTCCGGTGTTTCCCAGCGAAGGCACGGTGAAGCCGCAGCGTTGCCAGCTCTGCCCCGGCGCCCGGGCGGCTTCGTCCGGGATGGGTTTTTTTGACGTGAAAGTGGAAAGGTGATCTCTGAAGAAGGAGGCAAGGGAAGGCAGGGAGGCAGATGCGCTCCCACCACCCTGGGCTGTGATTTGCGAGGGAAGGGAAAGGAAAGAGGTCTATCTGGTTGGACAACCCTTAAATCAATGTATCCTAATTAACAAAAGATCTAATTCATCAAAGTGACAGCAACTCTATTTATATCACCTCCTTCCATGGGGGCTGCTGGGGGATTAGGGTTGGGGTTTTTTCTCCCTTTCCCTTTCTGACAGCTTTATCTTTCCCACACACAGTTTTATTTTCCCTTTCTGGGGGAGAAGGACCGATAGCGAAGCTTTCCTTGGGAAAATGGCCATTTAGTTGACGTTTTCTGCCTCGCCCCCAAAATAGAGGGATATGTGGGGGGAACTGGGAAAGAGGGGTTATCTTAGGGAGGTGCAGGTCTGATCTGGAGCGAGGGGAACCCACTGAAAGTGAGCAGAGGGATATGCAGCTGCGCATGCAAAATCTGGTCAAATCCTGTAAGGTGGTGTTACGCTCTGAAAATACCCCCAGCAGGAGCCGTGGTCATACGGGGATCTTGGCTTTCGTTCAGAAAAGCAAACCCTGAGAGCTTGACAACACGGCTGGGCGACACCTTAAATCTTGAAGTGCATAAAAAGAAACCCAACTGTTTTGTTTTGTTTTAATATCTGAAACCTCGTGGTTTGGGGGCTGGGAGAGCGGGATGCTGAATTGCCGTATAAATACAAGGACCGTGTCATTTCAGAATTGCTCCGCTGTTCTCAGCGGGCTCGCTCTCGGGAAGAGTGAGGTTTGGACATGATATAGTAACACAAAAATAGTAATAATAGTAATGAATCCCCATTCAGCCACTCCTCCCTGCTGCAAGCACAGGAGCGTAAAATCCAAGATGCAAAACGCAAGCCCTGTCTCGTGGGAAGAAGGAACCTCAGAAGACTGCTGGGGTAAAAAAGCCCCAGACCCAACCAAATCCAAAACAACCCAACCCAACCAAATCCAACCAAACCCAACCCAACCAAATCCAACCAAACCAAATCCAACCCAACCCAACCAAATCCAACCCAACCCAATCCAACCCAACCCAACCAAATCCAACCAAACCCACCCCAACCAAACCCAGCCCAACCAAACCCAACCCAACCCAACCAAACCCAACCCAACCAAGCCAAGCTAAGGCAGCTTTGCCTCGGAAGCGCAGCCGCGCTCGCAGCACACCGGTGAACAGGAGATGAAAGGGCCATAAAATGGAGGCGTCGTCGGAAGGCTGCGCCAGCGCATATATCCTGATGTGCCGGGAGTACCTGCTTCTCCCGTAGCCTAAACTTCTGATGAACCAACGTGCTTCAGCGCGCATTTATATGCAAAGGCGTATAATATGTCCCCTGTATCTAATTATCTGTCAACCTGAGGCAGTTTGTTTTCCAAATCAGCCTCTCGGCTGTGACTTTATGAGGTCGTAAAGAAAACGGTGCCACTCTCGCACTGGAGCGCCGGGAGAGCCTGGATCAACAAATTACCATCTTTAATGGTGTCTCCTTGCGCAAGCTGACGCCCTGCGGCGTGTCCCGGCACGGCCAGCCCCGGCACGGCACCCGGGGAGCCCGGGCAGCCCCCCGATCCCCTGCACCCAGCCGGACCGGGCAGGGGCAGGACCGTCCCCCGCGCTGCCCTCCGTGCCCGCTCGCCCTCCTCTCACCCCAGTGGACGTGGTGGAAAGTTTGGCAGAAGCCGGCGGTGAACTCCATCCCATCGGCTGTGAGAGCGACACCACCGCCAGCGAAAGCCGAGCCGCGGATTCCTCTGCCCACGCTGCTCCCGTGATTTATGATAGAAAGGAATTAAAAAGGAGGAGGAAAAAAAAGAGCCGGGGAGAGGGGAGGGGAGCGGGTCAACAGCTGAGTGCAAGGCAAGTCGCTAGACAGGGAGTAATTAAGATACTTGGGTAAATATGATTAATAAGCTCAAACTGGCAGGGTGTGCAGTAAACAAGGGCTAACCAGATGGTACCCTTTCCTTTCTGACAATGCTGCGAGCTTTGGAAAAATAGGAAGGAAGGCTCTGGATCCTCCCCGCGCTCTCGCTGGGGCAGGAGGGAGGATTCAGCGCAGGGCCAGGGCAGTGAATCACCTGATAGGAATGAGAGACATTTCCCCCTTCGTCACACCGCTGTCAGGGGCGGCTGCGAGGGGAGAACTAATGGCCGTTCTCGCCGTGCCCGGGGCCCGATCCAGCGCCGTGCTCAAGCACGGGCTGAGCTCTGCCCGCGACCGGCTGCCTTCGCTCGGCGGTGCGCGGGCAGCGGGGCACGGCCGCGGGCAGAGCCCTGTGCGGGTCTCCTGGCGTCCCCTCTCCAGCCGCGACGGCTCGCTTTGAAAAGTCCTGCCCGGAGCTTGGCTGCGCAGCGAGAGCTCGAGGCCGGGCGCCGGCGAGACCCCTCGCTCCTCCCTTCCAGCCGCAGCAGCGGCTCGTTCCCGGCAAGAGCCGGTCGGAAAGTTCCCCACAAAACGCTTCTCTGTCAGGAGATGCCATTTCACCAAAGGTGAAACATTTGCGGAAACGCACTGATTTTGATGAAATTGCATTTGGAAAGAAAAATCAAAGGAGAAAATCATTTCGATAAGGCCAAAGCATTTCAGTTTGACCTTTTAGGAATTAAATGGCATAGGGTTTTTTCCATTTCAAAAAGCATTTTGTTTCGATGTACGATATATATATATGTATCCGTAAGAACTATTGAAACCCGAATTAAATGTTGTGATTATCCCAACATGTGATGATGTATTTCCCCCAGTGCAATATTGCAAGAAATTAAGCCCAACTATCCTTCTGCTTCGAAGTAGGGAAGGGAAATGTGAGAAATGAAGAAACCCGGTTCTTCTCCCGGCGCTGCTGCTGGGACGTGCTGCCAGTGGCCATGTCCCCGCTGGGGCTGCCGGGGCCGGGGAGCGGGCACTCCATAAAGTCCATAAAGACATCTGTGCACCCCCTGCGATGCCCTGAGCGAGGCTTCGCATCACCTAAGCTCATACACAGCACAGCAACGTGACAGTGTGTGCAGGGTCGCAGAGCTCTCGGTTTTTATTGGACTATTTACCGTCCGGTGCTTTGAAAATAACAAATTTGCCAAGTAGCCCCAGGTATTAATAACAGATTAAATCAGCACTTAGCTTTCGGCTTCCTCGGGACAAGGATTCTCTTTTTTCCCAGCTGAAAAGTTCCCAGTGATAATGAGAACGGTAAATGTTTTATCTTTGCAGGGAGACAGGCAGAACAACGGGCGCGGGAGGAAATCTCTGGATCACAACGATGTCACCCGAGGAGCGGCGTGCCACCAGTTTCTGCTCAGCGCTATTTTTTCCCCGCAACGCACCATTTTCACTGCAGGTAAGCTGTCTCGTTATTGCAGTCACCCTCTCCTGGGCAGGGAGGCCGTCCCTCGGCTGTGCCACAGCCCCACGGTGTCACTTCTGATCTCGCTGGCGCTCGTCCCCCCCGTCCCCAGTAATAACGCTGCTTCGGCTGCCGCGGCGCTTCGCGGCGCCCACGGGGCAGGGGCTGTCTCTGCCTGTCTGCGCGGAGCGTGTTTCGCACGCCGGTGCCGGGGCTGGCGAGGGCCCGCGGACGCTTCCCGCTGCGAAAAACGAAGCGAGACTTTGTTGGGAGGCTTCGAGGTGGAGCGAGGCTGCGGGGATAGCCAGCGGCTCGGGGGAGGTGGGGCAGAGATTAAAGATAAAGAAGAAATTTCAGCTCATTGGCAGGGCACATATTTTTCCAATATAAAAGCAAATGGGGGAACCCTTAAATAAATTGACTCTATAAAAACGTCCTTTTGTATTACTGCCTCACCTTTTCAGGAGGAAAACACCAAGGTTTATTTTCATGGCTCCCGAATAAAAATATCATTGCTGCTTCATAATTTCGCAGAACCACCAAGCGGTCCGTAGCTGTTTGAGATACACAGCCCCCCCCGGTACCCACCATCCGCCCGGCTGCCGGAGCAGCTGCCACGTAATTACAAGTCCTCGTCACAAGTGCGGAGAAACAAGTTGTGGCATTTAGGAAAGGTCTGCAAAAATAGGTGTCAGACCTTAACTAATAGTGATTGTCCTTCCATTCTGCTGTAATTTACATTTAATTCACACATTTCATTTCCATTTAAAATATGATTACAGTGTTTTGAAGCACATCTCACCTGTCCCCTCCGATTACGGCGGGATGAAAATAACACGAAGCAGCAGGAGCGCGGCTGGCTGCCCCGGGGCTTGGCTGCGGGATGGGGAACACATGGCGCCGCTCTCCGAGCTGGGGAAAGGGACGGAGAGGACTTCCAAAAACATCGCCCGAGCAGGGACGGAGGGACGGACGGACGCACACAGCCCTGCCCCACCTCCCCGCTGCTCCTCGCCGGTGAGTCTTGCCACGGGGTTTTAAGCACCGCCAAACACAGGGAATCAGAGGTGCCAATGGGGAGAACCGGGGTGCGGAGAAGGCAATTCTCTGGGCTGTGTTTTTCCATGTTTTTTTTCATGGGATACATGGGCTTATCCTTGTGAGATGCTAGCGTGGCATCCAGGCACGCACGGTTGGAAGAAAAAGCAGCATCTGGGCGTTGAGTGCAGCGCGCGGCGGAGCAGAGCCACCGCCGGTCCCAGGAGGGCACGCGCTGGGCCTGGGGAGCAGCACCGAGAGCTTTGCCTCTGGGAGCACTGTTTGAACCCGGACCTGCTCGGCGAGAGCCGGGCTGCAGGGCCTGGTCCTGTCCTATTGCAGTGTTCAGCAAGTTTTTACAGAAATAAGACGTTAAGTGTGGAGCTGGGGCTGGCTGGGAATTAATACTCCATAATTCACATCCTGGAGTTTGCTCTTCGTGAGTCCAAGCAATTTACGCCACTCACTTTCGTTTTGGGTACCGCTGCGCTTTCCCCCGCCCCTCGCTATCACCCACCCCTCGCTACCGCCCGCCTCTCCCCGCTCAGGGCTCTGGATGAATTTTTTCCTTGAAGCTCATTTCCCACCGGTTTTAAAAAAGGAGGATGTGGGAGAGGGAGTAACGAGACCGCGTGTCTGGGTTTCGCTGACACTTTATTTCTACCTCAGCGTCAGCTGCGGTGACGGCTCCGCGGGGCGCGAGGCGGCAGAGGGATGCCCGTGCGGAGCTGCCAGCCCGTGGGCCGGGCGCCCCCCCGGTCCAGCGGCGACGGAGGGGGCGGGATGGCGTGTGCCCAGGCAGGAGCACTGCTCTGCAAAGCGTGTGCAAACCCCCCGTCCGTCATAATCCCTCCCGGAGAGGAGGACGCCGGTCCCCAGGGGGGCCGCAGTGCTCTTGCGCGCGTTTCCTCCTTTCTAAATGAATTTTGAAGCCTAAAAACTCTGCTATGGAGAAGGAGAGGCGGGTCCTTGTCCTCGGCAGCCTGGGCAGGGGAGCGGGCAGACAGCGGGGCTGACTCTCCCCCTGCAGAGTCCTTCGTAAAACCTGGGCGCTATCTGAGCCGTTAAAAGGGGGATTCAGTGGGAGAGAAGAGGAGCAGAGGCTGTACGGGTCCGTGGCAGTCAGGTGCTGGGGCAGAGCCTGGGCTGGGCTGGTTTTGGGGGAAATGGTGATTTCTTGAGGGCGCAAAGCTCCCTCGTGCTGCCAGGCCGAGGGGCGCTCCCGGCGCCGCGTCTCCGCAGAGCGTATCCCAGTGCCGACCTGAAGAGCCGCAGCGGACGGTGCTGGGGCCTCTCTCAAAGCGGGTTTCACCCCGGGCAGGAGGTTGAGGGTGGAAGGCGGTCTGTAAAGTGCTTTTTACCAGGACAAAGGGAGAAGGTCGCCTGGAGAAAGGAGGAAACCGGCGGGGAGCCCACGGGAGGAAGCCATCCCTCCTGCATTTGGGGACGGAGGTGTCCCTGGGGAAACTCCGACGCGCTCACAGTGCGCTCCGTTAGTTTGAAGACGTGTTTCTTTGTGTGGCTCTCCGGAGCGCGTTGGTTGCTTCGCTTCTCCCTGTGGCGGTCGTAAGCGGCGCCGTTGGGTTCGGAGGGAGCGGAGTCGGGGCCGACGCTTTCTGCCGCCCTCAGCCCTGCGCCGCTGCGGGGACGCGCTGTGTCCACCCGCCCGGAGGCATCACATAATACTTCTTTGGCAGTAAACCAGTGAAATCCTACAGAACAAGTGCTCGCTGAGTAGCGTTCCACCTGAGTGCGCCGAAGGCAGAGGAGCTCTTTGCACCAGCTTCGTTGGGCTTTGGAAAACTCTGCAGAGAGTCTGCTGCCTCTCTTAGATTTATGCCTCAGGCACCCAAGCGAGGAGTGCCCTGAAATGAGAGCAGCTCTTCATCGCCCAGCAAACCCGCCGATGCCTCCGCTTCCGCATCTGGGGCAGTCTCCTCCTTGTCCCTCCCAGAGAGGCAGCGCCGGGCTGCACCGGGGGTCCCTCCCCGTGCGGAGGATGCCGTGCGGCTGCTCTCTCCCCCGAGGACCGGGTCGGGTGGGATATCACAGTTTTCCGAACGTCGAAATCCCTCCCGTGGCTCAGACGTTCGCAGCGCCTGCGCAGGCACAGCGCTAAGCGACAAAGACGCTGCCCAGAAACGGGAACCGCCAGAAGCCCTCCGGTGCCGCCCCTCGCCCGCGGGACTTGGCGAAGGAAAAGTTTTACCTCCTCCCGCAGAGGACTTTCGGAAGACTTTTTTAAACACAAAAACTCTCGCCTAGAAAATAAATCAGGCTCGCCCTCCCCACCGCGTCCTCACCCGGCGTCTCCCCCGCGCTGCGCCCGCCCCCAGAGCACCGAGAAGGCACGGACGCGCTGATTAATATCTGCTACGTGTAGGGGAAAACAACAACCCCGTAAACAGTATTATTAACCCATGGGCTGGCAATAAATCAGTGTGAGAAGGTGACCTCAGCAATGCTGGAGTAATCCTGTGTGTCAGGGTAAATTTATGAGGCCAATTTTATTGGCCTGTATGACCCAGGCTCCTTGGAGATGTCTCAGTAACAAATCCAATCCATATCATTTATTAGCTTTGCACAGCGTCAGCGCTCAGCATCGGAGGGATCCCATTAAAACCCATCGCTCCCTCTGCAAAAGGTGGGCACAAATAAGCTGTTGGGTAATTGTTGGCTGCAAGGAGCCCCCCAATTAAGAAATTGCTCGTTGTAGATCTACTCTCGGGTCCGTAGAGCTTGCCCGGGGCTGGAAGCGCTGGGCTTTGGGTTGGTGCCCTCTGCCCCTTGCCCTCCCTGCCTGCGCCGGGCGCTGCCGCTCTCGGGGGCAGCGGGCAGGGTTCGGCGTGGGAACAGAGGTGCCCGTCCCTGGGGAGCTCCCAGCAGAGTCCCCGTCTCCCCCCAGGACCCCCGGTGCTGGACGGGGAACTGGCGGCCCCGGGGGCTGCCGCTCTGCGGGGCCGGGGGGGTGCAGGGACCGTGGGGTGGCAGCGGGAGGCGCGGGGATGCGATGGCGCGGGGATCTTGCGAGCGCATCTCTGCAGCGAGAGGGACGGCGAGGGGATTTTGAAGCTGTCAGTGGCTGAAACTCCTCCTCCGAGGCAGGAAACCGCTGGCGGGAGGGGAGGGATCCTCCGGCCAGAGAAGGAGCTGCGTTGCGGGAGCTGCTCGCGGACCTGGCGGTGATGTGCGTCGTGCCCGGCACCCCGGTGACGGGAGCAATCACGCCTTCGCACCAGCACCTCCCGGCTCTGATCTCTGTTGGCTAACCGGAGCCTGGTGGAGGCAGTTTAAGTCTGTTTGACTGTCCCTGTCATCATAAGGTTTACGGATGGTTAATTTATTCTTTATAGCACAGTCATTGATGGCTGTTAAATCACAAATGAGAGCCAATAAAGGGTGAATTGCAGCTGAAATTACACTGTTTATATGACAGCAGAGTGCTGGCTAAAAGATTCATATGCCGCTGATGAAGTACGTTATAAATTTTAATTACCATAGTTTGTACAAATGACATGTTTGAAATGCTATTGAGTAATGTGACCCTGATAATGAAACTATAAAATAAATCATTAACTTTCTGAATGAGCTTTTTTATTTCCATGCTACATGAAGTAAACTTTCCAATTTATTCCATTGCAGCCGCCTTCTGAAAAAAAAAAAAGTGCGGAGAGAAGAGTCACCAAGCGCCCCCTCGGCTCTGAGGGACACTGACAAGCAAACCGAAGGAGGGATGAGCGGGCCCGTGTCGGAAAGGATGTCAGAAGACTGGCCAAATCCAGCCAAAGCCCCCAAACTGCTCCTGCTTTCCCCCGGTTAATACGGGATGATGCCTCGCTCCTGCAGCCACAACCAGCTTAGGCGCGGGAGCGCAGAGATAAGAGCGGGGCTGGGGAACCGGCTCCGAAGAGCCAGAAAAATCTCAAGCACAGAAGAGAGAAAATCTCCGTTAAAGTCAGGGCGTAGTTATAACTCACGGGTTGGCTGGGGGCTTTGCAGCCCGCGCCGCTGGAGATCGCCCTGCCCTCCCCCGGGAGCTCCCTGGATCTGCCGCGGCTTTGAAGCAAGAGCGAAGGTGCCTGAGCCCCCGACTGCTCGGCACAGAAGCGGAGAGAATTCCCTGGATGGGGGGGACGAGGCGAGTTTCGGCCCAGCGGGGCGCTTCCCGGCAGCCTGCCTGGGCACGGGAGCGCACGCCGGGCAGTTGTCCACTCGGCATCCTTCGGTGTGGCTCCGCTCGCCCGAGAAAAGGCGATGCTTCCTAAACCCCCCTGGGAAGACACTGATATCAGGTTATTACTTTATTATATTGCCACATATTATTTTTTAAGGGCTATAGGGCACGAAACAAGTGGGGGTGTGGCAGAGCTGCTCTCTCGTCCCCCTGCAGAGGGGGGCTCCAAACACCAGGGTGCTGTGGTCCCCGTCCCCGGGTGCCCACGCTGGCCCGTCCCCCGGGGCGGGAGCAAAGGGCTGCCCCAGCCCTCCTCCCCAAAATCCCCCGGCTCTGGGGCTCTCCGGCCCGGCTCGCCACCACCGCTGCCTTCTTCCTCAGCTCCTCAATTAACCCGGCTCCTTTGCACACCTCGCACTGGGTACGAACCTTTCCCATTCCCCAGCTTTTTCACGCTGTAAATAAGCAACGTATCCGTCTGACACGGCAAACAAAAGGCGGTAACGGGAGTCTCAAATGAGCAGCAGGAGAGGAGAGGGAAGGGGGCCCCGTGACATTTCCAGGCTGTGGGGGTGCAGCGGGAGGTCGCGGTGTCAAGTACCGTACAGCAGTTGGGTTTCAAGAGCCGGAGTAATTGATGATCCGTAATAACGTTTGCGGTTCTTTGTGTGGAGGTAGAGATGGGTCTTATCCTTCAAGACATCGGCTTGAAGAATCCCCGGGGCTCCCGTGCGCGAGGGAGCCCTTATCCACGGAAACTCTGGCAGATTCGTGGCTGGGTGCATCCCATCCAGTGCCCCCTTCCCCATCCTCCCCCCCTGGGCCGCCTCTCTCCGCGTCTCTGCCCGGAGCTGCTCCTCACCAGGGGACACATGCAATGAGTTCGAATCCCGCCCGGTGTCCGAGCTGAAGCGTGGTTGCCCGTTCCCAGCTCCGGAATGGGCACCCGGGGTGGGTGCCCACCGCTGGCCCCGGAACGGCCAAGCCCGGTGCCCCTCATGGCACAACCGCCCCGTGCAACGGCCACGGCCTCCCCACCGCCTCTCGCTGCAGATCCCGCTGGGCCTTTTTTTCCTCCCCAAAAGTGTTTGGAGTTGGAGGGCTTTTAACGCCTGCTTTTGTCTTATCAGCCAGACCGAAAATATTTCCAAGCAGGCTGCTCATGCCGCACTACTTACCATTAAAAGAAAGGACCACATTATTGCTGTTATAAACCATTGATTAAGGTTTATAATAGCAATAATCCCCTCGAAATTCATTGTTACTGCAGTTAATGACCAGTTTATTAGAGCGTTAACCATCCTTGGCAATGGGCTGAGTCGTTTAATGCTGGTAACGACCAATTTCTCAAGGGTTATTGCTTAAATAACAATCCTTTGTTAGATATATGTTCAACCACCAGATACTGCTCCAGCTGGAACCTTCTCCTGTGAAATAATTGTTAATTATTTCCTCCAAGTTTTGCCACCGTGCCTCAAAGTTTCAGATGGAAAGGGCCGCAGAGGGTGCAGAGTGTCAGGGATGCTGCGAGCTGAGCGCGGGCGAAGCGAGGGGAAGCAGCCAGAGACGCGTGAGCCGTCACCCAGAGGGACGTGGGTGTAGGGGTTGCAGCTTAGGAGGGTTTTTTCCCTCTGCTGTCACCCGGGACTGTCCCAGCCCCGGGCACGGCCACCCCGGCCACCCGCAGGGCTCTGCGGAGGCACCGGCTCAAGTTGGAAGCAGCAAAGCTTCCAGGGATGAGCCGCGGGCTCTGGGGCGCCGCAGCGAGATGCCCAAGGAGGGTGAGACACACCAAAGCTCTCCCTCCCTTCTTCTCTTACGTTAATATGATCTGAACGTTTCATCGCGTTAACTATGTCCTATCGTGTCACGTTAGTATCATCCTTCTAACGGCATTCATTTTGCCTGACATGATATGAAAGGTACAGATACGATTACCCTTTAATTGTGTCATATTAGCAAAAATAAACGCTGATATAGTGCGAGGTTGACACAAAACGCCGGCAAATCCCTGGGAACGGGATCGGACTCCCGTTGCCCAGAGAGTGCCCAGAAACCTGCGCCCTTCAAGGCACGGGCGTTTATCGGGCACGCGCAGGGGACGAGCGGGAGGGGGAATCTCTGCCCCGCGTTTCTTCGCCGTCTCTCTAACGCCGGCGGTGCTGCCCGCCGAGCGGGGAAGCCCCCAACCACAGCTCCCACCCCTGTGCGTGGCCCCGGGGGCTGTGAGCCCTCGGCGGGGAGGAAAGGAGACTGAATTGCCGTGATCCGCTCGCTTCCAGCCACTCGCCCCCAGTGCCTCACCTCTGGCTGGCTTTAACAGCCGTTTGGGTGGGTTGGCTATGAAAAAAAGTATCCCCGTGTCACCCCCAGAAAAGTACATTTCCATAGCAAATTAAATTTCAAGCTTTCCCGATTCTTGATGAGAAAGACAAAGAAAATCTAAATTTGGGGGATTAGGTGAAACCTGAACAGTGCTAGGTTTGGCTTTGGTGTTCCTCTCCCTCCTTTGCTCTTTGTTGCCGAGTCTGTGGGGTCTTTGAGGTGTCAACTGGGAATAAAAAGGCAAAGGGAAAGGTGGATAACTCTAAAACCTGGGAGACGTTTAAGTCCTGGTTTGGGCAGCGAGATGCTGATCTTCTCCCGCGATGCTTCAGGCCCCTCCGCTCCCTGAGGAGGCGGGAGTCCACCTAGAATAAATTACAAGGTGGAAAATACAAAACCTAAAGACTTTGGCTCTTTCCCCCCCTCCATAGGAAGGGGTCACCGTTTGCTGACCGTCTCCGCGTCAGCCCAAGCGGCTCGCTGGTGCCAGGCAGCGCCGAAGCGGACCCCGGCGGGGAAAAGCAAGAGGCGGCCGCGCTCTGCCGGTGCGTTGCCGCGGCCCCGGTCCAGCCCGGCTGGGTCTGTCTCCGGTCCCTGTCACAACTGCTGCGGGGATTTGTGCGAGCATCCGTGTTATTTTAGAGATAATGCGAGCAGAGTGGAGCATGTCACAGGATAATGGTCTCCTGCTGCTAGGCTGTTCTTGGCATTTATCAAAAAATGACACCAGAGGGAATATGCTCAAGGGAACCGAGGTGTCGATTCGATGACTGCTATTTCGTGATAAAACTTAACAGAAATAAAAATGAATCAGTCACAAAACAGCTTATTTATAGCTGTGCCCGGCCCAGAAGGGGATCCCTGGGAAAGGCATCGCCTTGCCGAGAGCCGCGGCCCCGCTGCCCGTGCCCCTTCCCGGCAGGTTCGGCGTTGCACCGTCCCCACCACCCGCTAAACACCCCCGTGGGCAACGGCGGGGCCGGTGCTCGCTGCAGGGCGGGAGAGAAGGGCTGGAGGGTAAAGTCCTTTGAGGTTGCTCAGATCAAATGTGATTTTGGGGCTCCCGGGGCAGGATTGGAGCAGGATAACAGGGTGGGGGCGACGTCCCGTGCTCCTCTTCCTCCCCGGTCTGTGCTGCTCTGCCCCTGGAGCTGCCCCAAAAGGCAGTGCTGCGCCCTGAAAGTCCCCCCCCGAAAGCACAAGTGAGCAGCATCCCCTGGATTTCACCCGTCCTCCCTCCACCTCTGTGTCTCAGCAAATACAAAGCNCAAGTGAGCAGCATCCCCTGGATTTCACCCATCCTCCCTCCACCTCAGCAAATACAAAGGCAAACCCTTTTGCACAATGCTTACAAAACAAAGCAGTTCCGGTGTTTTGCCTAAAAACAAATATTTTGAGCAAAATGTTTCAATGCTGCCTGTGTTTATACATCGCCGTGGGGGGGTCTCTGGACGGAGCTGTGACCCCGCGCTGGGCTCGGCCGCAGCCCCCCGGGGTGCAGAGGGAGCCCGGCCTCGGCGATGGGGCTCGCTGAGCCTGGGGGTCCCGGGGGTCCCGGGGGGTCCTGTTCCCAGGGGGGGTCGGCTCTCCTGCTGCCGTTTGCTTTCAGCAGGCTCTGCCCCAGGGACCCGCGCGGCCTTGGGGGGATGCAGCACGCGATGGGCAGGGGGGTCCCAACCACCGGCACCACGCACCAGCCCGGCGGGTTGTACCCCGCAGGAGAGGGCAGTGATGGGCATGGGACTCGTGATGAAATACCAGTGGGAGCAGGAAAAAAGGGCAAAACGTGGGGAAAAAAATAAAAAAGGTCAGCCTTTGCTGTAATGGCTAAAAATGTCTAATCATGGGCTTGGTCTTAAGTGAAATATCCTGGCTAAACCCATCTCAGGGTGGATATTGCGCTAAGTTAAACACGCAGCTATTTAAGGCAGGGAAAATCAGGTGGGATTTGGGTTTCCACACCAGCCCGTCACGGGCACCCTAAAGCTAAAGGGCTCCGCTTTGTCAAGGTGAACGAATTAAACTTGCCGGGGCCAAGTTCTGGTGCGTTTCCAGGGACGGGCTGTTTTTGTTATCTCAGCTGTGGGCAGGGAGGAGGAGGAGGAGGAGGAGGAGGAGGGCAGAAGGACGCTGCAGCACCTGGGTTCGTTGGCCCTACATGTAATGGGAAACAACAGGGGCCACAGGGGACGCGTCGCTCTTTTCCACCTACATGTTATTCCAGCCATAAATCCGAGTGACAAGCTTGAACTTTTCTCAATTGACATGTTTACAAGGGAAGTCCGCATTTGACAGGAAAATTAAGCATATCAATCACTTAACGAGCTCGTTAATGAATGGCTCTCAGATCTCTCTGATTTTGTGCCTGGTAGCACAATTTATTGATCGAGTGTGCCTTCGGCCGGGCCAGATGTTGCCGTGCCTTGATCCTCAAAGCCGGGCGGGCCCTGGCCGGGGTTTAGCGGGAGGTCATTTTCTCCAGCAGACCCCGGGTTCCCTCTTCTGTCTTCTGTTTTCTCTTTCTTTCTCTCCCTTTTCCCCCACCAGAACAAAGAGAGCAGATGCGGGCTCGGGGCCCCTCACACCCACTCAGACATATGGAAGCGATCTCCTCTGTCTTTGTAATTACCCAGGAGCTCGCTTTTCAATGGCTCCGGCTTTTATTGCGCAGAAACCAACCTAGTCCTACATAAAACATTTTTACGGCTTCTCCTCTAGGGGCTCCTCGGCGAGGACCTGGCAGGGACCGGAGCGCGCGGGACCCCCTGGCAGCCGGCGGGAGCCGTCCGGGCGCAGCGGGGACCCCCGGGGTCCCCCGGCAGGAGCACGCAGCGCTGGGGACAGCGCGGGAGGCAGCGGGAGAAAGGCTGAGGTGAGGCGCGGCGGTGGAAAGATGGGAGCCAGATCCCC
This sequence comes from Anarhynchus alexandrinus, assembly GCA_008711295.1. Taxonomy (NCBI): domain Eukaryota; kingdom Metazoa; phylum Chordata; class Aves; order Charadriiformes; family Charadriidae; genus Anarhynchus; species Anarhynchus alexandrinus. The sequence goes on along the minus strand of VUYV01000083.1, from coordinate 192,949 downwards.
CAGTAAAAACTAATAGCTTTCAAAAGGCAGCAGAGAACACAATCCTCAAACCTTAATGAGACCCATAAGTAAACCCGGACTGTATTTGCCTTCCCGGCCCTGGATGTGCCTGAAATCCCACCTGGGAATGTGTTTGTAAAAGTCCCATTTGTCTGAACGCCTCAAAGACACTCGTGAGGTTGCAATGGGATGGAGGATGCTCACACCCCATTCTCCATTGCTGACCATGGCAATGGGGTGGAGGATGCTCACACCCCATTCCCCATTGCTGACCATGGCAATGGGGTGGAGGATGCTCACACCCCATTCTCCATTGCTGACCATGGCAATGGGATGGAGGATGCTCACACCCCATTCCCCATTGCTGACCATGGCAATGGGATGGAGGATGCTCACAGCTATTTCTCCGTTGGTGACACGGGCCAGAGTCCCCACGTCTCAGCTCTGCAAGTAGGGTTTGTGTGTCCCATGTCCTGTGTCCCGGTCGCAGCCCGGGGAGGGTGCTCTGGCTGTACCCGCTGTGCCAAACACCGCCCTTCCCCGGGTCGGGCTCAGGCGAGGGGCAGCACCCGCGGACAGCCCCGGGCTGGCCGGTGCAGGGATACACGTGCCGATGGAAGAAACGGTGACAGCCACAAGACCCATCCATCCCTGTCTGTAGCAAAGCATGCTTTGGGTACGCTGCTGGCTTGTTTTCACGAGGGCTCGGTAAAACAATGGAAGAGTTACTGTGCAATCTAATGGAGTAAAAAAAAATATCCTATAGTGCATCATGAATAGTCCAAAATGCAAAGATGACAATTTAAGTGTTTAAAATGTACTCAAGGTAATTCCAAACAAATTTTAAAGCCATTTCAGACTATAAAACCCCTCAGCTAAATCATTGGTTATATGGTGGCAGTGCTTATGTTGCAAAATATCCCTAGCATGAAAGGGAAAGTTAAAAAAATGGCCAGTTAATCCTTACAAATGACTTATTAGTATTGCAAAGCTGGAGCTGGAGGAGCCTTCCAAGTAAAGGCCGTGCCGTTCGGTCACTCCTTGCGCGGCTCCGTGAGGAGCACTTGGGGGCCGGCTTTGATTCGTTGGGCTCCGTGAAGGCATTGATGTTCTTCCAAAGTGTTGCGTCAGCACTGATGTCATGGCACAGCCCTGGCGTTATCCCTCCGGCCCCGCCGAGCGCCTGCCCCTCCTCCCAGCCGGGTGAGGGAAGCCAAAATCTGGGGCTGTCCCTGCTGCACCCACCCCGGTCCTTGCAATCCCCAGCAGATGTGGGGGGGGGGGGTACCCCCAAGGAGAGGCGCAGGGAAGAGGGGGCTCAGGTCCGGCGGCGCTGCACCCCCCAGGGGCCGGGGGAGCCCCCTGCCCGCGGGAGGGCCGGGGGGTGTCTCACCGATGGGATTTGTCCTGGGCCATCGCCGCAGCCCGCGGAGTCGTCGCCGGCGTCTCTCGGCTGCGTTGCAGCGGTTCCGACCCTTTCGCGGGGTGTCCGTGTGTCACGCCCCGCCGATGGGTTGAACCCACCAGGAAGCCGCGAAGCGCGTGCAGAGAAAACAGAAGTTTATTCCCTTCCCCGCGCTTCTGAGCCCCTAACTTTCCTCCTGCGTGTTTGTGCCCTGATTTGAGAAAGCGACACAATCTCGCTCGCTCTCCCTTCTCTCGCTCTTTCCCTTTCACCAAACAGATGTAACTATTTATTCCTTATGTCCCAGTTTTCCTGTAATTTCATAAAGTGCAAATTTGCTGTCCTGCTCCCAAATGCCGAGTCGGTGGTTTGTCATAACAGTCATCAGTAACTGTCGCTTTCTGCCTGGGGCTTAATTAACCCACTCTCTCATTAGCATGTCCATGCAGTTGTAAGGAATGAAAGCCTGATTATTTTCTACAACAGTCGCAGCCAATTACTGCACCGAAATGGAACCACATTAATCAAATCTTTAGTACAGTGGCAAATTCAGAGATATCAGATTGCAAAAGACTGCAAACCTAATATGTCACTGTCAGCGGAGCTACGCAGGCATTTAGCGAATTGCATTAAATAGATGGCTTCGCTGAAACCGCATGAATTTAATATGTGATGGGATCTGGAAGCTATTAGTGTGACATGGCAAAGTACTGGGAGCTTGGCAGCTCTGGACTTTATCCATGAACTCAGGAAACTCATGTAAAAACTTGTGTGTGTGTGTGTGTAGCCAAACGTCTCGCCTGTCTAAGGCGAAGGCACGGGTCTGCGCTCGCGAGAACGCGAGCGCCGCGCCGCATAGTCCCCGGCCGGTTTACAGCAAGGCATCGCCGCTGGTTTACGCTGGGGCAGAGCGCGGGGCCGGGGGGGGTCGGTGCCTCGGGCAGGCGGGGAGGGACGGACATCCGCGTGCAGGAGCGGCTCTCGCGGGCGGCTGCTCGCCAGCCCGGGCTCGAAGCGCTTTGAGGCGGCAGAGCACGGCCCCGCTGCGCTAATAAACCACGCGCAGGGGAATCCCAGGCGCTGAAATAATCCGCGCAGAAGTTACCGGGCGTCACTACTTTTGTGGTGCCCTGAGAGCAGGACCGTGTCCCCAAGCACTTTGCGGACGCCCCGAGCCGCCGCACGGGGAGGGGTGAGACGAGCCGGGCACGGGGCTGCTGGAGGGGGGGTGCTTCCCCCAAGGACCTCCCCAACCTCACGACTGAGTCCCTGCTGCCAGCCGCTTTCTCGGCCGCTCTCGGCTCCATCCCCCTGCGAGGTCGTGCTGGACGTGCCCCGTGCTTCGCTCCCTCTTGCGTTGCCTTCTCCCTGCCAGAGGTGTCAGCTCTGGTCTGGCCAATGCCTCGGGCTCTCCATGCTTCACCCCATCGGCTGCAGAAGCTCTCGGTTAAAATTCCTCTTCTTCCTCTTTCCTGGCGCTCTCTCGGGGTGTCTTTGCTTCGAAGGCTGCGCCAGTGCTGTTACAACAGCGACAGATCGGCCTCAGCTCAACCGTGGGCTAAGAGGCATTTTCTATCTCTGCTCAGAGGCATTTTCCATCTCTGCTCCTAGTGAGCCCATAAATTAATTTACTTTCCTCTGCCTTCGACGCCTTCCCCAGCGCCTGGAGACGCCCCGCTCCGCCGGGCTCGAGAAACGGGGGCGAAGGTGTGCGGGAGGGACGAGAGGACGGGCACGCTGTCCGGCCGCAGCGCCGCGGGGCACAGCCCGGGTGTCCTGCCGCCCCCCGGCTCCTTCTGCACCTCCTGGGCCCCAACCGCCCTCCTGTCGCGCCGGGGGGGGGCTGTCGCGGGGGCTGCGCGGGGCAGAGGCAGCCGGGCAGGCGGCACCGTCCCCGGCGGTGGGTTTCGGCGCTGGCCGGCCCCGGCCCCGGCGCGGCGGGCGGCTGCGGACCCACCGCCACGGGAAAGGCGAGAGAACGAAGAGGGGTTCTCAGAGCCGCGTCGAAGGGCTCCGTTTGTAAATCTTTCTGTGTTCCCAATCAGCGGCTGCGGGGAAATTCACGCCGGGTCCGGGTTGCTGCAAAGCTTGACGGGAGACCGAGATTTACGCCCTCTTTTAGTCTGCTTAATCCTCCGTTTGCGGGGCTGAAATCACAGCAGCCTTCTGCACGTTCACGGGCTTCACCGGGACGGCGTTAAATACCCCCGGCAGCCCGAGAGCGAGACGAATCCCATGAAGAGAGGTGCCAGCGCCGACCGCTGGTGCATGCCCCCCGTGCCCGCGCAGCGCCGCGAGCCGCTCCGTGCCTGCGCCGGGGGACGGCAGCAGAGGGTGACAGCGGTGACTGATGAGTCTCGATAGTCAGGGTCTGCTCTTACACAAACTGCCTTCATCAGCAACTTGCTGCTCCCATCAGTTAATCTTCTCGCAAAAGGTACACTCCCGGTGCATTTGTACGTTTCCTCTCCCGGTAACCTAATCTACCATCTAGTTTATGCATACATGCTCTGAGGGGTTTTTTATATATATATTTTTTTTTTCTAAGCAATCAATCTGTGCGGCTCGGAGCTGCGGCTGAATTTAAATACCAGGGTTTTCATTATCTCCAACACAGGAAAAAGAAAGGGGGGAGAGGGACACTGGAAATAGAGGGGAATAAATTCCAATCTCTTGAACAATATATTTGAAGGTGTGCATATTTCCGCAACCATATAATGCCTAGTGTATTACACAAAATCTTCTTCTGCAATAGGAATATATTTGGAAAGTCGATTGCGGAGTCCCTTTGACTGCATTTTTGCGATCCTTCCCCACCGCCTTGTGATGCATTTGAGCAGTCTGGAACCAGTTTGTAGGATTTGCACTGCGATGCCTTTTAAAGACCCCCTGAAGAGAATTGGATCCTGTTCCGCCGGGTGGATACAGGTGCAGACTGGAAGATCTCCCCAGCAGGAGACAGACCTGGGCCATGGGGACGGGGATATGGTTTAGGTTGGAAGGAACCTTGAAGATCACCTCGTTCCACCCCCTGCCCTGGGCAGGGACACCTCCCACCAGCCCAGGTTGCTCCAAGCCCCGTCCAACCTGGCCTTGAACACCTCCAGGGATGGGGCAGCCACAGCTTCTCGGGGCAACCTGCGCCAGGGGCTCACCGCCCTCGCAGGGAGGAGTTTCTTCTCAGTATCTCATCTAAATCTCCCCTCTTTCATTGTCAAACCGTTCCCCCTCGTGCTGTCGCTCCCCTCCCTGACCAAGAGTCCCTCCTCAGCTTTCCCAGAGCCCCCTTTGTCCCCGCCTGTCATCTGCTTCGGAAGCTCCGGCAGCCCGGGGCCAGCAGTGAAGCAATTCCCAGCAAAACCAGCCTGCAGTGGATCTCCTCGGGCGTACGTGGCACCACGCGGTGCCCGCGCCGGGGCCTCGGGTCTCCCGTCCCTCCTGCGGAGCCGTGTCTCGCGGGCTGACCCTGGCTCCTCCGGGGACACAAACCCCCACGTCCCACCCTGCGCCCGCTCAGTTTTTCTCTTTCAGTATCGCTGGTGGGATGTCAGGGTTGGAGAAGATTATTTGGACTTTAAAAGGATTTGCGGTTTGTTCTGCGTTTGTGCAGCGCCCGTTACCGGGGCTGGCTCACACGCACAGGGGGTCTCAGCACCTACACATCCCGAATCTTTAGGTTTCGGCTCCTTGAGCAAATAATGTGCGAGTAGTACCTTTCCTGCCCCCAAAGCGGTGTCTTCTGCCACATTTGTCCGGTTTTAAACACTCACCTTCCTCCCTTGAGGTGCTACAACAGAGTCCAATGGATTTGCTGCCGCAGGAGCTCTGGAATGGGAAACCTCGTGCATTATTTACATTTTCCAGTGTTGAAAAATCAATAATTGCACAAAAAGCGCTCTGAGTTCGGGCGAGTTTGGGGAGAATTTTCAGGGGAGTCTTACCCAGAGTCAAGGCAAAATCCCAATTCTGCAAAATCTGGCGCCGGTGCGTGCTTGGCTCCCGCTGGTGAGTGTGCGAGCCCAGGGCCGGACCTGTGCCGGCTGCCGCTCCCCGGGGACGGGGATGGGGATGGGGACGGGGACGGGGATGGGGGACAGGCGGCCACGGCGGCCACCCGCGTCCCGCAGGAGCGCGGGGAAGGCGCTTGGTTCACGGCGATGCTCCTCGTGCGTTAAACACAGCCGGGCAGGCCGGGGCGGCGCGCTCGGTCCCATAAATCATCTGACGTTTTGACTGTGTGTGTGTGATAAAACAGCTCCGAACCACAGCTCCGGCCGTTAAATCACTCCGCCCCGCGCAGGACATCATCCCGCTTTCGCCTTCCCCTCCTTAAGTGGCCCTTTTGCGGGGGGAGAAGAAATTCAAATTGCACCTAAAAAATACCCTTAATTTGTCTTATCTCCTCGGTTTTCCCCACTGTAAAGGACTGTTCAGCAGTGGGACGGGGAGGAAGGTGCCTGAAGGGCAGCAAGAGGGGGGCTCTGCCTTCCCCAGACCCTTAACCCCGCGCTTTGGGCAGCCCCCGAGAGTTTTCACGTTAAATAAACTTTGCTCGGGCAGCGGTGAGACCCCGGGGGCAGGAATTACTTCATCCTCCGAGCCCCTACAAGTGGCCGGACCGACCCGCGGGGACGATCCCGCATCCCCGGGGGATGCTGCGGTGCGGGGGCAGGACCGGCTCCCGGCCCGCGGTGGGGGCGGTGGGTGACCCCATCCCAGCGCCGCCGCAGAGCGCTGCGGTGGGGTCCGCAGCGCATTCTTCGCACGCCCATCACACACCCTCTGCTTCCCGCGCGCGCTCCACGGCCTCTTCCGCACGAGGCCTTTCTTTTCCTCCCTCTTTTCCTTTTTTTCTATTATTTTTTTTTTTCTCTCTCTCCCAGGGAGAATTGTACAGAGACTGATGGTTTTATTTTACATGAATCACTGATGATCTAACAAATTAATTACCTGCTCGCTCCTTCCCTCCCGCGTGAGGTCACGGAGGCTGGGGGGGGGGCAGCCCGCCGCCCCCCGCTCGGTGGCATCATAGCTCCTGCTTTAAAGACCGGAGACAAATGTCAAAATTGCCAGTTTAGGTTAAAATCAGATTTAAATGTCTCTTACTAAACACAGAGGCACACAAACTCAATATGTCATCTTTAATGGTTCAGAACAAAGCCTAGAAAAATAGTGTCCCGGCACACAGGAATTTTATAACCTTTGATATATAGCTTTCATTATTAGCAATAATTTCTGTAACTGCATCCGGATTCACAGGAGCACATATTGAATAATAATTCTACTTTTTTTTGCCCTGCTCCTCGGGCCCCGCAGGTCTCTGCCCCCGCAGACCCCTCGCGCGGGCGGCGCTGCCCCGGCCCCGCACCCCCTCCTCCGCCCCCCCCAAAAACAGCCCTTTGTTGTCTTTTCCGTTCCTCTACTATTTTTCATGTTTTTGGCCAACACCCACCTCTCCCTCCCCCACTCTTTTGTCACGATGTTAAAATCTAATTACCCAGACAACTCTCTTCACCTAAGTCATCAACGGGCCCAATTATTTCTGCGGCGTGCGCAGCCCCCCATGTATGCACACACAGGCACACACATAAAGCAACGAACAATAAAAAGGCGTTCGCTAACCTCCGCCTTTTTTCACAGTCAGGCTTCAAGTTCACATGTGAATTTATGCCAGTTTTGACATTAGCAGGAAAAATTAACAGTTCTCACACACAAAAAAAAAAAAAAAAGAAACTTGCACAAAAGAGGTTTTGTGTTTCAAGCAGAATAAATTATAGTGTGATGTTATTAAAACACTTAGTTGTTAAGTTGCCAAGAAAATCCAGTATATTCACACGGACTCGAGGACCTGTCTCCATGCAAAGTAATTAAATTAGATTTATGGGCTGCATTACATCAGTGTTTGATAGTTCATTTTTCCTTTCTTCATATTTTGTCCTGCTTTATTAGAGCATGTGACAGATGGTAAAAATAGTGTGAAGTTTCTTGGCCCTGTGCTAAATCCCCCTTCGGTAGTATATCTCTCTTCTGTCAGTTCTCCCCAGCGATGATAAATTAACCTCTCCTCTTCTATCCCAAGTGTGGCAGTAAAGCACTCTTTGACACAGCACTATCACTTTATCTTAATCTGTGCTGTTCTAGGGGCGGGGTGGGGAAGGAAGCGAAAGGGAGATGATGCAATCGCTACCACGAGTTTAAAAAAAAAAAAAAGAAAAAGATTTATTGTGTCAAAAAAAAAAAGGGGGGGAAGCCAGGAATTGTGCTGATTTATAGAATCTGCTGTGTTGCGTTTGTATATGTATGTATACACACGCGCGGAGGTACGTGCCCGTGCGCAGCGTCCCCTCCCGCGGCGTCTTGGCGGGATAAGGCTCTTTTCTGGGTTATCGGGGTTCCTGCGCCCACCGCTGCCCCGTCCCTTCTCCCTTCTCCGTTCTCTGTTCTCCGTTCTCTGTTCTCCAGCCGGTCGGTGGAGAGGGGCTCCTCTCCACCCAGATGGAGTCGTTCCCCTCCCGGCCGCCTGCGCGCTGCTGCTGCAGCGTGGCAATCAGCCCTGTCCTGCCCGGGGTCCGGCAGCCTCCTTGTCCCTCCTTGTCCCTCCTTGTCCCTCCTTGTCCCTCCTGTGTCCCCTCGGGGCTCCGGAGGGGCTCCGGCTCTCCAGGAGGGAGCTTTGCAGAGCGAACCCCAGGAGGGTCCTGGGGGCTGTTAGAGCGCTGGGGTGGGAATTAAGTAAAATGAACTCGCTCACAGGGTTCCTTCTGGTGAGACAGAACCGGAGCCACAAGTGCTTTCAGCCACCAGTAGGTACTTTTCAGTACCTACTTTCAGGTAGCATCAGGGCAGAGCCGATGGGTGAGGATGGAAACGGGCGAGGGGAGGTGTAAGAGGGAGAAAGCCCTTCCCTGGGGAACCCCCGCGTGTCCCAGTGATAGTGAGGTGTTGCACTGATCATGCAGAGAGGGCAAGACCTGACATATGGAGATATAAAGGTAGTAATATCCCCAAATTTAAAGTACTGCGACGATGGAGCCAGCCCTCGGCTACCTCTTGGTCTGGCCCATCCCGCTCATGCCTCGCTCGGAGCACACGGCCCCGGTCCTGCCTGCTGTTTCGGGAGTCGGAGACCTCGACTTTCTCCCAAACCCAGGATCATAGAATCATAGAATCATAGAATGGTTGAGGTTGGAAAGGACCTTGAAGATCATCAAGTTCCAACCCCCCTGCCATAGGCAGGGACACCTCCCACCAGCCCAGGTTGCCCAAGGCCACGTCCAGCCTGGCCTTGAACACCTCCAGGGATGGGGCCTCAACAACCTCTCTGGGCAACCTGGGACAGTGCCTCACCACCCTCACAGGGAAAAACTTCTGCCTAATGTTCAATCTAAACCTGCCCTCTTCCAGTTTGAAGCCATTCCCCCTCGTCCTATCACTCCAAGCCCCAGTAAAAAGTCCTTCCCCAGCTCTCCTGTAGGAATGTCCCAGCAGAGGAAAGACCTGGGGCACTGGCCGCGTGTGGGTACCTCCCCGCTCGCAGGGGTGCAGGCCGCCTCTCGAAGACACGTGGCACGTTGTGTGTGAGCAGACACCTTAGCGATGCCCAGTAACAGCGCAGAACCTCAGCTCGTGCATCCACCAGCTGCGCCAGCTGAGCTACAGCCTGCACGTGCCCTGGGCCACCGGGTCCCCGGTCCTCGATGGAGTCACCCCATGGGACAATTTCATAGCGGGTGTTTAGTTAAAGGCTTGCTGTGAAGCCAAGCCTGTCCGCTCTCCCCTCTGCTGCCGTATCCCCCACTCCCGCCAGCGAAAAGCCAATTCCTGCCTGTTTGGGGACCATTTACGGTACATCTTTCTCTCCTCCTCAGCCAGATTTCCTCTCGAAGGAACTGACTGAAGCGTTCCGTCACCTGCACTGTAACTACAGACCACGGCGCATCCTTCACGGGCGAGACTGTCACCGCCGCGAGCGTCCTCCCGCAGGCAGGAGCGGTGAGTGGCAGAGCCCCCGGCGCCGGCCGGACGCGTCTCAGCCCAGCGCGGAGCGGGAGAGACCCCGTGTCCCTGCAGAGGGTTGCGCTGCGGGGAAGGGGTTGGGAGAGCGGCGCAGGGTCCCTGTGCGAACGGCTCCCAGGCGCGTGGACGAGGGGCATTAATCGCCCACGTCCCCCCTCATGTCACTGCAGGGTCCCCCGTGAGCGCCGATCCCGGGAGGGGGCCGAGTCCANCAAGGCCAGGCTGGACGTGGCCTTGGGCAACCTGGGCTGGTGGGAGGTGTCCCTGCCTATGGCAGGGGGGTTGGAACTCGATGATCTTCAAGGTCCTTTCCAACCTAAACCATTCTATGATTCTATGATTCTATGATTCTATGTGCCCCCTCATGTCACTGCAGACCCCCCTGTGAGCACCGATCCCGGGAGGGGGCCGAGTCCGGGCTGCGGAGCGGGGCGGCTGCTGGAGGTCATTATGGTCTGGTACAGCAAGACCTTAAGGCCCAGCTATAGAATTTTTAATTCGTAGATCAATAACCAGATAATACTAATGATGGCGTCGATGCAACTTAAACCCCTTAAGAAAAACTGTGGTGTAACGGGCGCAGCAATTCGCAGCTCGCAGAAAATCTGGGAAATGGGGATAACGCAGAACCAGCCCGAGCCCCCGGCTGAAACGCGCCCCGAACCCTGAGCCTCCTCCGAACCTTCCTCTGGACACCGTCCGCCCTCTGGCAGGATCGGGGGCCAGGGATGTGTCGCCCAGTCTGGAGCTTGGGGGCTGAGCTGGGGGCTTTTCCAGTTAAAAACAAAAAAGAGAAAGTTTTAATAAATGGCCATTTCACTTTTTTAATTAAAAGCCGAAGCCCCCGCAGCGCTTCCAGACCAGCCCCAAACTGGTTTGTGCTTAAAAGGAAGACACCGATCACTTTGTTGTTGTCATCAGCCCAAATGTATTAAAATAGCAGCTGGCCCCCACGTCCCCCGTCGGGCTCCGGACTAATAAGGAGCAGAGAGGCTCTCCCAGAGAGTGTACGGGGCGAAGAGGCTGCGGGCGGTGATGACAGTGGGATTAACCTTCTCCCCACCCGCCCAACTGCAGGCGGTCAGCCCGACCGCCCTCCCGCGGCGCGGGCACCGAGCCGGGGGTGTATTTAAAACGAAAACAAAAACCCCACTGAAACCAAACCCTCAGCTGTGCCTGCAGCTCTCCCGGGAGGGACTCGGTGACGGGGGACAGCAACGGGTGGCATTGACTGCGGCACAGAGCATCACAGCGATGGGTGGCATTGACTGTGGCACAGGGGGTCACAGTGATGGGTGGCATTGCACTGCGGCACGGGGAGGTCACAGCGACGGGTGGCATTGCACTGTGGCACAGGGGGTCACAGCGATGGATGGCATTGACTGTGGCACAGGGGGTCACAGTGATGGGTGGCATTGACTGCGGCACGGGGGCACTCAGGGAGTNTGCGGCGGGGGGGGTCACAGCGATGGGTGGCATTGGACTGCGGCACGGGGGCTCACAGTGATGGGTGGCATTGCACTGCGGCACGGGGGGGTCACAGCGATGGGTGGCATTGCACTGTGGCACGGGGGGGTCACAGCAACTGGTGGCATTGCACTGTGGCACAGGGGGTCACAGTGATGGGTGGCATTGACTGCGGCACGGGGGCACTCAGGGAGTGACCTCAGGCGAGAACAGCAGTTTGCAGATGTGACCATCACGTCCGTCAGACATCGTGCATNGGGTCACAGCAACTGGTGGCATTGCACTGTGGCACAGAGTGTCACAGCAACGGGTGGCATTGCACTGTGGCACAGAGTGTCACAGCAACGGGTGGCATTGCACTGTGGCATGGGGGGTCACAGAGATGGGTGGCATTGTACTGTGGCACGGGGGGGTCACAGCAACCAGTGGCATTGCACTGCAGCACAGGGGGTCACAGCGATGGGTGGCATTGACTGTGGCACAGGGGGTCACAGTGATGGGTGGCATTGACTGTGGCACGGGGGCACTCAGGTAGTGACCTCAGGCGAGAACAGCAGTTTGCAGACGTGACCATCATGTCCATCAGACATCGTGCATTGTGCTGTTCCAAACCTCACCTTGAGAGGCAGAAACGGAGGCAGAAGCAACCCGCGAGCTCAGGCAGGGGCTGAAGTGGAGTTTTGGGGTGCGCTGCGTTCCCCCGGGTGCCACCGAGCGGGGGGAGCCTCTGCCCCCCCACCCCTGCGCCGCTCGGGTCTGCAGGTCTGAGCACGTTAAGTAGCCAATCACACTGCATTACGAGCCCAAGTAATGCTTATCATTAAACCTGTAATTTATTTCTTCTGTATTTCATAAAATGTGAAATATTACCACTCGTCGGGTGCCCAGAGAGAACGGGGATGCTCCATTAAGTTCGACACTGCTCCTCCATAAGATGCAGTAATTATATGCGGCTTTTTTTACTGCTAAGTTCCTACTTGCAGATGCTAACAAAAGAAATAAGCTTTTAATCCAAACATAATTAATATGAATTACCTCCACAGTACACCCTGGCTTTGCACCATTAAACTTAATTTTTGTTTTGCATGATAATTGTGTTATCATTACCATTTATAGGAGAACTCGGGGACCTTCACTTTGTTTTCAGCCAAGACCAAAGGCACCAGCAACGGCTATCGGCGGTCTCGCTGCCTGCGCGGTCCGGGGGAGTTATTGGCCTTGTCTGGCCTTGGGTTTGTCTTCGCCGTGGTGGGTCGTCTTGGGTGGGTTCCGCGACGCCCCCGGAGCCGTCCCCGTGCGCGGGCGGTGGGACCCGCACTGCAGACCCCTGGAGGGGGGGGATCTGGGCTCTGCGCCCACGCAGCCCCCACCACCCTGCAGCTCCGCTGGACCACCCCTGTGCCCGAGGGGAAAATTACCCTAACGAGCTCTCGCTGCACGTCCACTCCTGGTGCCGTCCACTCCTGGTGCCGGGGCGAGCGGCGGCGCAGGCAGGGAGGGCAGGAGGACAGGCAGCGCCCCGGCTGGGAGCCCTCCATGGATGGGGAATAAACCCCCCATCCCCGGGGTGCGGCGAGAGCCGGTGCCTGTAGCAAGGGGCAGGATGCCAAAGCCTCCCCCAGCTCACCCCACACACTGCCGGCACAGGGTCTGCGCCCCGGACCACCGCGTCCCGCAAGCAGAGTCACCCCCCCGGAAGAAGAGCAGGGTCTGTACCCTGCGGTCCCCAAACCCGTGGGGCCGTCCTGAAGCCCCGTTGCTAATTAACTGCCCGGCCCCGTGTGATGAGTTTGTGCAGTCACATTTCAGGAAGAAGGGAGATGAAATCCAGTCCCATAATTATTTATTGAAATTACAGCCCCTGTCGAGGAGGACTGAATTACTGCAGACTCCATTAGCCGCCTCGCTGTGTATGGGAGAGAGGGAATGAGAAAATGATGGATGAGAAAGAGAGAAATTTTAAAAATAAAAGGGAAAGAAATGAGAGACAGAAGGGGCAAAGAAGAGGGGAGAGGCAGGGAAGGGACCTTCTCCCACCTGCTTTCTCCCTGCCCGAGCGGCTCCCGAGCCACAGTGCCCGGCGGGCGCCTTTGGCAGGCACAAATCCTGCCGCGGCGTCAGCGCAGCGCGGTGGGGCTGATGTGCTGCGGGGGGAGAGGTGAGAAACCAGAAGGCACCCGCGCACCAGTCCCTTCTCCAAGGGCGGGCAGAGGCTCCTCCACGCGTGGCCTCGCCTGGCTGGCAGTCCGGGAGTTGGGGCTTTAAGCACACGCGGTGAATTAGGGGGAAAATGAGAAGTTACGGCGTGGCTCGGGCAGTGGGGGGGAGCGGGGAACCCCCCGGCTCTCTCCTCGCCCTGCTCGCCCTGCTCAGCGCCTTCCCCGCGGGCTCCGGGGAGCGCGGCCGCCTTCGGGCGCTGCTGAAACGGAGGGTGGTTAGCGGCGGGGAGCGCTGCGGCGGTGCGGGGCGCGCACGGGGCCAGCGGCCGCGCGGCTCGGGGCCGGGAGGGAACGGGGAGGTGATGGAGGAGGCAGCGATGTTATCGCAGTAGCCGGGCGGGAGCGGGGATAAACAAATGCAAAGAAATGACACCGCTGAGCCCAAGGAAGAGGTGGCTGTCACTGTTAAAAGTTTTCTCTGCAGTTGTCTGTAATCAGCACTTTGAATGATTGCATAAATATATTAATTACACTAATTAATTTCCCCAGAAAAGAGGCTTCAGTAGCTGGAGACAGCAGGTATCCGAAGGAGAGTATGAGCATCATTTTGCAGGCAGTGCATTCTCGGCAAATTCCTTAATTAGGGCTGCTCTCTGACACTGCAGTTCGGCCCGGGGATGAGGCTTTAAAATAAGACAATCTCAGTGCAAAACATTTTAGGAAACGCGACGAGCTCTAACAGGAGCCTCATTACCGGGCAGCCCCCGAACGGCCGCCTGGCGCCTGAGCCCCCGGCACGGCCCCGGGACCCACAGCAGCGCGGGCACCGCGCAAACGGCCCTGAGGGTTAAAGCCTCGGGGGACAGTTCGGGGGGTGACATGCAAAATACCTGGTGGTCCCCAGAGCTCCCCAGTGCTTGTGTCCCCGAGGGGGAGGTGTTGGGAGCGGACGAGACGGATCCCTGTGGCCGGGCAGCGGAATGGCTCAGCCCAGGGAAAGCCCAGCGAATGTCCCCGTGGGTTTTCGATTCCCACCGTGTTGCGAAGTCACTGTCATTCTGCAAAACCCCCGGCAGAGGTGCCTGACCCCCGCTAAGGGCAAACCCCGACTGCCCTGTCCCTCCCCTGCCCCCTCTCTTGCCCCGTTTGCTTTCCGCTCCACGCCGGCTCTCCAAAGGCCATTTTCAGATGGAGCGAGTGATGCACACGCCGCGGTGCCCCTCATCCCCTTCCCAACCTGCCTCCTGATAATAATGAGCCCAGACACTTTTATTATCATTATTAATTAGCACTTTCAAGCAATGGAATTAAATCAATATGGTGGACTGAAACTAATTTTAACAAGCCATTGAGATCAATCATCGGGACTTTTATCTACATAAATGCCACTAAACTCAGCTCGTTAGTGTAACATTAGCTGGAAAAGGGGGGGGGGGAGAGAAGGGAGACTGGCGGGGTTTTAATTAGGAAGACATAAACCATGCCACAATTTTTCTTCTTTGATTTGCTTTTAATCTCGTCCATGAGCTCTCCTGGTGCCCTGGCTGATTATCACTCTCTTCACCTCCTCTCGGGAAGCAAAGGCAGCGGGAAGGAGACGGGGGGGAGCGGGAGAGGGCGAACCCAAGGAGAGGTGCTTGGCCGTGGTGGCTCTGCTGAGCTGCTCGCCTTCACCGCGCCTGGGTGGGATGCTGCAGCATGCAGGGTGCTGCGGGATGCTGTGGGCTGAGCTGTATTGGGATGCAGGATGCTGCAGGATGCTGCAGGATGCAGGGTGCTGCGGGATGCTGTGGGACCAGGTTGTATCGGGATGCAGGGTGCTGCAGGATGCAGGGTGCTGCGGGATGCTGTGGGACCAGGTTGTATCGGGATGCAGGGTGCTGCAGGATGCAGGGTGCTGCGAGATGCTGTGGGACCAGGTTGTATCGGGATGCAGGGTGCCGCGGGATGCTGCAGAATGCAGGGTGCTGCAGGATGCTGTGGGGCCGAGCTGTATATAGGACACTGTGGGGTGCTGTGGGACATCTGCAGTGTCCCCTGCACTGGGAAGCTTCGCATTGCATTTCACCATCCTGTTCCTTCCCTCACCCACATCTCCCCCAGTGCCTCCGAAACGTGACCTTCACCCGGACCCAAAGCAGATGAGGGTTTGCCATGCAGGGCTCCCGCCGCAGGCCCAGCCCGGGTTTTGGGAAGCCGGGGAGGTCACTGGGGTCCCTTTGAAGCTGGGGGAAGCTGGTTTGGTGCTGCGAGGAGAGGAGAGGAATGGGAGGATGATGCCATCGATCACCAGAGCACCTTACTAATGGGCACCTCTGAGCCTTGCTCTGATCAAAGCAGCCCAAAACAAAGAGGAAAAGGAGGAGGTTCCTTGCAAAACTCCCTTCGTAGCCCCTGGGCCCAAAGTCATCTTCTTTCCTTTGAGGAGTAAGAGCTGATGGTGGGCTGAGGATCTGTGGAGCCTGTTTCAAGTTGGGCCATAATCAGGGGCTATAAAATTGTCAGGTGCTGGGATTAGTGGGCTGTAAATGGGGCCGGGGATCGGATCTCCAGCGCTTCTCAAAGCCCCAGGCAGGGTGGCAGGGCAGAGCTGCCCCTTGCACCCCACTCCTTCCCGGCCGGAGGGGTCCCTCGGAGAGGTGGCATCTGCTCTGCTGTGTCCTACAGCGCTCAAAGCTCAGTGTTCAGCAGGAATTTTCGATTCCTCTGGTCCCAGACGTACTCTGGGCTTGGGCCAAGGGTAACATGAACCCTCCAGAACTGCAGGTTTGAATCAGCTGTCATGTATTTCGGATTCTTCGGCAAAACAGAGAGCTTCAAATGTTTCCTTCTTTCTAGGAAGCCGGGTTTCTCTACCACAGACTGAGCGTTGTTTTCCTCTTCCACTTAGCTGTAGGTAGGAAATAAATCCAGGGCCTCCGAGATGGCAGGTGGGTTTCTGGCTTTTTCAAGCCACCTTTTGTTCATCGTCTGTCTCCCCGGGATGGCCCGACCCTGCCGGTCCCTGCTGGGAGGCGTCGTGGGAGACCTCGGGCTCCCCCAGCCCGCCTTCGCCTCCCACCCCCTGGGGCATCGCTCCAGCCTGTGGCCGCTTCTGGCGTGATCAAAGTCAGCGCCACTCAACGGCGACGGCTGCGTGTGTGGGCGGCGAGCGCGGGCCGGGCTGGAAAACCTCTTAAACTTCTCATTAGCAGAGCTCGAGTAAGTGGCCACACTTCAGCGGGGCCGCGCGGCTTTACACCCCGCGAGGATCGGTCCCCCGGTGGCATCTTTCCCGATGTCTCCGCCAAACCTCCCCGTGAAATATGACAGATGCACTAGAAAATATTTCCTTTTTGTTTGCTGGATGGGTAATAACTTGCCTCAGAGACAGTCTTTATAGTCAGCACAAAAGTAATTTACCTACATGCAGTGCAACCAGATTGCAATAAATCTGCCGCTCTGCAGTCCCGCTGAAGGCGGGGGCTGCCCGCGCGTCCCGGGGACCGGCACCGAGGACGCTGCGCCCCTCGCCCGTCCCCTCCTGCCACCGCCCCCGGCCCGGCGCTGCCGCCTCCCAACCGGAGCTGATGTTTGCAAGCACCAAAAAAATAAATAAATGGGATGGAGAGCAGCGCGGTGGCAGCGGGGCCCTAAATCACAAAGCCTCGCCTGTCAGCCAATTTCTCTGCAGAAAGCTCTTAGCAGTTAATTTCTGGCTAATTTATTATCCTTCGGCTTAGCCCTACAGCACCATTAGCAGTACACTGACACAACTGAGTGAAATATTGTCTAATTTATTATCTTATTACTCCTCTGGAACAGGATCAATTAATTACCCATTAAAGTATTTCAGTTGCAGAGATTTATTAGGGGACTCGGCGTTTTAACAGATGATTAGTTATATATGTTTGTTTGCCTGAGGAGCGCAGACTAGCAAATGACTGGAGGGGAAGGGGAAAGACACCGAGTCGGGAGGTAGCTAATGGATCTTTTCTTGACTCTCTGAAAATGGAGCAGTCAATGACAAGAATTATCGACTCATTCACTTGCGGTTTTGAGATAACCATATGTACAGGGAGAGGGAGAGGGGGCGAAGGGAAAGGGGAGAAAAAAAGCCTCACTCAACTGCTTTTTCCATTCAATAAATTTGCTTCAGAATATATTGGATTGGGGTTTGATGGCTATTTCGTGTTTTGCAGAGTGCTGACACTGGTATGATTCAGTAATTATTGTTTCTTTTAAGTTATTGCTGTAATTTTGCTTTCTAAGATCCCAATCAATTCCCGCCTCTCAAGGGCACGCTTGAAAAGCGATATTTGAAAACAGCCCTCTGATAGATTGTGCCGTTAGACAGTGGCTGAGACAAATAGCCTAATCTGGCACAAATTAGCTTGGCTTCCACAGATAGTTTTATACAGCAATGTAAATTATATTGTCAGGGCCAGTCACTTTCCTGCTTAGAGTGCAGCTAACAAGAAGCCATGGAGACATTACTGGTGCTGCCGCTCGTTCCCAGGGCTGCTGCAGAGCCATTTGCCAGCGGCTGCGCAGAGGAGCGCCGGCGGGTCCCCGCCGCGGAGGCGATGCCCACCCCGTCCCCGCGCGCTCCCCGCGCCCGCCGCCCCCGCTTCTCCCCGGGGTGCACCGGGACAACCGCGCCGGAGCGCCGGGGTGGCCGGTGCCAGAAGGGAGATGGGTCGCAGGGGTGGCGGCAGCCATCTCCATACACAGCCCGGATGGAGGCTTTCGTATTTGCTCCCCGCAATTATTTGGGGTGGGGGGAGACGCTTGTTAACCCCGGGTGGTAACTGATGGGGATGGTAACGTGGTGATGCACCGCCCCTTGGGTGTCTGCCTCTCGACGCACAGATAACTGCGGGCTGCGATGCTCTCCTCCCTGCGTGCCCGTGGGACCAAAACCCCTCCGATGATGCTCTCCTCCCTGTGCACCCATGGGACCAGGACCCCTCCGATGATGCTCTCCTCCCTGTGCGCCCGTGGGACCAGGACCCCTCCGATGATGCTCTCCTCCCTGCGCGCCCATGGGACCAGGACCCCTCCGACGATGCTCTCCTCCCTGCATGGCTGCAGGATCAGGACCCCTCAGATGATGCTCTCCTCCCTGCCTGCCCATGGGACCAGGACCCCTCCAACGGCAGCGGAGGAGGCTGGTTCTTGGCTCTCGTGGGAAATACCATCTCCGCCTTGCTTTGTCCTCCCTGGAAGCAGCTCTGGAGCCAGAGAGCCAGATCCAGCCGTGGGCACAAGGGAGTGGAGGGCACAGCCCTGCCCGAGCTGATGGCACCGCAGCCAGCCGTGATGGTGGAAACCCGGCTCAGACGTCTCCTCCCTGCGAAGCCAGCACAAACGTACCCCTCGTAGATCCTCCACACGTGAGCCTGTGGGCAGCTGCGGGAGCAGACGAAGCCGAATTCCCCCCTTTGGCAGCAGAAACTCATTTTAGAGCCGACTGGCTCTTCAGCTTGAGACTGAATGAAATTAGGATGGGCTTAAGCGAGAGGGGAAAGCGGGCCGAGCAAATCGAAACGGAGGGAGAAGGCGAGTAATCTGGAACCGCTGTCACCGCACGAGAGCCGTGTCAGGTGCAAACAGGCTGAAAAGCATCACAAAAAGATGTATTTTTATGCGACTGTTAGCTAACCCACGGAATTCATCACTGCAAGATATCCCAGACGACCTGAGCAGCATGAAAAAGGGATGTTTAGACAATGAAGCGGGTACATAGCCATTTAATGAGACAGGTTCAATTTAAATCGAGTTATAAGGGATCCGAATCTTGTGTTAAGGCAGAAGCAAACCGCAAGCTGGTGGAGACGGGCGGCTCTGCACGCTGCAGCCACGCGGGCCCCGGGGCGTGCTCCCAGGGCTCCTCGCCTCTCACCCCCCCAGGTGGGATCCTGCAGTTGGAGATCCTTCCTGGAGAAAAGCAGACGGAAACGCAGGCAGAAAGCAGCAGTCTGCGTGGGCTGGTGAGGGGGAGGGACTCGCCCCTGCCCAGCCGCGCGGTCCTGGCCTGTCCCAGGAGGTCCTGGGTCTCGGGTCACGCGCGCAGCAGCGGGTCCACAACGTGCCTCGGCTGACCTGAAGCAGTTGTCTCGTCCCATAATAGAGAGATAGCCGTGTCAGGAGTGAGTTTGTGACTTTAGGGAAAGAAGAAAGCGAGGAACGGCTCCTGCCAGGCTCTGCGGGAGCAGATGGAGGATGCACTTGGCCGCAGCGAGAGCCGCAGGCCCTTCTTAACCTTGCGAATGGCTTCTGTACCAGGAGGGACGGGTTAGTTCGGGCTTGGAGGACTCCGTCTCCTGAGGAAAAGCTTCTTAATTTTCACTTCACCCTCTTCAGACCGGCAGTTTAGCACGGGCACGTGGAGGTGGAGTTGATGACTGCAGTGACGATGCTCGGACGGAGCGGGGAAGCAACCACCATGCCCATCCAGTTAGCAATTATCTGATAATACTGGAATGACACTTATTTGGAAATACAGCCCCAAGGGATGCAGAGGAACTCATTAAAAATGAGGAACCAGGGAGAGAGTGGCTTTGGAGACCTTTTGGCTCTGCTCAGTGGGTCTGAATGTCCTCCAAACTCGCTGTAAACAAGCCATAATCTCCTCGTTCACCTGCATGACATGAGTTTGTGCATTCTCAGCCCAGTTCCCACTGGGAGAGGTGCTTGCTGTAGGAGATATAGCAGTACATGTGATGGCATGTTCTGCTCGATGAGTTCGTAGGCTCCTTAAACCTCTTCTCAGAGTCTCCAGAAATGATCTGAGTGCAGCAGAGGAATGGCAAAAGCGGTCTTAGTCTGATGTCTCCTCAGAGCTCAAGGAGCCAGTGGTTTCGGAGGACAAATTAGCCTCCATGGGAGGAACGGGGGATGTAGGACAACCCCGACCCACATCACCCTGGAGTCCCCACTGACTGGAGCACCCCTGGGGAAAGCCATTTTCTATCCCATTTGCTGACTCTGTGTCTCAGCCCGCTCCCTCCGCTCAAATCTGCAGACAAAGCCAGAAATAAGCAGGGTTTTCATCTAGCACAGGGACTGGTTACTCATAGGCACTCGCTTTCAAGTGGTGCCAGCTTGGTGGTGTGATGGGTGAGCCCCAAGAGCAACCTGGCATTAACTCATGCCCCAGAGGGCGTTCCAGTGGTTTGGGTGCTGCATTCCTCCGGCTCTCATGAAAACACCCGTGTTTTCGTGTCGGAGCCTGCCTCGTAGGCACTAACGAGCAGCACCCCCAGCTGAGAACCGTGCTCCAAACTGCAGTTAGCTTTACAACATCAGTAGTAAACATCTCTGCAGGTGGGGTTCATCTTGCTTGACTTCAGCCGTCAACAGGAGACATCTCCATCTGCAGTCGTCACCCCGGGCTCCGTTTAGATGGAGGCAAACAAGTGTTTGCAGGGATTTGTCTGCCCTATTTCAGACACCTCCGAGGGGGCTGGGCTGCCTCAGAGCCCACAAGCGTTGCTGTCTCCATGGGCTGCCCAGGGAGCCCTCAGCGCTGCGGGGGGGTCGGTGGCCACATTCGGTCAGCCTCGGAGGCCACGTTCTCAAAGATCGCTGCGAGGGAGGGACGCGACGCCAGCGGCGGCAACCTCTGTGCTTCTAGCTGGGGTGCAGCACGGGCACGGCTGGTTCCCGGTTCCCAGTTCCCAGGGCTTTTTGCTCTGGAAAGGGGCTGGGCAGGGGCAGAGCCGCCGGCTGTCCCTGTCCTCTTTAGCTCTGTGTTGCTCAGGGGGGGTCTCTGCAGGTCACCTTCTCATCTCCTCCTTGCGCTCACGAAAATCAATGCTCTAATTTGCCAGAGCGCAACAAAACAACTGTGATGACTGGAACAGAAATAGGATCGTATTCCTAAAGGCTCTGTGCTAAAAATGGTGCCGGTTGCTGTAACAGAGCTGCCCGTGGGCAGGCCGGGGCGCTCCGGCGCAGCGTGGGGGGATTTGAGGGGCACGGGCTCATGCCGGCCGCGGGCTGATCCTCCGCGCCCATCCTGGGACACACGCCTGTCCTGGGGACAACCGCCGCCTGCCCGCAGCGACCCACCGGGCCCGAGGAGAAGGGCAGCGGTCCCAACCCATCGCTTAAACTTCAGCCGCGAGCGGTGCCGCGGCCCATCCGCCCCCTCCCCAGCGCCTGCGCTCCTTTGCTTTGGGGCTGTCCCAGCAGTGCGCAGAGGCTCCCGTCCGCGCCGGACCTGCGGAGCAGAAAAGGAGCATCCCCTGAGCTGCGACAGCGAGACACGGGGTCAGCGAGAGACTTGCCCGAGGTTGGCCAGGAGGGCTGTGGCAGAGCCAGGAGCCGTCCCGCCGCCGCAAAGCTGTCCTTTCGTTTCGCTGGTGCGATTCTCTTTCCTCTTCCAGCGGCTGAGTAATGGCTTTGGGAAGATGACACTGCACTGATTTAGGGGCTTGACCTTGGGAATGCTCCTGCAAAAGCTGCGGTTTCCTGAGCACGGCTTCACGTTGCCTTTTATGAACACTTTACAGGTTACACGTATAGTTGGGTATTTAGCAACCGGGTGGAAAAAAAAAAATACGCGTGCAAGAGAGAAAGAAGGGATGAAAAAAAAACAAAACCACCATCCCTTTTATATCTCCAGGCTGCCTTCAGCAACAGCATTCCTAAATAGGAGAGGTTAAATATATTGCTGCCATTACACTCTACAAGGAACACATTCCATAAAAACGAAGGTGCCGTAAATTATACAAATATGATGCTAACAAGCCAGGAAATGCACTGCTAATGAGGTCAGCTATAGAACTCCCGCAGTGCTGCAAATCATGTGCCAATCCGGCGCAGGAGGTACAGGAGCAGCCCTGGGTCAGCATTTTCTGAGCGCATTTGTAACCCGCTGTTCGGCGAATAGTTATACAGGTAGATAAAAATCCTCCTCCTCTCCTTGTTTATGTGTCAAATAAGCAAGGCACCAGACAATCACGCGTTGCATTAATGTACCTTGCTATTATGCCTATTGTTCTGTGGCGCAGAGTGGAGAATTAGTCACTCCGATGTGCAAATATTGGTTACAGTTTGGAAGCATGCATGCTTTTGTGTTCCTATCAGACCTGCTCCTAGAGGAATTATACATGCTGGCACCAGGGGTTTTTTTCTTTCCGTGTACGTACCGTGTTTGCTAAAGCTCTTTAAAAAAAAAAATAAATCAAATAAACATGTTGGCGGCAGCTAAGTTATTAGCTCACTCAGCCTCCCCCCCTGTTAGGCAGTGGGACAATAAACACATTGAAATGTGGCGTTTAGGAACCAAAACAAGAAACCTGCCCAAAGCCCGTGAGCTGGAAAAACAAGCTGAAACCCCTTTGGACTGTTTCATCCCCGAATTTGAGGCGCAGCCCCCCGCGCGCGAGCCGGGCAGCGGGAGCGGGATGGGGGCGGGGGTGCTCGCGGCGGCCGGGCGTACAGCTGCAGCTCCGACCTTGCGCGGGGCGCGATGCTCTCCATCGGAGCAGCGCAAGATGTTGAGGTCGTTATGCCGTTTCTGCAAAGCTCTGCTTTGCTGCCGCGAGCCAGGCAGAGAGCGTCGCGGCCGCGCGGGGGCTCAGAGCCACGACCTCTGCGGCGTCCTGGTCCGGCACCTCTTCTCCCCTGCATCAGAGCAAACCGAAACACCCCGAAATAGCCCTCGTCCCGCAGAGCAAGCGCGGGGCTCGGCTGCGCACGAGGCATCTCCGTGGCAAGCCCTGACTGCGGGTTTCTTCAGGCATCAGCTCTTTTTTCTACCCCAGCTTTGAGAGCGGGGTACGGGATTTGGAGCACTCGCAGCCCCAAGGCTGCCCAGGGACGGGGGGGTCCCACCACAGTCACCCCAGTTTCTCCCGGGTACAGCACCCACCGCAGGGAGCACCGCGCGCAGGCTCAGCGCCGAAGGCCGACATCCCAAAAGCATCTGCCCGGGCGAGCGGGCGCCGGCAGCGACGCTGCCCGGGCTGGGCGGTGGGAGGTGCTGGCGGGGAGATGGGGTGCTCAGCGCACATCAGCGCCGGCGACCCCCGAGCTCAGGCAAAGCATGAAATACTCATTTCTGCCTTTCGTTTCCATATGGTTTTTATGGGTCCTCCACGCAGAAACAAGAGCAAAAGCCTCATTCAGAAGCCTCCCAGCTTGGCAGATTTATTACCAAATTAAGGAAGGAGGAAGCACATCAGCTGTCTGGCCCAGGTAGAGGGGATTATCTCTGCTTGAGAGGAAGCAGACAAAGCCGTGGCTGGAGCTCAGAAAGGCTTCCCATCACGTCCAATAAAGGCTGCGAAGTTCGGAGTGCCTGAGATGAGCTCCGGGGCCAAACGGGGCCTTTTTGTGCTGCCGGTTCGAGCGGTGCTCGGCCACCCGAGAGCCACCGCAGCGCGGTGCCTGCGCTCCCGCCCGGCGCTCCTCGGGCAGGACGCGCGCGCTGCTCTTGTCGCTCCTCATGCAAACAACTGTGGCAAGCAGAAACGCATTTCTACATTTAATAAGCTGGATATTTACGTTAACTAAATAGCAGCTAATTATGAAAACATACTTAAGAGTCTGAGCAATTAAGCAATAATATATTACATAGTTATCAAGCCTCCAATACACATGTCCTTAATAATCAAAATATTAATATGCAGCTACTCTTCTATTATACAGCAACTCCGCTATTATACAGAGAGTGTCCTATTACTGCCAAATTAAATGCATAGTTAGGCGAATTTAGGACACTTAATTTAATGCGTTCCCAAGAGTTCACTGTGGCGGATTCCGCAAGACAGGCCTCTATCTAGGTAGCACGGGATTCCTGGAATTGCTCTTTGCTCCAAAGCCACATGGCTTCATTTGCTCAGAGACACGGTTAACCCGTTCGTGGCAGCAAATTGCCGGGGAAACAGCTAATTCCCGGCGCTGTGCTCTCGGCTACCGATGAAAGGTGCCATCGGCAATGACAGAATGACACGCAGTGCGCTTTTTAATGGATCGCAATGGAAATGAGGTAAAGAGATATTGTAAAGCAGAGCAGGGGCTGAAGTTGAATGGGAAGAAAGCGATTAGGGAAAATAGTGGGCAGACGCCTGTATTGTCCCAAACACAGTTTTCATTTATCCAGTTGCCAGGCGCACAGTCCAGGGATGGAACTGATAGATGCATCCAGCTCTGGAGCCCCCAACGTAGGATAGACACGGAGCTGTTGGAGCGGGGCCAGAGGAGGCCCCGGAGATGCTGCGAGGGCTGGAGCCCCTCTGCTGGGAGGACAGNTTCAGCCTGGAGAAGAGAAGGCTCTGGGGAGACCTCAGAGCCCCTTCCAGTGCCTAAAGGGGCTCCAGGAGAGCTGGGGAGGGACTCTGGATCACGGAGGGGAGCCATGGGATGAGGGGCAACGGTTTGACACCGACAGAGGGGGGATTGGGATGAGATATCGGGATGAAATGTTTAGCTTTGAGGGTGGTGAGCCCCTGGCGCAGGTTGCCCCGAGAAGCTGTGGCTGCCCCATCCCTGGAGGTGTTCAAGGCCAGGTTGGACGGGGCTTGGAGCAACCTGGGCTGGTGGGAGGTGTCCCTGCCCAGGGCAGGGGGTGGAACGAGGTGATCTTCAAGGTCCCTTCCAACCTATACCAGTGTGTGATTCTATGATTTTATGTCTGTCGACTCAAACTCTGTTTTTTCCCCATATGAATACTGTCTGGTTGTATCAAGCCGTTCACTCATGGCAGGGAGAGAGGGTTGTAAATGCCCCTGTAAATCCCTACTACGTAAAAACTCGGGGAGTGTTCCCCCTTGCACGCTTTGCCCAGTGCTGTTTGAGAGCTGCCGCATCCATGTGCCAAAGGGAAGGTGCTGCCGGCACAGCTCGGGGTGTGCGGAGCCCGGGGGGGCCCCAGCACCCGGCAAAGGGCACCCGACAAAGGGCACCCCGTAGTGTGTTTTGTAGGACTTTTTAATTAAACCCCACAACAATAGGCCTCATTCTTCATCACTTTACACATTTTCCTGGGTGCAAAGTGGGTGTGAAATGTGGGCAGGTGGATTTGTTATCAATTTACACCTCATTCTGCATGGGAATAAATAAGGATGGGCAGGGTGGGATCTGGTTGTGGGGAGTGCTGGGCTTCTGCTGTGGTGGGGAGAAGAAAGAAAGGTGAGTTCTCTCTTGTGAGGCTCTTTTAGTTCAGAAAACTTTAACATGTGAATTTACTTTGGTGCTTCCTCTGTTGAGATAGTTCTCTTGGCAATGCCTGTGGTTGCTTGGGGCGCTGCTGCTATTTACTGCCCAATGATTAAATTCCTCCAGAGCTGGGGTGTCAGTGGGGTTTGTGGAGTGAGCGGTGGGGAGACAAACTGGGGATCTTCTCTGGTGCTGGGATCCCTCCCTAGCATACCTCACTGCTGTTTGGGTGACAAACTGGTCCATACTGGTCCCTTAGTGAGTGAAGCTGGTGCTTCTGAGCTGGGTCTGTCCCAGGTGACCTGCAGTGCGCTGCCCTCGCTTTCCCCATCAACGTGGCTTTTCCTGCCAGAGACCTCATGAAGGAGTGACACCCCAGGGGATGTGTGGTCTGGGTTTTATTTTTTAGGAGGATGATTCCTGCTTCTGAGCTGTTGGTATGGGTCTGGAAACCCATGAAATGCCCTTTTCTTCCTGTTCCCAGGCAGCACAGACCGCTGCGGAGGGGGAGCAGGTCACACCGCGGGGCTGGTGCGCTGCTGCGGGGTCTGCTGGGCTCCGGGGAGGTGCAGCCAAAAAGCCACGGTGCCCTTCTCCCCTGTGCCCCGCTCTGCGGAGGAGCTGCCAACCCACCGCTGCGCCTGGTCCTATGTTTTTAAGGTCTTATCTGCCACATGGCTTCCAGTTGGGATGATTTATGGGGTGAGGAAAGCACACTGATAAATTTTACGGCTGGGCCCTGTGCAGACTGGGGGTATCAACAGCCCGATCCAGACAGCCCTAATGGAAACTGCCGGCACCGAGGAGCAAGGCGTTATTTATGACTGTCTGTAATGCCACTGTTGGAAATTTATCATCGCTTCTGCCGGGCAGGCTGGAGCTGCCGCGTGGCCGGGGGAGGAAGGGGAACGCGGAGGGGAGAGGGCAGGACAGGACGGGCACTCGTTGGGGGACACGTGGGGAAACGGGAGCAGAGCGACCGTGTGAGCGAGCCCGGGGGCTCGGCAGAGCCCGGCCAAGCTTCGCCCCGGGGAGGGAAAGGGGGTGCAGGTGCCTGCCTGTGCTCGGCTTTGGCTGGCTGCTCCCAAAGTTTCACATCCCTGGCCGGCACCGAGATGCTGAGCGCAGCGTAACGGGATGGCTGCGGATATCCCCTCCCAAGCTGGCGTCTCGCAGCCGCACAGGCAGGGGGGGCTTTGGGGCACCCGTGGTCCTCAAGGCTTGGTCCCCCGCCTCGCTGCCCGGCCCCGATGCTGCGGGCAGGCAGCAGGAGTGAGGGGACACTGAGTCCCAGGGTCGCCCGGGAGATCCACGGGGAACAGCAGCCCCAAGAAGGGAGGATGGAAAGCCAAACCCCTAACGGCCGCTGCCGGGCTGGAAAGGCAGGGGATAAATCAGGGAGCCAGGGAGGGGGTGTGCAGACGTGCGAGATGCTGTCCCCCCCTCTTCTCAGCCGATGCTACATTTGCTGGAGGAATGAAAAAAATAATAAATTTAAAAAAAAATTAAAAGGGAGCAGCTATAAAATCTAGATACTAATAAAATGTTCCAGGAAGATGAATTCTTCCGATATAATGGTGATCCCTGATACTGAAATGTTCCACAAATACATTTTCATAGCCCCACTCAGTATTATTTGTAGATCTTTTTGCAACCCTTGTCAACAAATTCCTGATAAAAAGGAGACACTTTGCTGTGTGCTAAAGCTATGAATTTAAGAAGTGTCAACTGGTCCTTATTTATGGCGCAATCTTTGGCTTTCTCATTTTACTGATGTGGTTTGGTGCAGACTTGCTTCTTCACTCACGCGCTCTCCCTCCTCGCTCCCCAGTTTGGGATATTAATACTGCAGCTGTCGCGGGGAGAGCGCTGACTTTCTCAAGGTGCAGAGAAGTTATGCTCTGCAGACAAATCTCTCCGAGTAGGAAAATCCATCAAGGGGAGGGGGAAAACACCGCCTTGGCAAACATTGGAGTTCTCCCGGTGGCGTTAGGCAGCGCTGGTGTTTGCTCGAGCCGCCCCGGCTCCCCGGGCGGGAGGGCTGCGGCGGCGGAGACCTGGGGACGATGGGTGAGGAAGCGGCTGGTTCAACAGAGACGGAATCCCTGCGGGATGGGATGGAGGGAGCGGGAAGGGGGAAGTCGGGAGGGGAGACCTGCAGGGCTCCCTGCCCAGGCAAGCCGAGGGGCTGCCGCTGCCCGCACCCTCCCTTCCCCGCACGGGCTAGGAAGGGCTGAAACGGCTCAAAATCCTGCCTGGAGATGTGGGCTTTCCCCATGGGTGCCCGGGGAAGGGAGGCACATCTTAGAGGACAGCAAAGGTTCAAGAAGGACAGGAAACTGCTGGAGAGGGTCTGGCAAAGGGCTACAAAGATGATGAGGGGACTGGAGCATCTCTCTGATGAGGAAAGGCTGAGGGACTTGGGGCTTTTTAGGCTGGAGAAGAGGAGACTGAGGGGGGATCTTATCAACACTTATCAGTCCTTTAAGGGAGGGTGCCAGGGGGATGGGAACAGGCTTTTTCCAGTGGTGCCCAGTGACAGGACAAGAGGGAACGGGCACACACTTGACCATAGGAAGTTCCATCTGAACCTGAGGAGGGCCTTCTCTCCTGTGCGGGTGGCAGCGCACTGGCACAGGCTGCCCAGAGAGGGGGGGGAGTCTCCCCCTCTGGAGCCATTCCAAACCCGCCTGGACGCCGTCCTGTGCCACTGCTGGAGGTGCCCCTGCTCTGGCAGGGGGTGGCACTGGGGGAGCTCCAGAGGGCCCTTCCCACCCCCCACCACTCTGGGATGCTGTGAGAGCACTATGTGAGCGAGACGTTAAGCAGTGAGTGCCCCCAGAAGTGAGCAGGGTAAGAGGTGGTCCCCTTAAGGTGAGAAGGGCACCTCTGACAACATACAGCAGAGGACAAAGTCATCAAACTTGTTTCTTTGCTAAGTTTGGCCAGAAATTTTCGTCTCAAAGACTGTGTTCGGTGTCCGGCCGACCAATAAACGCCGGTTTGCCTTGGGAGAGCTGCCTTGCCCGGCTATAACTCACAGCCGGGCGCCTAACTTCCCCTTGGAAGTTCTGGCTCAGGGTTGATTTAGGTCCCTCTGGCGAGGCCTCGGCGTGGAGCAGTGCTCCCGTGACTCACGGCTCAGCCTCAGGCTCGCCCTCCCGCAGACGCTCCGTCCAGGACTAATAAAGGGGCTGTGTAAAGCCGGGGGGCTTGGGAAACTCTTTTTCCGGTACAAATCCATGTACAAATCAACAACAGATTATTCAGAGTTTGTGTTTGGAGGGGTGGCGACAGTAGTTACTGGAATAACTGCTAATAGGAAGTTCTACTTTGAGTTTGCTCGCAGGAAGCGGTGGCACGGAGGAGGGGCCGCGTGGAGCTGGGTGAAGGTCCGGATTTCCATCTCGCTGCTGGAGACCCCCCTGGGGTCTCGGCCTTCTGCTGCTGCCCGGGAGGGACCTCCCTGTTCCCCTGGCGGTCCCCGAAGGCTGCGCGGGCTCCGGCTGGGGTACGGCCCTGCACCCGCGCCCTCCGGCCATGCCCGCGGCTCCTGCGCTCCCTGGCACCGCCGGGTATCGCCGCCCGGAGCGGTGGCTGCAGCGCAGGGGCTGGAGGAGGGATGCTGCAGCACCGAAACACCTTCTTCGAGCACTGCCCGGGCATCTCCGCTGTAACTGTGATCGGAGGCTCCCGATGATGAGCATCGGGGCTGCAGGGTGGGCCGTGCGTGGAGGGAGAGGCCGGGATGGGTGCGAGCGGGGCAGGACCCCCCACCACCTCCAGAGCTCTGCTCTGAGCGCTTATCTCCTTCCCTGTCCCTGGCCTGAGCTCTGCTTCTGCAGCAGCCGCCCCCAGACGTGCCTGCGCAGCCGGAACCCAGAGCCAGGCGCGGGGATCGGTGCCCGAGCACTGGACATGGTTCTGGGAGGAGTTTTCGACGTGGAAACTTGAGACAAAAAGGTGCTTTCTGGGTCACCGGGTCCTTCGCTCTCACAGGCATCATCTGCTCCTTTGTGCACATCTCCCTCTTCCCCAGAGGGGGTCTTTCGCTGGTCCGGGGGATGGAGATCCCCGCTCGCGGCCGTTCCTGGCGAGGATGCTCCGAGCATCCCGGGGCGCGTGGGGCCAAGGGCACCGCTCTCCCCAGTTGCACTGCAGCCATGCTCTTCCAACTTTTACGGATGAACTGGGAGCACTGGGGTTCCCAGGGACAAAGGACCAGTGAGCACGGCCTGATTTCTCCCGCGCTTGCAGAGATGCTTGGGTGCCTCGGGGACAATCAGCTCCCAGTTTGCAGATTCTGCTTTAACTATGGCACGTGTTCATAATTTAAGGTCTTTACAACGGCGCTTGGTTAACACCAGAGCCTGCTCCCTGCTGCCCATACCTTTTGTTTGGGTGATTTACTATTCCTCTGTGCCCCTCTGCCCACTGAAATTCATAACAGCTTTCACACAGCAATAGAAAGCTCGTAATTATAGCTGTGTCTGGTAGTGCCATTGGAGCTAAAGGGCCTGCTGGCACTTTCTTTTAACAGGAATCCAGCTCCCAGCTGGAGTGAAATTTGCCCTGCTGACGGGGTCTTTTTATTAGTTTGTTTGAGCCCTTATTAAAAAAATACCCCAGTTTTTGGCAGCGACGGTCCGGTGTACTCCACCTCCGAGTCTCCTGTGCTCAGACTCAGAGTTTTGAAAGGGGTCTTGGGAGTTGGGTTCAGCCGCGCTTGGGCACCTCACCCCAGCCGGAAAGCGCTGCCCTCGGGCTCTTCCTGCCCGGGACAGTGGTACCGTTTGTTTGGGTTTTATAAGAGAGGTTTATTTTTAATTATTCAAAGTGGCCCGGGCAAATGTGCAAGAAGTCAGGTATAACCCAATAAAAGCTGTGCTGTTTAGGTGCTTAGTGATCTACAGACCTCACTGTCCACTGCAGCTTTTTTTATCTTTTAACTCCGTTTGTGTTTCTGAAAAGGTGGCAGTTTACCTTCTTGCAGTGGAGTGTCACGTTGGAGTGACAGACAGCAGCGTCCCCCCGGTGCTGCTGCCTGCAGCAGGGACAGAGTCATAGACTCATAGAATGGTTGAGGTTGGAAAGGACCTTGAAGATCATCGAGTTCCAACCCCCCTGCCATAGGCAGGGACACCTCCCACCACACCAGGCTGCCCAAGGCCACGTCCAGCCTGGCCTTGAACACCTCCAGGGATGGGGCCTCAACAACCTCTCTGGGCAACCTGGGCCAGTGCCTCACCACCCTCAGTCACCAGGACCTTTGCTGGTGGGGAGGGATCATCCTCTGCCGCGGGGATGCCTTAAACCCCGGCAGAGCGGGGTCCTGCCGGACGTGTGACCGGGGCGAGCAGAGAGGGCTCCAGGGGATGGAGGGAGGAGGAAGGACAGAAAGAAAAGACAGATGGAAAAGCGGACAAGAAGGTGTTCACGGGGTGGTTGAGAGAGGTGACGCTCGGGGAAACGCTCCAGTTTTGCTTTCAGCCTCCTGTGTTTTTGTCTGGGGACCTCGGTCCGTACTTGAGCGGCTCTTGGCAGCCAGCAGAGGTGACAGATGTCCCCCCCCAGCCTACCAACAACCAGGGGGTGGCGGGGGCTGATTTGACACCGTGAACCACCACACAGCCCCAGAGGAGCTCAAACACCTCTTGTTCTTGGGGGTTTATTCCTCACTTGCCTCTCTGAGTGGGTGGGATGGTGTGGAAGGGGACACGTGTGGGGTACGGGTGTCTCCAGAGGGGCCGGCTCTGCTTTGGGAAGGAGCAGGGATATCTGTGGGTATGGGACCCAGGAGCTGCTGCGGGTGCCCAGATGCTGTCCTCCCCTCCCCGTCCCACACATCACTGCTCAGGCACTCGCCAAAGAGTCCCTCCACCTTATTTTCAGCCCCTCGGTTGTTGCTGCTGGCCGGTCCTCGCAGGATCCTTGGCCCGGGCGCCCCTCCCGTGCAAGCCCGTAGGGTTACCGTGAGCGGTGAGCCATCAGGCCAGGGGACGTGAAGAATCCAGTTACAGGGGAGGATATGGAACCATGAGACGACTTCCAAAAATAGAGAGAAAGACCGAAATAGCGGGTCGTGAATCTCAAGCGCAGAAAGCGGGTCCAGCGTCGCAGCAGGGGGACGCGGGCTCCCGATGCGCCAGCCACGCTGCGGTCAAGCAGGGGAGCCCAAAATACAGCGCGCGGGCAGACCGCAGCTCCGCTCATGTTCCGTGTCGGGTTTCAAGGTGTAAATTCCCATGGAGAAACTGGCTGGAAGGAGAAGCGCGTCATCTGATCTCTGCGCAACGGGTTTACAGGAGGGGATCACGCAGGCACGGTGGGATCATCGTAACTAAGTCCAGAGAATGTTCCCGGTAGCAGGCGACGGGAGAGGGCACCGCTCCTCGCTGCATGCTCGCACTGCGAAATCCTAGAGGGATGTTAACAGCGTCAGACGCGTTTCATGAAAGTTTCAACGGCAGAAATGTAACGGGGAAGATCTCAGGAATTTCTTGGTGCAGTTTGGCATTCGTGGGTAAAATCGAGCGACCGGAGCGGGTCCGTGCTGGCTGTGGGGATGTGGCAGCTGCCGGGGTCACCCTTCCCTGCTCCTGCGGCACCAGGTCCCGCCGCCTTTGCTGGTGCCATTGGTGGCAGAGTAGGACCCCTTGTGCAGACGCGATTTTCTCACGCATCTTCCTCGTCAGCCCAATTTGTGGAAACTTAGTCCTAAGTTATGCTCCAGGATGCTATAGATGCAGGACAAGGCCCTTTATTCATGTTACCAGAGGGCTTCTTTAGCCAAAATGCTTCATGTTTAAGAACTTGATCCTCTGAAACAGTATTGTTGTCTCAGTGTTGTCTGTGTATGATGAGAAAAAGCAGAGACTAATAGTTCTGTGAATTCCTCTTTTGATTGGAAGCGCTGGGTCTTTTTGTTCGTGCTTGCAGTTGAGGGCAATTGCTATGTGTTAAACAGGGACTACAGCATGTATTTATTTACCTCTGAAGGGTTTTATTGCTTCCACACACACATTCTTTGCTGATTTGAACATCCTGAAAGCAAAGCTATGCGTGTGCTGGTGCTCTGCAAACTAAAGGGCCGGTTCTCGCAAGGTTTTCCTGCTCCGGTGATGGCTCCGGGGTCAGCTCACAAAAAGAAGGTCATTCAGAAGACAAGCGATGTTTAGAAACTGATAACCGCCGGGTTCTGCTGAAAGGGATTTGATTTCCCCATCTAAAAGGAGATCTTTGATTAGTGACTGATGGGGCAACTTCAAAAGCTCATGGGGTCTGGCTGAGATAAGCATTCAAACCTGGGATGCTCCTTCCCAAAGCCTCTTTGATCTGGCATTAAAGCTGGAAATCTCGCAGGCTTTCTTGTGAGATTTCCAGCGTTGGTAATGACGCACCGGGCACAATGGGATCCACCTGGCTTTTCCTCACCAGCCGCCGGGGAACCGGCGGGGTACGCTTTTAGCTGTGGCTTTCCTGGGGGGAGAAGGGCTGCGGCTCCCTGCGGCGGAGCGCGGCCCCGAAGCCCCTTTTGGCGACTGAGAAGGGAAGTAAATTAGCCAAAACGCGTTTCTTTTGGGTGCCTGGCACCCAGCGGGGGTCGGACCCCCGCACGGCTCCTGGCCGAGGTTCGCTCTTGCTCGCCCCAGGGACAGGAGGGACTTGAGTGTGCCATCACCTGCCCCGGGGTCCGTCTGAGCCGCAGCCTTTGGTGGTGCTGGTGGAAGGCACTGGACGTTACTGGGGGCTCACCAGTTTGCACCAGTGGGCAGCCTGCATCGGTCGGCTCGCTGCCGGCTTCGGAAGGGACACCCACTCCCACCCCCCCGGCCCAGCACAGCGTTTGCTCGGGGTCTGTTCGCGCTAACGCAGTGGTTACGGTGGCACCGGGAGCGGCGGCTCTTCGTGTGCGCCGTGAACGCAAACGCTGACAGCGGACTGCCAGTCCCGGCCTTGGGTTTAGGCATAAAATGTGTCACACCTGGAAGTAATTAGAATGAATTTTTACTAATTCATAGCTAATTGCACAATTACTCTTCTGTGAAAGATTCAACTCTCGAAAGACACTTCAACACGTGAAATAAGTTTCTGCGGATCTGGCTTGAAAAAATAGCGTGAAAACATTAGGCTGGATCCAAAACATTATTTTCTTTTCGAATTAAGTAATTCTTTCTGAATATATTTCAAAACGCTCAGAGCTGACAGGGACGGTTTCTCCGGTAGTTCCCGAAGGGGAGAGCTGCGGGGGGGGGGGCCCCATGCGAGCCGCGTTCCCGGGATGTGCCAGCCCAGGAGCCGCCTTCCCCGTCGCATGGCGTCCCCGGCTCCGCCGGCCGGAGCTCGGCTGGGCGCCGGCCGTGCTCTCTGCTCCGGGGGAAGGAGAAGCCGAGCTCCCGGCACCGGCGCTCGTCCCGGTGGTGTCGCGGTAAAGCAGCGTGTGGCGGCAGCCGGGGCTCAGCCCCCTGCGCCCGGTGCGGGATGGCGCAGCGGTGCGGGACCAGCGGGGCTCAGGGCGGGCGCGCGGGGAGCGGCGCCGGTGCGCAAACCCCGCCGACCCGCTTTGACGAGTGGCTTGACGCCGTGTCTATATCTCCTGCGCACTTGCAAATGATGTTTACTATTTAATAAGATGTGATGAGACTGTTCTGATACTTCAAAGGCAGCTGACAGTTTTGTTAGAGATAATCAAGGAACTTTTGGACAATTACGGTGAAGGCTTTGACAGCAAGAAAACGCATAAACCTTGTAACTGTAACTAGCACCAAAGTCAAAGATTCTTCCCTGGAAACAACTTGAATATTCATTTTATCCATTAAGCGTCACTTTTTTATTTATTTATTTTTATTCCGTGCTTTTTTATGTCACTTTGCTTCCTTCATGCCCGGGAGAGCTCTTTTCTTGTTACGAGATGTGAATCTTCCCACCTTCTTGAACCTCCTCCGCTCGGGGCTGTGCTGTCTCTCCGTCTGTCCGTCTGCTGCGCCGGCACGTCCCCGCTCCTGCGGGAAGGGGTGGTGGGGGGGGAGGAACACACTGCGGTCCCCATTTTGCAGATTTCTTATGAGGCCCAGAAGCTGGGAGACCTCTGGGAACCCTGGCAGGGCCGAGGCAGTGGGCTGCGGCCGGTCGGCAGGAAAAATCCCGAGTGACTTCCAAGGGACGGGGTCGGACCTGGGAAATGAAAAGTACCGGTAATTCAGCCAGAATGGGCAAAACTCAAATATCCCTTGAAAGCGTCTGACAAAGCAGGTGAATGAGGATGAAAACCAGCTGAGCTCTTCCTCTGGGTCATCTGATATGCTGATTTCCCCTAATATTGATTGATGTTTAGCTTATAGACATATTGCCAAGCAGGCGCACGGGGCTTTTTTCCAGTTGATGTTCTCGGGGAAAGTGTTTCATTTAATCACAAACCTTCTATCGCTCGCGCCAGTGAGAAGGAAATTTGATAATATGGACGTAAAACTAAAGCCGCTGATCTAATAAGACTTTTGCGTGGTGTTAGCAGGAACACGCGGTGACGGATCACCGCCGCGCTCGGGTGAGAATTACCGACACGACGCGACTTCGGCGGCGCAACCGGCGCCTCCCGTGGCCCCGTGAGCCGGGCTGAGGGCACAAAGCTGCTCGCAGGAGAAAACTTCCAGGCTGCCTTACGTTAGGTCAGCCCTGCCCGCGCTGCGACGCCGCGGAGGGAGGGGGCGATGGGCCTGAGAAGGCAGCGATGCCCCAGCTCTCGCTGGGGGGGGGCTGAGCCCCATCTCCGGGTGCACCCCAGGAGATGCCGGGGGGGCTCCGTGCTGCTCCTGCCCTGGGTTTCGCCATCATACGGTGTGCACGGCCTCTTTTCTGGTTCCGTCCCCATCGCGTCCTGCGCTCGCATCCCCGTCGAGCGTGACCCCTCCGGTGCGCGGGGTCCGGCCGTGCGTCCGTGTCCCATCCCCCCCCCGGCTGCTTCAGCGCTGTGCATCGCATCCTCCGGTAGTCACTCAGGAAAGTAATTGGCCAAAGATTATTCTGTATAATTGAGTGGCAGGGGCTTTGTATACCAAACAGGGACTTGTCTTTGTCAAAAAGTCTTTACAAAGTATCCAGCTCCGGGTGTCAGGGAGGACAAGTTTTTTAATCATGTTAAAATGATTTATTTAAACGTCAAGCCATGTCACCTCACTTCCTTTCATTTTTCAAACTGTTTGTGTTTTTTCTGGATGATAAATTTATCTTCAGACAGCCTCAATATGACTAATTAACTTTGAAATATAAGAACCAGATGTGTGAGCTGGAGAGCTTTCTGAACTCATGCCAGGCATTTTTTTTCCCCTCTCCTCTTTCCCTCTCCGCTCCCTTTCCCCGCTGCCTGCGCCGACATCGCGTTGCAGCCACCCACGGCCCATGGAAAAAACCGGTTACAGAGCCGGACCCACCCTCTTCCCCCTCCTGCCCCGCTCTGCCCCAGCCCAGGTTACGTTTTACCGCCCGAGGTGGCCCCTGCAGCGACGGGGCGAGACGCCGGCGGCCCCGCGTACCTGCCGGGAGGATATGCAACGTGGAAGGCAAACTGCCACGATGCGTTTGCCACATGAAAGGAAATCAAGGCTGGATGTGACATACAGTGATTTCTTTTAAAGAAGATCCTCCCCTGTGAAGTGGGTTTTCCCCTTTCTCTTTTCACCAGACGATCACTCCGAGCCGCTGGCAGAAGGGAAACATTTATGTACCGATTAATTAAGCAAAGCCTCTCGGCTTAATTTTTCTCGCTGTGACGCGCGGTCTCGTCCCCATCGCAGGCGCGGGATGCGGACGGGGGCCGCGGGGCGGCACGGCCACAGGTGGGCAGGGGCCGGGTCCCGGGGTCACCTCCCCTTCCCGCTGCGCCTGGAGATGCGTGGTACCCACCTCCCCCCCAAAAACCCCCAAACCCACAGCCGGGGCCGCTGGAGGGGACGGGGGGACCGCGGTGCCACAGCAGCACCCGAGTCCCCCGGGAGAGGATGGGATAAGTGGAAGAAGCCCCTGATGGCAACGTGCTGCTGCCCGCGAAGGCGGCAGATAGGGAGGACAGTAAATAACCGTCTTCGCATCTCTCAGACACTTTTCTTGACAAAACACTCATTAATCACAAAACGTGCTGAAACCGATTGCAGCGAGGGCTGGCGCTGGGGCGCTTTCCGTTCTGGAACGCCGTCCCCTTTCGAAACCGATGGACAAATACCAGTTTTCAGTTTTAAATTATTTTTCATCTCGCGGCTCAACGGGGCCCGTGGAACGCGCAGGGTCAGGGCCACGCGTAGCGGCTGCAATTGAAACGGAGCGCTGGGACCAGCTCCGGACTGGGGAGGGGCATTCCGAGATGATGGCGCTGCTTGAGCTCTGCCCGGCTCAGGAAGGGAAAAGGAGTTTTCTTGCATCCCGGTGATGAGAAAACCCTTCCCCGCCCCGGGGCGGCATCTCTTCCCGCTTCCGCTAACGGGACTGGTGTGGGATGGACGGGACACGACGGAGAGGTGCGGGAAAATCCTGGGCTGCGCGGGTACCTCCGAGCAGCTCTGCACAGGCGCTGCGCTCCTGCGGGAAGGGTTGTTGAGACATCAGCCCCAGCGTCCCCAGAGGAGCCCAGGTGCCAGGACGCGGCTTTTTTCTGCCCCTTTCCGTGGCTCTGGTGTCTTCAGACGGGCGCATCGGGAAACCGCCGCGGGGAGTTGTCGGGCTCTGCTCCCGTGATCCCACCGGTGCTGGCAGCGATGCGCCCCGCGCCGGGTCCCCGCGTCACCAGGGGAGCGACATCGCCCATCAAGCAAACTTCAACAAACGTCTTTTCAGCCAAAACAGATTTTTCAAACAGTGTAAATATTCATGTAAAAATGTTGATTTCAGTGGAGATTTTCCTGATCTTCTTGGAACTGGTAATCAAAATAATGTTTTTTAAATTGCTGTTTTTAAAGACTTTTTTTTTTTTTTTTAAGTTTTCATTTCAACAACCCTAAATTTATTCTATGGAAAAACTTCTGTCAAAATTATTGGGTCGGCGTGTTAAAGGGAGATGGCTGCCATTTTTTTTAACCACTTCCAGCGCGTGGTCTTTTAGGAGCGCGCTTCACCTTCGCCCCTGCCTTCAGCGGGGCGAGCACACACGGCTGGCCGGGTCGGTTCGTTTAATTACGGCTTTCCAGGGCTGATTACGCACTGTGTATCTGCGCACACAGACGTGTGATCCCTGCGGCGTCTCTGCGGAACACGGCGGGCAGAGGGGGGTTGTCCCCTGCTCCCGCGCACCCCGGTGCTGTGCGGAGCAGCTCGGTGGGGTGCGGAGCGGCGTTTGAAGGCTTCATCCACGAGAGCTTTGCCCGCCCGGCGCCCGTGGAGGACTCTGCGCCCTGGGCAGCACCGGGGCAGCAACACGCTCGCGTCCACATCCAAAGAAAAACCGTAAGGATACCCACGGGGCTAACGCAGGAGCAGCAGTTCATGCAAGCAGCTGCCGATGCCGTAAGGAGGAATAAGTGGATAAATTGCGTTGCCCACAGCGAGGCGGCCAGGGGACCCTTCTGCTGGGCTTCTGTTTCCTCCAGCGGGTACCAGGCTCCGGCCGGAGGAGAGGGGAGGGATGCGCGGCGCAGGACGGCGGGAGCCCGCAGCAGGCATCGCATCGCCCCGCAGCAGGCATTGCATCGCCCTGCAGCAGGCATCGCATCGCCCCGCAGCAGGCGTCACCCTCCGGGCCGGCTCGGCGGCACCGCGCGCGGCTTGTTAGGGCGATAATGGAACATTTCAAACGCCACGGCATTAAAAAACGAGCTGAACTTTCCCCTCCCCGTGCCTCAGCCGTGCCCTAAATATACATAACAAGCTGCGAAAGGCGGCTGGGTGCGAGCGAGGAGCCGTCAGCGGATGTTGACAGCCTTGATGTCTTGGCGGGCAGGATCCAACAGCATCTCCCACTGTATGGCGCTAGATATTTAATAAAGTAAAACCCCCAGGATCAAGAAGGCTGCAATCCCTCCCAGCTCCTTTCTTCTGCTTTGCTCGAGCTCTTTCAAGCCTGCCTCCCGTCTCTCTCCAGAAAATCCTTTCATGCCTCCCTCACCAGACTGACATTTTGACAAGTTGCCACGAGTGACATCTGATTTGTACAAATTTCAAGACTAATAAATCTACCTGTCAAAGCGGAAACTTTAAAAGGAGCTAAGCCCAGCGGGTATAGTTTAACAGAACTCAAGTTGATGAAACTGTAGGATGGAGAAATTATATCTGTCACAATCCACCCACATTAGTTCTGTGGAGATGTTGGCAACTGAAACAAACGTCTTTCACAGCCTGGAAAAAAGGAAAAAAAAATAAAAGGAGACTGTTAATACTGTGAGTAACAAGTAACAGTTCTATTTGTAAACTAGCAAATTTATTTATTTAATTTTTAATTTGCTTGTAGACACACGAGGGAGGGAGCGACCCCCCCTGCTCCCATGCACCGTCGGCAGCCCCGGCCCCCGGTGAGCCCCGGCGATGTGGCACGAGGTCTCGGTGCTTTCGGCCCCCCGTGCTCGCCAGCACCTCGCTGTAGTTATGACAACGCGGGACGATGCTCGTGCGGCGCCTGCTGAGGCCGCGTCCCCTGCGAGGCCGCGGGACTCGGTGCCATCCCGGCCACAAAACCCACCGGTGAAACCCCCTCCGCGGGCTGAGCCCCGTGCGACGCTCCATCCCCCAGTCCTCCTTTTTCTGCTGGTGTTTTCTTCTGTTTTCTGTGCCGCTGGTTCCCCGCCTGCGCCGAGAGCCTGGGACGCAGGGGGATCGCGCTGCCTCCCCCACACTTATCCCCCATCCCCAAACCTGAAACTTTCGAAGGGCTCAGGTCAACTTTCTCCCCAGTTTGTGGCTCGTTTCCCCGGGAGGCTGCAAACGCCCGCGGCCGAGGGAGCGGGTCTGGGAGCAGGGCACCGGCTTCCCCGGGGGGCTCCATCCCTGCAGGGGATCCTGCGCAGAGGCAGCGGGGGGGCTGCAGGGAAGGAGACCCCAAACCCCCTCCCGTTCCCCCTCCTCGGATCCGGGGACTCGAGCCCCGTGGTCGAAGCGTTTTGCCCGTGCGGAGTTACAGAGGAGGCCGGGTGTTTGAAGAGCAGGTCAGAGAGGCATCCGGGCACGCCAGGGGAAGGCGATGCGGTCTCGTACCCGGCTGAATTCCCTTTTTTATTGCGTCTTCTGTTTGAGACGCACAGACGTGAGCAGCCAGTTCATTCTGCCCGTTGGAAAGAGATTGATTTGAAAGTCGCACGTTGCACGAAACTCCCGGAGCCGCGTCTGCAGCACTGAGAGCGTCTTCAGGTGTATCTAATGACTGAACGAAACCTCTGAGCTGATGATTTATGACAGCTGGTTTGGTTATAACTTGCCCATCTCCTTTCATTACGGAGGAGAGTGGAGTGTTAGCTCTTTCCACTCGAATCCCATCTGCTGAGAGACTCCCTGAGCTCTCCCCAGCCTGCAATATTGCTGTCTCACCCAGCGAGGATGTGCTGGCTCGGAGAGGAGAGGAGAGGAGAGGAGAGGAGAG
>VUYV01000083.1:119730-145959 GCA_008711295.1 Anarhynchus alexandrinus | reverse complement strand
CTTTTTTTTTTTTTTTTTCCAGAGGAGCATGGCTAAAAGCAGCGTTTCTTCCCCAAACCCCACCGGAGGAATTTCGCTGGCACTGGCGGGGACGCAGCGCCGAGCCAGTGCCAGCCACACACCGCGGCACACGGGGCCGCGGTACCCGGCTCACGCGGGGACGGCCGGTGCGGCTCCTCGCACCTATTTGTCAATTTGCACAGCTGCTTCTAATCCCCGCTTTGAAGTGGCCCCTCTCTGTTTTTTTAGCTGACGGCCTCGACGCGGGGTTCCCGGGGTCAGGGCGGGCTGCGAAAAGGTTTCGCCGTCGGGTTTGGAGGAGCATCCCAGAGTTCAGGCTCTTCCCGTGGCGAGCATCCTCCCTGCCCTGCGGCCAGGGGCCGGGGTCCCCCACTGAGCCCCCAGCGGAGCCGCTCGGGAGTCGGGGCAGTGGGGCTCATCTCCTAAAAAAGACGCTGGGAAAACCCAGGCAGCGCTGCGGCGCGGGTTTGTCCGGTCTCACGCACGCACACTCAGCCTAATGCAATGTTGTTCTGGTCTCGGCCTTACATTATTAATAATAATAACTGTAAAATTTTGTTACCCGCAACACGCAGATGGAAGTAGCCAGATAAAGGTCTGTGAGCTACACAACCTGCTGCTCGGGAGAGATGGTTATCTAAATAAGACTTTTTTACTGAGCCCAAGATAATAATGATAATGCTAATAATAATAATAGTAATAATACCTCTTTTTAGCCTGCTTCAAGATCCAGATCTTATCCTAAACAAGAAAATAATTCTAAGCCCCAGAGAATGCATTGAAAATTAATATCGATTATTAGGAATAATAGTCCTAGGAATGGCACTGCAGTGTCTAGGGAAAGGACTCCTCCAGGGCCAGGTAATAATCGCAATCATATTTAGTATCTGCACCGCACTTTCTATCCTCAAAGCAGATTAACCTCTTCTGTACTAGCTTAATTATCCGGCGACGGGCTCGCGTGGTTGGAGGCGAGCAGCTGCGCCGCCGCGCTACCTCTCGCCTGGAGACCTCTCCCAACGTCGAAACCCCTCGCAGCCCACCGCGCACGGCCTCCGGACGGCTGCAGCGGTCCCCGGAGCCGGCAGCGCCGCGCTGCCCCTCCAGCCGCCCCCGGCCCCCCCAGGAGCCCGACCCCCCTCCCCTGCTGCAGCCCCCGCCGCAGCTCCGGCTGCGCCAGGTTCTCCGGGAGACCACACAATGTGCCTGACATGCCATTTAATACAACACAATGAAATATTGAAAAGGCTTTCAAAACTCAACATGTTGAGGCAGAAATCTATGGAAGATGTTTAATACTAATTCTATTAGGCATCTGAGTTAATGAATCACAACTGTAAGAAATCATGATAATCCAGAAGGCATT
Source organism: Anarhynchus alexandrinus (assembly GCA_008711295.1). Lineage (NCBI taxonomy): Eukaryota > Metazoa > Chordata > Aves > Charadriiformes > Charadriidae > Anarhynchus > Anarhynchus alexandrinus. The sequence continues at coordinate 144,572 of VUYV01000083.1, read as the reverse complement.
AGTGACAGATTAGCTTCAAAGCTACCATAAAAGTGCCATAATGCTTACCTAGCGGCGTGATTAATACCGGCAATACATAATGGCATTATGAGGGATGGAGCTGCGCGGCGGCGGCCTGACAGCCCCTTTGCTCTGGCCATGGCCCCGCAGCGCAGCGCAGCGCTCGCCCGGCCCCGCGCCCCTGCCCCGGCACGGGAAAACAAACCCACCGCGGTCCCAGCACCGCCATGGCCCCTCTCCGGGCACCTCGTTATTTGCCTGAAGGTGTTATTTCCCCCAGGTGTCGTCCATAAGCCTTCCTGCTCTCCTCCATCCCACCAGTGGTCCCCGGGCGGTGGTGGGTGCTGCAGGTGTCGGCGCTCAGGCGGTGATGGGGAGGCAGAGACCATGGATGGGGCTGGGCAGCACCAGTCCTGGCGTTGCTCCTGGGAGGGCTGGAGGGGGCTCCAAGGACCAGAGCTGCAGCGGCAAAATACAGCCATGTAGGGTGCCTACAGATGGTGAACGATGGTCCTGTGCTGTAGGTGCTTGAGCTGTTTCTTCCTCTTCGCTGAGTCTTCAGCAAGTCCTCCTGCTGTCTCTGCTGCGAGACGACCCAGACCCAGGGCTTGGCTTGCCAAACCCAGAGTGGATCTCTGCTGAGGACCACGTCAGGAGAGCTTGGACCACGGCTCTGCCCCACTCTCAGCATCGCTTGCGCGTGTCCAGCTGACAGAGGTCCAGCCGAGCGTGCCCTCGGGGCGCCGGCGGGCACCGCGGTCCTGAGCGTCAGCAGAAACGTAAGTGGAATGAGTTGCTATTGAATGAAACTAGACGTCTCATTATGGCTTTTCAGGATTGTTTTCCTACATCTTTATTGCTCAGGTTTGCTTAATTCTAGAGTGGATGCCTGCCAAATTGTCTATCAAATTACCTACTGGCAAGTAAACCCAGATTAGTTCACTTGAGTGCGGCCCTCTTATATTTGACTTATAGCCAAGCAAAATATGGGTTTAATCAAGGGAGAAATTGGACATGATGTTTCAATGAAAGATAGCAGGGTACTATCTGTTCAGCGGAAACAGGGGAAGACACCACCCGGAGGCAGGGAGCAGAGGAGGGTTGGCCAGTTCAGCTCCGCAGGAATGGGCTGACGGTTTCTCCAGGGCTGCGCGAGCGGCTCGGGGACGCCGAGAAACTCAGCCCTCGCCCAGCACATCGCTTGGCCGTGTCCTCTTGCTTCCTCGGTGGAGCCGAAGTCACCCGGTGACCCTGGTTGGGCTCCCCAAGCGTCACTGTCTGCTGTCGTGCGCCCTTCAAGAGCCTCGTGATGTTGCGCTGGCTCCAGCTGTTTCAGTTGTGTCCCATGTGGATCTGTCCCCAGCAAAACCCCTCCTGCCCCAGAAGGAGACGCGTTACCCAGGGCGGTGGTGGAGTCCCCGTCCCTGGAGGTATTTAAGGGTCGTGTAGATGTAGTGCTGAGGGCTATGGTTTAGTGGTGGGCTTGGCAGTGTGAGGTTGATGATTGGTCTAGATGAAGTGGTAGGTCTTTACCAATCTAGGAGATGCTGTGATTCTGAGACGGGTCGGGGAGCAGAGTCCATCGCTGGTGTGGTGCTTATTAATGCCGGCGAGCGAGTTGGGGTCTCCTGCAGGCTGGGCAGGTTCTCGGCAGGCAGGCGTTGGTGAACTTGCACCGACTCCATCTCAGCTCTTTGATTTACGGTGTCTGAGGACGAGCAGGAAACTATTTCGTCCACCACCTGTAGATGCAGAGCCCCGGCGGGACGGGCTCCGGGTGGGAGGGGAGGAGGAAGATGAGGCTGCAGAGGTCTGTGAGGAGCGATCACGGGCGAGCGTTTGGGGGTTGTCCAGGAGGTTGAGCTGACACATCTGCAGGTCACATGCAACATCTCCTTCCATTTCTTGTGCTTCGCTTTGTGCCTCCCGACGGGCTCCCAGGAAAATGCAGCAGTGGATGGGCTGTTTGGCGCGGTGCGAGACACAGGGACGCTTCTGCACCCCAAAATGTGATGGGGGGGGGGTTCCCCTCTTTTGCATCTGGCTGCTCCCCCAGTTGTAAACTGGCGCGGGTGGCTGCGGGCAGGTCCCTGCTGAGCCCGGTGGGACCCGCCGCTCCTCCCCAGGACCCCCTCGCCTCTCCCTGCCCCTTTCGGTGCTGCTCGGTGCGTGCGAGGGCAGGCTGTGCCCTTCGGGGAGGAGAGGCGTCCCCGCAGGACCCGCGGTTGCCCGCAGCCCCGGGCTCTGGGATGGTTATCGCAATCCCTGCGACGTGCGGTGTCATTTTAAGTCCCCGGCTCCTGGCGTTGCGGGAATGTGGGCGCATTCCTCTGCTTTGCGTTTTTCTTCCCCCTTCCTTTAATTTTAAGCGGTTTCCAACCCTCAGTGAGGCAAGCTCAAAAATTTGACTCCTGAAGGCTAAAAACTGGAAGGTAAATAAAAATAACCCCAAAGTTAATTATATACTTAACAAGTCATGATTTTTTTAAGCCCGTCTCGTTCCTTGTGGGGGTCTGACTCATGATTCTGAGCACTTGCAGTTGGCAATAATATCTCGCTGTAATTTGAATTAAACCACTTGTAGCAGTGCTCTGTTCTCTAATTTCATTTAGGCCCAGTGGGTGTCCTGTCTTCCTGGAATTTGTTGGCTATCTAATGAGAAGCAGCCCGGCAAACCCGGTTAATGAATAAAGTCAGGCGTCTCGAGGGGGGTGGGAAAGGGCTGGGTGGAAGTGGGAAGGTGAGAGGGGACCGTGGGGATGGGGAGGGGTCTGGAGGACCATTGAGCATCAGGTGCCGTGCGAGCTGTGTCCCTGCAGCCACCCTGTGTCCCCCCGGTCCCTCCAGCAACCTCATGACCCAGCGCTGAACTCGGGCTCAGCCCCGAGCTCCAGAGAGGTGTTTGATCCTCTCCATCTGCCCCGATTTTTCCCTATGAAAGGGGGATGTTTGCTCTCTCGGGCAGCGCCGCCGCCGTGCGGAGCTGCCGCCTGTCCCCGGGGAGAGCCGGGCAGGTCACAGCGCTGGTGCAGAGCAGTAGCTGTCCCTGCGGTCACAGTCACACCCGGGTGAGCAGGAGGGTGCCCGGTCCCCCGCTGCCACCCGCCAGTGGCGGTGCTGCGCGGCGGTGGCGGGACGCGGCTCTGCTCGCAGGTTGGGAGCGCGCAGCCTTCGCTCGAAGCCGGGCACGCAGCCTAGCAATGAAATGGTTCCTGCTCTGCCAAAATAAAAAGGCGGGGATATTTTCAATGGCCTCCTCTGTCCTGCCGGGACGTGCGGTTTCCCGCAGTGCTCTCCAGGAGAGCCGTTTCCACCAAACCTTTGCCAACGGTTCCCGCTGGCGGAGAGCCTGTGCCCGGGGCCGCTGGGTCCCTCCCGGGCTGCCTGTGCCGCGCGGTCCTCGGTGTCCCGCCTTGCTTTCACCGGCCGTCGCTCCCATCCATCCCGTTTTGCGGCTGGGACGGGAGCGTCGGCCCCAAACCCGCCGCTGAGCCTGGTGCGGGGCCGCGGACGCGGCGGTGCTGCTCCCGATTACCTTGGGAGAAAGAAGAGGGAGGTAATAACGATAGAAGCAGAAGATACGATCCCTTCGGGGAGAAAAAAATTAAAAAGGAAAAGGAGGAAGAACGTTTGGGTTTTTATATATTAAAAAGAGCAAGGGGAAAAAAAAAAAAAAAAAGGCTTCCAAAGTCATGCGAGTTGCTGAGTTGAATTACGGGGGCTGGGGTCGAATGATTAACAACCCTCCCGCATTTCTGCATCGCAGTCATTACTCACTCCAAACCTGAGGCTTCTCAGTTACATACCCCGGCGCAGGCCGACCATTTTTTCCATTGACTGAAAACACATTCTGACTGAAAACAAACTTTCGATCCCCAAGGCTTGGCACGCCTCGGGTCCTTCACCATATTTAATCAACGGGAAGCTAAACACTTTCAATCTGTGATGGCTCATTTGGAGAGGGAGCTTTGGGCCCTCGGTAGGTGCCAGATATAATAACTCTCCCCTTTTCTTTTCTGAGGCCTACTTCTGTAATTTTGCTATTTTTCAATGTCAGACCCATCTTTTGAAGAAATTTTATTGGATTTCCTGCTAGACTTCAGCGAGGATTTTTCTTTCTTTGGCAGAAATATCAAGCAGAACAGGGGAAAAACTCAATCATAATCTTGGAACGAGGATTATTATTAGTTAGGATTTCTTTGTCTGTTTGCACAAACACATTATTTAAGAGCCCCGCGGGTCAGCGGGCCCCTGGCTCTCACGAACCGGCCCCTGGTGCTGGTCCCGGCTGTCTGTCTGTCCGTCCGTCCGTCTGCCACGGCTGCTCCTGTTGGGAGAGGGGCGGGCAGTGCCCGGCGTGCGCCGGGCATGGCGAGGGTGGGCTGGGGGGCTCTTCTCCCCATCGCTGGGGCATTTCTAAAATCTTGCCAAGACTTCTTAAATCTTTGCGAAATCCTTCGTGCCTCCCGGGATGCAGTCTCTGCCCGCGGTCCCCTCTGGCTCAGCCCCCGCCTGCGCCGCTTTGCCCTGGCGCTTTGCGGAGCGGGCGCAGGAGCGAGACCCCCGTTGTGTCGTGTCTCCGCGGGCACCGTGCCTCCGAGCCTGGGCGAGATGCACGTGCTGGGTGCTGCCCGTGGCCTCAGCCCGCGCCAGCATCTCCCAGCCCGCGCCAGCATCATCTCCCAGCCCGCACGCAGAGGGGCTGCAGCGTCACGGGGATGCCAGGCACCCGGGGGACTGCTCTCTGCCCCCCAGACCCCAGGCAGGTCCCCGGTGGGTGCAGGCACAGCCGTGTGTCCGGGAGCAGGAGGTCTGCGCTGGCTTTCCCGGGGGGCGGCGTTGGCGCCAGGCTGGGCGAAGCGCGGGGGATCCGCAGGGAGGTGCTCATTTCGTCCTCCATCTCTCTAATTTCGCAAACGCCTCTGGTGCCCGCGCTCCTCTGCCTCCCTGCCCCGTCCGTCCCGCTCTCGGGGGTGAGCCGGGACAGCTTTGCAGCCCGACCGGGATGTGAGTTAGCAAACGGGCGGCGTTTTCCGCAGGCACAGCCGAGCCCGGAGCCCTCCGGTGAGCGAAACCCGGACCGGGGTTTCGGCAACCAACTCCTGCTCCCAACTCTTCCCGGCCGAGCCCAAAGAAAGCAAACTGCTGCCGCCGGAGCGGAGCTCCTGCCCTCTTAGCAGAGCAGCTTTTGCTGTCTCAAGGTTTTCCAGGGGCTCTCGAGGCTTTCCTTCTTTTTTTCTTTCCGTGTTTGAGGTTAAGAAGTATGCTACAGTATTCAATAAATCGCTTGGCATGGCATACGACAAAACAAGAAAATGTAATTCAGATTAAAGTCACCCTCTGGCTAAAATGATAGTTTATTAAATAAACTGCAGCGCTGCCAATCAACTCTGCTGGCAAGCAATCCTTTGACATTAATCTTTTTTGATGTGATTTAGGGTACACCTGGGCCTTTGTAGAGTATCTCCCATAATTTCTTTCCCATCTCTCTGGATCAAGCTGCTGTGCTTGGCTCCGTTGACAAATTCCCCAAGTAATCCCTCAAAAGATTGGAGAAATGCTCCAAACGCTCCATTAAATTTATTTTCCGTGCTTTAAGAGCCCCAAAACTATGTCCAATAAATAAGTGTTCGCTGTGATTTATTGAAATGCTGCTCTGATTTAGAGTTATAGGCGGGGGAAATATGTCACCCCTGGGAACTGGAGGACCAGCCGCGCAAGCGAGACCAGATGTGCCGGCGCGGGGCGGGGGGAGCGCGGCCGGGCCGGGGGGGGCTCCGCAGCCCGGGCCCTGCACCCCGCTCCCAAACCCCGGCACAAAAGGTCCTCGGTCGAGTTTCCTCGCCTGAAAAATTTATTGTGCTTGTAGTTATTGGGGGGAACCATCAAAAGAGTAATTCTGGCCCTTGTTTTTGCACAGGCCTTTTGATAAATATGATACTTAGAAATATGCCTCCCACAAGACAGGAAAGCCATAGAGTTAAAATGAAGTAATCTGTCAGTAAACTTGCTGGAATCGAGGCCAAAATGAAACCTGTGAAAGCGAGAGAGGGGGAGAAAGGGCGCCTGTGCTCCCCGGCGCGGCGGCCCAACAGGGGGGCCGCCAGCCGAGTGGCTGCCCTTCCTCCCCGCGTTTTTACCGCCGCGCTTAAAAGCGAGGAGTTCTTCTCAAAGGGGCTCTGTCCGCCCCTGGCGCGGCCGCTCCGGCTCCGGCTGCTGCGAGGGCTCCCTGCTCCGCACCCTGTGCCGGCAGCACCGCGCCGTGGCGCCCCGTCCTCCCCGGCGGCACCTGCGGGGCTCTCGGGCACCTCGAAATCTCTGTCCACCCTCTCCTTGGCTCAGCCTCCGGGACGTCCCGGCTGGGTTCCTGCATCCACTCTGTTGCTCGGGGTCTGCAAACCCCACGGGAACCCCGTGCAGCGGAGACGCATCCCGCTCCCCTCGCGCCGGCGCGGTGCGTGGCTCCTGCTGGCCCGGGAGCAGTTAAAAGCGAGGTGTGTTGCACCACCTGTGTTTACACTGCACGATCTGCAGTTTACTGTAATAAAATCATTTAATACAGCCATAATTTTTTTGGCAAAGGCGGCGCCGGCGGGGAGTGACGGGGAGCGGAGCCGGCTGACGGCGGCCCGATGGACCCGATAACTCCGGAGCGGGGCTGCTCCGAGCAGGAGGCAACACGAAAATCCCGCGTTGCGGCACGGCCGCGCTCGCCGGGGAGGCAGACGGCTCCTCTGATCCGCGGCCAAGCTCCCCGGGCGGGAGGGCGCGGGGAAGCAGGTTTCCTCCTGCACCTCGAGCGCTCGCCGGCTCCCACCGGGTAACAAATCCCACCGGGAGAGCCTGCGGCTCCGGAGCCGGGAGCGGGGAAGCTCTGCTGGGTGTGATCCTGGTGCGGGATGATGCTCCGATGGTGCGGAGCGGGGTGAGGTCTGTGCCCGCTCACAGCCCCCAGTGCTCCGCAGGCTCCGGAGCATCCGTGCCCCAAAATCAGCATCATGCCCGGCACAAGGGACGCGGCTCCCGGGGAGACCGCTGCTGTCGGCCAACGCTTCCATTAGCCCGACCAAAGACGGTATCGAGGACTGATGAGGCTGCAGATGTGGAGGGTGACCTCATCCCACCCCAGCACCCAAAACCCCTCTCCTACCCCCCCCCGTTAGCGCTGTCTGATGAAGCAGAGGACGGGCGGGCGCTCTCGGGCAGCCCGACCCCGCAGCAGAAGGGATTTTTTACAAGTGTGTGAGATCGCTGCTGCGGCACAGCTCTGGGGATGCTGCAGGGAGAGGCATGGAGGGTTTTGGAGGCGGCAGTGGGACCCTCTCCGGGGTCTGGATCAGGCCCTGGGGTGGGGACAGGGGAAGGTGAAGAGAGGGGGTGAGCAGGGAGGAGAGGGGGGGAAGGAAAAGAGCGAGGAGGCGTGTGTGCGCGACTGTTAAGAGAAACAGGATTCATGGTAATTTCCTGCCAGATGCCTGAGCTCCTCCAGCACGCAGACGTTTCACATGCGAAATATCAAAGCGTTCCCAGTAACAAATGTACTTCCTGCAGCTCCTCAGATCTGCCTCCGTGCCAGCCGGGGAGCGCGGGGACGCCGGCAAGAGCCGCGCTGCCGCCGCCGCGCAGGGTCCGGCCCCCCGACCCGTGGGGCTGCGGGGGGACAGGAGCATCGCCCCGCTCTCCCGCTGCGGCGCGGGTGCTCCCCGGCTCGCTGCACGGGGGCCGCGGAACCTCAGCCGCGTTTTTTGGGAAGCGCTGCCTGCGCCTCCCCGGGCGCTTGTACGCGTATTGGTCCTGACAGCTTGAATTAATACGTCAGGGTGTATGATCCGCGCTGGCGACGGGCCTTTGACCCTATCAGCACCGTGCTTCCCCGGCTGAACGTCTCCCGGCCTCAAATTGATTCGGAGTTTTATAAACATCCTGACGTCGGGGCTGGGAAGAGAGAAAGGGGGAGAAAAAAACTCTCACCACCAAGAAGAGGATGGGCTGCACACCGAGTGGCGAAGGGATGGAGATGGGATGGTGATGGGACGGTGCTGGGATGGAGATGGCATAGAGATGGGATAGCGATGGGATGGCAATGGGACAGTGGTGGGATGGAGATGGGGTGGTGATGGGTTGGCAATGGGACGGTGGTGGGATGGAGATGGGAAGGCAATGGGACGGCGATGGGTTGGCAATGGGATGGCAATGGGAGGTGATGGGATGGAGNTGATGGGACGGTGCTGGGATGGAGATGGCATAGAGATGGGATAGCGATGGGATGGCAATGGGACAGTGGTGGGATGGAGATGGGGTGGTGATGAGTTGGCAGTGGGACGGTGGTGGGATGGAGATGGGACGGCAATGGGATGGTGGTGGGATGGAGATGGGAAGGCAATGGGATGGCGATGGGATGGAGATGGGACGGCAATGGGAGGTGATGGGATGGAGATGGGATGGAAATGGGCTCCATCCCACTGCTGCGAAGGCTCCCCCGTCCCCTCTGCATCCCAGCAAAACCTCCCTTGGAGCCGCGGGTGCTGCTCACCCGTCACCAGCAGCCTGGCCTCAAAATGTCGTCTCTGTTCCTACTCTTTGGGGTTGGTTTTTTTGAGAAAATGCAATGCCTCTCACCCGGTTTCACATTTTCCTTTGCAATTCTTTTTAATGTCTTACAAAGTTGGTTCAAAATCCCAGTATATATAAAATCCCCCCCACCTGTGAACTTGATTCGGTGCCGTTTTCCAAGCTCTTTCTAAACGCTGCGCTGGCGGGGAAGCGGTGAACTTCATTTGATTTAACATTTTTCGCATGGTTTAGGGGCTGCAAGAGGATCCCAGCGCTCTCCCAGCGGTCAGAGGGCTCTGCCAGGTACCGCAGGAACTCGCTCCTCGCACCCGTTCCGAGGCAGTTTGAACCCTGCAGCAAATCCCTCTCACTCCTGTGCGCGTCTCTCGGTGCTATCGGACGCGTGAGCCTCGGGGGCGCAGAGCGGCTCTGCCTGCGAGAAACTCATGCAAAACTCCGAATAACCATAAATCCATATTAACCGTGCATTGCTTATTATTTTCTATATATCGTCTATTGGCCTGAGAAGTTAATATTGACTCAGTCGGAACAAAATGTCAATAACTGCAGACCTTGAAGGTCGGGGGAGATCGATACTGATCCAGACCCCCGGCTGCCGGAGGGTGGGCTGGGGCAGTGCCGGTACGGCGGTGGGACGGCGGCAGCTCCGCGATGGGAGAGGGTGCAGGTGGGGAGGTGCTGGTTGGGTTTCAGCCACCAACTGCAGCACTTCCCACGCCGGACCCCAGGGATCTTCCCGGCTGTGGGAAAACGCTGCTCATCACCCTTTTTAGCCTGTTTTGGGGCAAGCAGAAGACCTCCCCCAGGTGATGCACCAGCACAAGCTGTTTCTGCCCCTCTCCTGCCCCAGTGCTGTGCGGGACAAGGACGTCACCCACCGCCCCCCACCCTGGGAGGGTGTCCCCAAGCTTGCAGCCATCCCGTGGAGACCTCGGCATGCAACGGGCCATCGAATTGGTGGAATTAAGGGGGAGAACTTCCCTCCAGCCCATGGGTCTGCGCCTTCCCCGCTCGCTCCTCCTCGTCGCCCTGCTTTCGGTGCGTGTGCGCCCGCGCCGCCGGTGCCGCCCCGGCACCGATTATCCCCCTGCCAGATTTCTGTCGGCTCTGGCGGCGATGGGATCACAACAAAGCGGCGCAACTTCAAACGCGTCCCAGCCTGTTTCCTATTCAGCCCGTCAAGTACAGCTCGATGCGGAGCTGGCAGGGAGGCATCGCCGTGCTCGCCGCCCTGCTTGGGGGGCAGAGCAACCCAGGGAGGAGCGAACCTCCCCGCTTCTTACAGACCGCAGGGAAGGCGTTTGAGCCAAATTTGGCTGCTTGGTGCTGTCCCCCCGCTGTGCCTTTATTTTAGCTCTCCGGGCCAAGGCTTTCACAGGGCTCTGCGGTACCGGCGCTCGGCGGGGCGGGGGAAGGCTGGGTTTCGGGGAGGGATGCTCTCCAGTCCTCACCCATTTCGTGCCCCTTTGAGGTTTTTCCCGGCCGTTTGCCGCGATGGGAAGCCTTGGCTCGGCCGCGGGCGGATTTCCTGGCTTCTGCCCTGGTTTGAAGCTCGGATGAAAAAAGCAGGCGGCTCTCCGTGGGCTCGCCGTGGGTCCACCGCCACCAGCCACAGGCTCAGAGCCCCGGTCCCTGGGCTGACCCCGGCACCCCGGCACAGAGCAGAGCCCGAGCGGTGGCCCCGGCAGAGCCTCAGCCCGCCGGAGGACCGACGTAGTGGAAAGGGGGGGACCTGTCCTTGGGGACTGCGGTGTCACTCCCGGCGCCTGCCCGCTCCCCGTCACGTCTGTCACTTCTCGTTAGTGCCCGTCAGCCGCGTAACGCGTCCTGACGGATGTAATCGGGGCTGACACGCCGGCAGAAGGGATCTCCGGAAACTTTACACCGTGCGGTTTCCCGGCTCTGGCTCGTTCCTGGAAGCGCGTTCGGAGGCAATGCTCTGCCCGGCACACAGGAACGCGGTGGTCGAGGCCCTGCGATGCTGCTCAGCGAGCCCCGGGCTCCCCTCCAAAAATGGGGGTCTGAGGGCCAACCGAGAGCTCCTCAACGGGGCCGGGCTGGGCTGGGCTCAGCCAAATCTGCGGCTGACTTGGAGGGAAATCAAGGTGCCGGCAGAGCCCCCGGGGACGCCCGTCTGGCAGTGCCAACCCTGCTGCCGGGGCGGCGGGCACCGGCGGAGCGTGCGTGCTGCCAGGTGCCCGCCGGCTGTAGCTCACACCGCGCTCGCGCCGGTGGCTGTTTGGCCCCGGCAGCGCCTGACGCACCGTCTGCGCCGCCCCGGCCCCGCGGCGGCTGCGCGGGGCTGCCAGCACTTCTGCCGACGGTGCGGGCAGGGGCAGAGCCGGGGAGGCAGAGGCGGGAGGAGATTTGGGGCATTTCCAGCTGCGAGCCCGGCTGGCAAAAGAGGGGCGGCGAGGTGGGGAGCGCACCCATCCCGCGCACCCCTTCTGCGACCCTGTGCCGGGTCAGACCCTGCCCAACTCCGAAACGGGTCGAGCGGGAGTTTGCTGGAATGAGGAATGGAGGTGCTGGGGTCTGGGCTGGCTCTCACGCGTGCGGCAAAGGGAGGTGGGAGAGGTGGCCAGGCTGGAGGTGGCCTTGGGCAACCTGGGCTGGTGGGAGGTGTCCCTGCCTATGGCAGGGGGGTTGGAACCCGATGATCTTCAAGGTCCTTTCCAACCTAAACCATTCTATGATTCTATGATTCTATGAAAACCTCCCCCAGCCATGCCGCACACCATGGCTGGGGGCTTCCCACCGCCTGCGGGGAGCTCCCGGCTGGCCACGGTTGGAGCCACGCACCGGTGCAGGGGGATGGGCTGGGGGCCGGCACGGGCTGGGGGAACGGACCTGGGGGGCAGAAAGAGGCGAAAAAAGGGGGTTTTGAGTCACTGGGAGTTTCTGCGGAGTGGGGAACGGCAGCGCTGAGGTCTCACCGCTCCTCTCCTCCCTACTGTTGGGTCTGGCAACTGCAGTCACCTCGCAGCAAACCCCGGCACACGCGGTCCCACACTCGGTCCCACCCGGAGGAGGGTGGCACAGGCAGGCAGTGGTACCCACCAGCCTCCCATCGCTCGGCGCAGCGGGCAAGCGGGAGCGAAGGGCCAGAAGCCCCGAGAGCAGCGAGGGTGGGGTGGCGGGGTCAGGGCTACTGCTGACCCCCAGCCTTCCTGCATCAATGTGTATACGGCAGGTTTCGGTGGTTTATTTGCCGAAAATACTTTCTCACTGCAAGTGTCACCCGTAACGAGCAGGCACATCCGGCACTTCGGGGAGATCAATATCTCTGCAGTTGTAAATATCCCGGGAAATCGATGTGGGTTATAAAATGTATTGCGTCCATTTTCCCTTTTAACATCTCTTTGTAATAAAAATGCTATTTTAATAAATGAAAATGAGGAGATTCACTACCGGGCGATGGGTGGTTTCTGCCGTGCTGGATTTTTGTCATCCCCGCCACCGTTCCCTGCGCTCTGCGAGTGCAAACCGCCCCGACGGGGCCGACCCGCTGCACTTCATCCCCCGTCCCTCGTGCCCGAGCCAAGGGGGGGCCGTCGCCCCGTCCCCGGTCCGGCCGCAGCCCTCAGCCCCGGCGGACGCGGTGGCTCCCACCGCTGGCTCCGGGGCAGCTCCCGATGCGACGGGTGGCTGCAATTCTCCCCGCGCAAAGCCTCCGCGTTGCCACACCGCCTCCTAATCCCCCGAAACAGGTATTTGACGCCGTGCACAGACGTGTAGGTGTCGGGCCCACGGCGCAGGGTGGGGTTTATTCTCTCTGCGTACCACCGGCTTTTCCCTTCCGATCCATGCGGGTTCTGACCCCGCGGACGAGGTGCACCAAGGGGGGATGGCCCTAAACGAAGCGCATCTCTCCAAAAAAAAGCCCCTCACTGTACCTCGGCTGGGTCTGGGAGTGGAATCTTAACCTATTTGTAATTACTGTGCAATAGCCATTTGTTAATTACAACATCAAACCTCTCACCGTGTGAGAGACGGATTTATGGATGAAATTCCCTGATCAACATTCGTGGCAGCGCCAGGAAGAAATGTGCGGGGTGGCAGGGAATATGTTTTAATTTTTTTTTTTTTTTAATTATTTCTCTCTGTTTTAATATTGGCTGACCTTGGAGAACGTAGAAGGAAAACAGGGCGACTTAACATTTGCTTTCAGAGGAGCCTCTCCCGATGGGCGCTGGCTGCAGGGACCTGCCGGTCGAGACACCGGGTGCCCGCGCAGGTCCGAGCCGCCCCGTGAAATCCCGTATTTCCCAAGCCGAGGAGGCGGCGGGAGAGCAGCGGCGCTGGGGGCAGCTCGGGGCGCTGGGGCAGCCCCCGCCGCAGCCGTTCCCTCTGCCGGGGAAGGACCGCGAGGGCTGTGCTGCATGAAGGGAGGCTGGATTTGGGAGATGGGGTCGGGAAGAAATATCCCCCGCGGGGCAGGCAGCCCGCTGGCGTTTGCCACGATGGATTTTGTATCTTCCCGTGAGGACCCGCTGGCGTTTCGCTGCAGGGCTCAGGGGTAGGTGCCGCCTGGTCTGAGCCGGCGTGGCAGTTTCTGCGGTCCGGCTCCTGTTTGCCCAGATAATAGTCGGTTATTGGGCGGTTTGGAATGTTTAACCTCTTATAAAATGTGTGTTAACCGGATTTACCCGGGCGGCTCGGTGTTAGCAGAGCAGCGGCAAACTGCTGGTTTGGATGGGAGGAGAGGAGGGAGCGAGGTCGGAGCTTCTCTGCTTCGCCTGGGAACACGGTGCTGCCATCCCGGCCCCGGGAGAGGGCACGGACGTGTCCGGGCAGGGTCCCAGACATTCCTGGGAGACGTGCACCTGCGTGCTGGGAGTTCCCAAGGCAATTAGCATCTCTGCGCTAGCAGTGGTTTTCTCCTCTGTCTAGGCGACTCCTCATCAAGGTGTGGATCTGCTTTTGTCTGGGCGCTAGCAGAGCATCTCGGGGAGTTTAATTAGAAGCTTGGCGCGGCGTGTGCAGTTACGGCAGAAACGCTGCGCAGGGGCGATCACCACCAGCTGGGTCAGTGACCCCGCGCTGCCCCGGCTGCGTCCTCCCCTGGGATAAAGGTCCTGCTCTTAGGATACCTTCGGCACGGGCATTTTCCCCCGCTCCGGCTGCTATCGCGGTGAGGTTTTGTTGGCGTTACGGCCGTGTTTGGAGCGCTCAGTGCCGGGACCGGGTCGGATGCAGCCCCAGGGCCTGACACCTCTCTGAGCATCATCCCAGCCCCTCTCCCAGCACCGGCCGAGCAGCGCAGCAGCTCTGTCCCCGGCACCGGCGAGCCGGTGGCAGCTGGCAGAGACACCTTTCATGTCCCTAAGAGCAGAGTGGAAGTCAGCACACAGATAATTACAAGGCAGCGCATCTCTGTGCCCTGTGACTAAGGCAGTATGTGGAGCAAAGGTAGGAACGAACCACCAGAAGAGCAAATAAATAAAGAAGGCAGCTTTAATAATGGGGTAATTACCTAGCTTAAGTACACAATCATCTAGCATTTTGCTAAACTTTATGACACATGATGACAAGTTAATAAATGAGATGTCTTACCAGCAGTAAAACAGCTGTTACCAGCCACCTCGTATGTCTGGGTAGCCCATGGCAAAAAAACCCACCAAGCCAAATGAAAAGAAACTGGTTATTTCTGTTTGTCGAAATAGCCCGGGCAATAAATCACCATTAATGATGCTGTCATTTATCAAAGGGAAAGCTCTTGTTGCAAAAACCTTTGAAGTCATGGCACCTATAATTTCCTACCTATAAAAAGGTACCTTTGTGTATGTGTCATACCTGGAACCGGCGGCAGCCGGGAGGTACCGGGAGTTCATCGCCGCCCCACACCCCGTCTTGGGAGCGCGGCGCTAACGAAGGGGAGCTGCCCCGGGCTGCGGGCTGGGCTGGACAGGCCGTCACAGAGCCCCAGATCTGGCAGGGATCGATTTGTGATGGTTTAAAGGTGGTTTTCCTCTCCTCCCTATACCTAATAGCTTGTTTACCCAGGAATATTTCGGTGGTTAATTCATGTTAATTAGCAGGGATCTAATGCGGTTAAAATAATCAACTTGACATTTGCAACGGCAGGACCAGCCAGGGGCAGGGCTCGGCATTACCGGCGTAGCGAAGCCCCTCGCTGCCGTGGCTGAGCGGGAGAGTTCGGCCCCCGCCGAGCCTCGCCGGGGGACCCCGGGTCTCCCCGCTCTCCCGTCCTCGCTGGGCGAGCACACACCCCGATAACGCTGGGGCGACTGTCGCGTTATTGCGAGAACCTTCGTCTCCCATCGCGTCCTGGAGAAACACACGGCAGCATCTGCCGGGCTGCGGCACCGCTCTCCTCCCTGCGCCGCTCCTTTGCCGCGCAACCGCAGCGCGAGAGGGATGAGTTGGCGCGGCGGTTACGAGCGCGGGCCCTGAAGAGGAGCAGCCTGGCTGTCACCGGGGATTAAGTCCTCTGTCACCAGAGAGCAGGAGGCACCGGGCGCCTGAGCTAAAGGGACATCTCCCTGCAGATGCGAGAAGCAGCCGGCTTGCGGAGCCGCTGGGGAGAGCGGTGAGAGGAGACACAGTCGTGCGCATTAAAGACACGTGCGTGCTCGCGAGCGCTGCGGCGCCGGCGGGACCCGACGGACACAGCGGGGCTCTGCCCGGCCCCGCTGCTCCTTCCCGCCCTGACGCCCCTCGCAGGAGGCGATGCACGTTTCGTAGGAGGGGGTCTCACCCGGCCTCGAAGCAGCCGTGAGCTCCTGGCGGAGCCCGAGCTGAGCTTTGCAGGGACGCGTGGTGTGCCACGAGACCCGACTCGCCCGCCGAGACCACCCAACGGAGGGGGAGATGCTTCTGGGTTCTTGGGTGCCGCGGTGGTTTTTGGCATCGCCAAGGGCAGCGGGGCGAAGCAGGGCGAGCCCCCGGGGGGAGCTGGCTCCCAGCACGGCGGCTCCGGCTCCGTCCTGGCTGTGACGCCCACCGCGCGTCCCTTAAACGAAAGGCTCGGCGTGCAGAGGGGAGGCATCTGCTCCCCAGAGCATCCTTCTATTTAGGAGGAATGTGTTTCTTTTCTAGAGACCTAAGGAGGGTGGGGGGGTTTTTTCCCCTTCTTCTTGACTATGAAATGAGGCAGCTCCTATGTAGCTTTGTCATTTTTCCCCCGCTGACGACACTTTTTCTTTTCTTCTCATCTGAGCGGCAGGCACCTCGCCGCCTCATAAGCATCTGCTACAAGAAGTCTTCACCTGTCACCTCTTCCCAACTGACTTGAGAAAACAGGATAGGAAAGCTATAAATAATTAAGACCCATCCGACACAGGTGCAGTGACTAAATATCAAACCTGCCTGAGCATCACCAACACTCCCTTGATAGCCAAGGGGAAACTAACCTAGTTTGGAAGGAGGATGAGAAGAGAGACAGGAACCACATGCTAAAATTGTGGCCAAACTGGTTTTGGGTCCTGGCGAGGGCTCCCGACCAGGGAATAACCCACTCATGTCGGTGGAGCGTGCCGCACCTGCGTGAAGGTTTATGTCATCCCGAAAGACCTGGATGGGGCACCCCAAGAGTATGAGGGTGGCTCCAGCACCCCGGGCACGCCGCCTGCGCTCACCCCCTTGTGTTTCTGGGGAGAGAGGAACCTCTTGCATCTCTGTTGCGTCTCCCTATTAACATGCATGATTTACTGATCAAATCCTACAGCCGTCTCAGAGCTTGTAAGAAGTTAACATCAAAGCCGTGGAAGGGAGGGAATGGCAAGTGCTGGAGAGAGATGTCACATTAGTGTCTGGCTCTCTGAGAGCTTCTGCATTTTAAACCCTGTTCGTCAAGGCTTCAACTTCGTTGCCCTGCTTCGCGGGGAGGGAGAAGATGCCACATACAAAGAACTCGCCTCCCACACGGGAGAGGCTTCGGTGGCCGGGAGGGCCCGGGGACCGCAGGGACGGTCCTGCCCGGAGAGAGCTGCAGCCGAGGGCAGCACCGCTCCGGCCGGGACACCCGGCCACATCCAAGGATGTAAATCCTGCTGTCGTCAGGACATAACGAGGCTGATGAGGGTGAGATAGAAACTTCCCCTTTGGGCACTTCTGTAATTGTTCGTAAGGGCGTCAGTTCAGCAGAGCATGATTAAATTCCCAAGTGAGCAACCAGGGAGATAATTAACTTTTGGAACAACTTACCTGTGAGACGGAGTATCCATCATACAAGGTCTTTACGGAGCAAGCGATACCCTGCTGAAAGCTCCTGGAGGTGACCCTGCAGCCCAACTGGTGGGAAATATCCTCCTGGGATCGGAAAACGCTGATTTACCTGAATCTAAATGATCCGCGGGAATACTCCTGGCTCCAACTTGCAACAAAAGATAGGCAAGCTGCGGAATGTGCTGTCAGCCTGCCCGGGCCTGGGGACGACGGGGTCACCCCGAGCCACGGGGCCGGGTGCGCTCTGGCCCCCAGCTCGCCTCCCCGGGGCCGCCGCTCCAGCATGGGGCTGCCTGGGAAGCGGCATTTCGGCTCTCCCACCCTCCAGGCTTCCTGCCGTGCTTTCTCCACCCACGCGCGTGCACACCTGATTTTTATCTTTTTTTTTAAAAAAAAAAAAAGTTTGATTTTGCCCTGGTTGGGGATGAAATAATGACCATCTGAGCAACCTGGGCTGGTGGGAGGTGTCCCTGCCTATGGCAGGGCGGTTGGAACTCAGTGGTCTTCAAGGTCCCTTCCAACCCAAACCATTCTGTGATTCTGTGATTTTGGGGAGCCCCGCCGCTGGGGCAGGGAGCTCTGGGGAGAGCCGGGACGTCTCCCGCCATCTCTGAACGCTGTGAGCCTGGAGACAGCCTGGGGCCGGCGGGATCAGTCTCCCCGTATATGCCACACAAAGAAGCATTAAAGTTTTGCCGCGGGGACGAACTGCCCCTGTTGGTTGGCGTCTCGGCGTGGGAGGGGTGGCGGAGGGGCAGGAGGGGCAAGAGTGCCCAGAAAGCGTTTCCGAGGTTCGCTGCAAACCCCGCGCCAAGGAACCGGCTCGGGGCTGTCCCCGCACCGAGCAGAGCAAACGCCTGCGCCGGCCGCCCCGTGCTGGTCTCCGCTGGGGGGTCTGGCCCCAACCCGAACCCCCCTGCCCTTCCCGCGGGGGGGCCGGGGCAGGACCCTCTCTGGACACCCATTAGCCCGGGGAGCTGCTTTTATTTGGGCTCCATGGCCACAGTCCCCGGGAGATTTATGGCCGGAGCGCCTTTGATGTGGGCCCCTGATAAGCATCAGGAATATTTTCGTTTCATGACAATGTCAGCCGGTGGCTCTGACTGAAGGGGGCTTACGGGCAGCGATGTTTCCTGCAGCTATGGAGGCGGCTGCCACATTCCTAGGGAAGGCCAGCCATGAAAAGAAAATCGTAAACCCCCCTCTGGAAGGCTTTGTAAACAGAGGGAAGCTTCTCCTTTAAGGGAGAGGATCGGGGAGTATTTCCATTTCAATCAGGGGCATCTCTGGAACAAGACCACAGCCAGAATTTGTCAGGGGATTAGCTGGGGAAAAGAGCGAGTGCAGGATTTTTCCCCTTCGCACTCACTCGGCTGTTATTCCAAATTAGGCTGTTCGCGTTGGGCTCGGAGGAGGGTAATGAAAACCAGAAGGGAGCGCGGCGAGAGCCCGGCGGGGGGCAGGGGACGGGGACGGGGCGCTGGGGGAGCCCAGGCGCGCGCAGGGCACCCCGCAGAGGGTGGGCAGCACTGGTGCTGCCGTGGGCTGGTGTGCAAGAAGTGCACGGCGCTGCACAGCGCTGCATGGCGCTGCACGGTGCTGCATGGTGCTGCACAGCACTGCATGGCACTGCATGGTGCTGCACAGCACTGCATGGCGCTGCATGGCGCTGCACGGCTCCTCTCCTCCCCTCGATGCTCCCCTGGGACCAAACCTGGTGGCAGGAGAAACCTCCACCTCGGGCGCAGGCAGCACCTCGTGCAACACGATGGTCGGGGGGGGGGTCCCACATCACCCCCACCCATCGGGGTCCCGGCTGCGGGAAAACCGCTGTGGCCCAGCTTCCCCCCCCCGCGGCAGCCTCTGCTCACTGTCAACTGCTTCCCGCGTGATTTATTTGAGGTTTACGCTCCNGTCCCGCGTGGGGGGAAAACCCCGTGGCCCGGCTTCCCCCCCCCCCCCGCGGCAGCCTCTGCTCACTGTCAACTGCTTCCCGCGTGATTTATTTGAGGTTTACGCTCCAATCTGTAACGCAAAACCACCGAGCGCATTTCTTCCTCCTTGTAATTAAAGCCCCCACTGCTGAAGCGCACACCTGGTATAAACAACTATAAAAAAATATACGTGTGCAGCGCCAGCGCTGTTTTTAGGCGCCGGGAACGCGGCCCGGCACCGGGTGCCCGTCCAAGAGGCGGGCGAAAGCGGCCGCCCCGGTGTGAGCGGGGGGGACGTTGCTGGGCCAGGCCTCGCGCAGCCCCCGGAGCCGAGCTGCAGTCTTCCCGGGGGGTTTTGGGTGCTTTTTTGGGGCAGGAAGAGGAGTCCCTTCCTCACCCATCCTTCCCGGACATCCCGGGGAGCTCTTCTCCTCGAAGGGTGCAATCCCGGGGCTGAGCTCCGCGCTTTAGGGACAAATGATTAATGCCCGATAGGTTTGAACTGCCCAGGGGTTGGGAGATTTATAGGACGTTGGCTTTCCTGAACTTTCCTGAACTTTCCTGAAATACCGCGGGCTGAAGCCAGCGTGAACGCCAAAGCACAGCGTCGTTTGGAGGCGGCGAGAGCCCCTCGCCGAGGAGCCTCGGTGGGGACGGAGGGGAAAGGCGCCAGGGCTGGCGAAAGCCCTTCGGTCGGGCGGTCGGAGGGAAGGAGGGCAGCAGCTCCGGGGTGGAGGTCGTCCTCATGTCAGGTCCCAACTCTTCCCTGTGCCGGGAAAAGGGAAGGGGGTCCCATCTATCGCTTATTGCTGCCGGTGAGGGCACGGGAAGCGAGACCCAAAGGCTGCTTCTGGCTTGAGCAACATGCCCAGCTGGAAAATAGTGTCCAACGAAGGCTGAACGCTGCTGGAAGAGCCAGGCCACTTTTCCCTACAGGAGACGGCTGTGACGGGCACAGCCCCGGGCACAGCCGCGGCGCGGGGCTCTCCGCGGAGGGGGCAGCACCGCTCCGTCCCATCCGGGAGGGGACAGGGACCGGGTTCCATCCTGGGAGCGCTGGTGGCTCCATCCTTCTGTCCCCCTGCTCAGGAGGCTCTTCCAGAACCTCGCGCCCCTGATGATTTTTAGCTTTTTTTCTTTTTTTTCTCATTTCCAGCCTAAATCTTTCTCATGGCTAATTTATCCCCTTTGTCCTTGTGCCAACATTGTCCTTTAAATTAAACAGCTCATCCCCCTGCCTGGTGTTTACCCCCCGTGTGTTTATAAAGAGCGATCGTTTCCCTGCTCGGCCTCCTCGCTGGCGGATAAACAAGCTGAACTCGCCTGCTTTTTAGTAGCTCTTTCCCCGGCGCTGGCAGCCGCCGTCCTGCCGCCCCGGCCCCGCTGCCCCCGGCCCCCCCGGCCAGCCTGGCGCAGGATGAGACCCCGTCCCCGCATCCCCCAGGACCTCCAGCCTCCATCCCTCCCCACGGCAGCGAGGAGGGAGAAGTTTGGGGTGGGAAGGGCACCCGGGGGTGGGGGGCTGCGTGCCAATCCCTACCAGCGCCGGTGTGAGCACCGGCACAAAGACCGACACAAGATGGAGACGGGACACGCCGTGCTCGGAGCATGGGAAGTTTCTCGGCCTCGCTGGCAGGCAGCAGGGCAGGACAGACAGGTTTGGTGGGTGGCGTGGAAAAGGAAAAGGCTCGGTCGGCTCCAGCACACGGCGCTGGTGTACGAAAGTCCCAACCCGTCGCTGCTCCTCCTGCGGAGAAGCGGGCGCCGGGGCGATGGCCAACCGTCCCTCCGCTGCTTCCCCACCGACCTCGCTTCCTGCCAGGAGGATTTGCAGGGCTTCCCACGACCCCCCCGGCCCAGCCTTCCTCTGCCTCGGTCCGTATTTCACAGGAGAGCAGATACCCATCGGCCGTGTCGCGGCAGAGAACCAAGAACTCAAAGCAATTTTAAATGAACTTTCAAAATGATGAACAAAGAGCCCTTGTCCGTGTTATACAGCAAATAAATCACACCAAAATGATAGTTGTAATTCCCAAAAGTACACAGAGAATTGATTTTCCGATGACATTTATCATGATAAACCGGTGCAGCAGCATAGAGGCACATCTTAAGTTGCAGCTGGTTGACTCCCTCCCATTTATCTCCCGTCCCATCTTCACCGGCCACATTTGCACAGTTGCACAAGTGATTATTGCTCCTAAGGACAACAGTCCTGGGGCCGGTTTCAGCTCACCCTGCACCAAAGCTCGGGCGGGCTTTGCCTCTTGCGTCGCGCTGACTTAAGCCGCAGCCGGCGCAGGCGCGGGGCGAAGAGGCGTTTCAATGGCTCGCCAAGCGTGGCGCCCGCGCAGGCGGGCTCCCGAGCCGTGCAAACTATTTCTGGGCGGACACGGAGCGCCTCTGAATTGCAGATCAAAAACCGGGTCGAGTCTGGGTTGGTTTAAGCCGCTCTCCAGCCCCAAGCTCTGGAAACACCTCCCGGGATGAAGCGCCTGGAGCAGCCGAGCTGGGCACGGGGCGAGGGGCCGGGAGGGTCTGCTCTGCCGGGGGGACGGAGCAGGGATGCGCCTGGTCCTTTGCCGGGGAGAAGGGGCAGGGATGCGCCGGGTCCTTTGCTGAGGAGAAGGGGCAGGGATGCGCCGTGTCCTTTGCCGGGGAGAAGGGGCAGGGATGCGCCTGGTCCTTTGCTGAGGAGGAGGGGCAGGGATGCGCCTGGTCCTTTGCTGAGGAGAAGGGGCAGGGATGCGCCTGGTCCGTAGCTAGCAGAGCCCGGTGAGCGCAGGGGCCGGGCTGCTCATGCTGCAGCGGGCAGGCAGGGCTCTGCCCCCCAGAAATCCCCCGGCCCGCGGCGGCCGGGCCGATACCGCCGTGGCACAGCCTTGGTTTGGCTTTGGATCTTGCCCAGGAACACCCGCCCTGGTTCCTGCGCTGCTGGGGCAGGAGGGACGGGGAGCATCCCGGGCCGTGCCGGCCCCCAAGCACCCCGAAAAACAGCTGGAGACACAGCTGGGCTTCTTAGCGAAAAGCAGAACCCTTCCCGAAAACTAAGGACGTTCCCCCTGAAAGCGAAGCCAGCTCCATTAGGATAACATTGCTTTCAACCCCCGATCAGATTTTTAAATTCTCTGTGGCTGTGGCGGTGTATATATCTCCCTTTGTCAGAGCCCCGCCAGCCTCTCCCGCTCGCCTTTATTTGTCTTGCTGCTGTTGCAGTGAAAATGTATTGGCTTTGCAGTTAGTGATTACACGTCATCACATACCCAATTTATAACACCATACCCCAAAGAACAGATGTAATAAAGCCAGGCCAGGAAACAGCAATGTTATAAAACAGAGCAGTCAACTCAGAGGTCCTTGCATGTGTGCAGGAAAGAAAATATTATAGGCGCTGGTTTGGGGAGGGAGGGGTGTGGGGAGGAAGGGGACCGGTGTGCCGCGGACGGGGCGGCGTGTCTGCGCCTCACGGGGATGTGCGTGGGGCGATCGGGGGTGTTCGGTCCCGAAGCCGCTGCCGGGGGTGCCGCAGCCTGGGCAGGAGGGNGGGGGGGGTTGCAGCACCCGGGTCTGGCGGGGGCGGCTGCGTCTGGACGGGCAGAGGGGGGCCACGGCTCTGCCTCCAGCCGCACAGGGGTTTCTCCCAGAGCCAGGAGCACAGTCAGGGTCTCCCCGCTCTTAGTCGCGCGCTGAGCCCTCAGCCCCCTTCTCTCCCAGGGGAGGAAAGGTGAGGGGGGCCGTTATCTCCAAAAACTTTGATTCCCCGCTCTGCCTTCCCATGAAGCCCCCCGAGCCCCGAGCTATTGCGCCAGGAGACGCTCTCCAAGAAGACTTACCCAAAGCGAGTTTATCTTCTATTAGTCATGGGCCAGGGAGACGCGGGCTCTCGCAGCGGGACGGGCTAATCAGCGGCAGAGATAGAGGCAGCCCCGTCCCGATAGCGGCGCGGCGGCGAGGGGCTGATAAACCGGCAGCGGCAGGAGCGGGTCCCCGACGGCCGGGCTCCCGCTCCGAAGCCAACAGCGGAGATCCCAGCGCTTCGTTATCGCAAAGTTTTTGTTTAATAATCCAGGGTAATAAAATGCACCTCTGGAGGGCTTTGCCCAGATAAAGGAATGTAAATTGGCGATAAAGAGTTTTGAATTTAGCAACCACAAAGAACGTGTTAAAGCCCATTGTTCCCCGCGCCTCCGCCGGTGACCTTGGCCGTGTCCGCGCCGCTGGGGCCGGCGCTGCTCCTGCACCCCGGGGACGGCGGGAGGGAAGGGCCGGCTTCCCGGTCGGAAGGAGCCCGGGCTTTGCTGGGGAATCGAGGGGTCCCGAGGAGCTGGGGTGGGCCACGCGGTGGCGGTGGCAGCAGGACCGCAGGCGGACATCTTCCAGGGCGATGCGATTTTGCAGCGACAGCAGAACTAAAGCTTTGGGAAGGGGCTGGGGGAAAGCCCGAAAACTGGGTGCACCCAAATCCCTGAAGCGTTGGAGATGTGCCCCGCTGCAGCGGAGCTGAGTGCATGGCAGGAGCAGGGCCTCAGCCAGGGACCAAAATACAAAAAATACAGAGCCCAGCGGGTTGCTGCAGGCTGCTCTTAAAAAAAAAAAAAAAAAAGAAAAGGAAAAAGGAGTGAGCAACAAAAAAAAGTCTGGTCCTAGATTGTATATGTAGTTTAGAAACCGATGTTATGCAAATTAGTTAGCTTCAAAAGCTAATCACTTTGAAAGGTCAAAACTCACATTCATAATCGGACTAAACAAAAAGCTAATTAGAGGCCTTTTGTGTGCCTAAATGAGGCCGGAGAATTCCCCCCGCTCCCAGGGGTGAGCGATGCTCAGGAGGGCTCTTGGCAGGATTATTTCCTCCGCGAGGTATTTACTAGTAAAACCCTCTTGCCGAATGAATGGAAATAATGATACAGAAATGGCACCAGACCCGCAGCGTGTATTAGTGTAACATTAAACTGCCATTACGGCCTGAAGCATAAATTCGAGAGAGGCCAGAGCTGGAGCGTGATGCTCCGAGCCAGCCGGCTCCCGGGATGCAGCCGACACCTCCCGCCACCTCCACCCCGGACCGGCTCCTGCCGGCGGGAAGCGTGAGGGCACGTGCCGGCGAAGGACGATGCTCTGTCCCCTCGCCGGCGATGCCCAGACCCCACGTCCCCTCCCCGGCCGGGGGGCTCTGCGCTGCTCCGCGAGCGGGGGCCGGCAGTGCGCTCAGCTCCGCCGCTTGCGCCCGCTGCAGGTTTGGCCCCGCGGCGCTGCCGGTGCCCGGCGCGGTGCGGAGCGGCGCAGGCAGCCCCGGCGGGCACCGCGCCGGCTGCGGCGCTTCCCCCGTGGGACCCCCACGCCCCTCACCCCACGCTCGAATGCTTCCCCAGGAGCAGCCCCCGGGCTCACCCCGGCTGTCGGCGGCACCGTCACCCCAGCTGGTCCGGAGCGCTGGATTCCTGTTGCCAAGATATGGATTTGGTTTTAATAACAGTTAGTGCAAACATTGTAAATTTACTGCTGCTAGAGAGAGTTTTTGAAAACGTCCAACTCTGGCTATAATTTTTCAATCGCACCAGCTGTTTGTGCTCTGCTCGTACCTGACATGCTGCTTTGAAATAGCAATCACTGTATTTATAAGAAGGGAAGGACTCATAAATATGTCAGGAGTGGAATATACAACGCCATATTTCACCATTTTCTATTTTAAAATTGTGAGTTATGGCTACAGAAATGTGGTCCCATTAAAGGTGATATGATGTATTTTGTGTCTTGTTCAGGAGCCCATCCATCACTGAGACAATAAAGAAAACCGCACTTACTTTTTTTCCCTGTCGTCTGTAATTTATGATGCCCAAAAAGCTGTAACCTTTTGGCAGGCTTTGCAGAAACTGCTGCACTGTTAGCAACTAAATAACCTTTTATAAGGTTTTAAATGTGTTGCTACAGTCTCAATGCACTTGCTGTATCGATCCAGAAGATCCTGCAAAAAAGGGGAAAGGAACATGATCTATAACGGGATCGATAACGGTATATAGATTGTTGAAAGATGCGCCTAATGATTTTTGCCAGCCGTCATCTTTCAGCGTGCTGCTCCCCCTCTTTTAGGCTTCAGTCTTTGCTCAAATTAATTAACCTTGCTCAGCCTCTCGGCGGTGCCGGTGC
>VUYV01000083.1:109061-119128 GCA_008711295.1 Anarhynchus alexandrinus | reverse complement strand
TGCCAGGCGGGTGGCCAGCGCGGCCACGGGGACGGGGGACGGGATGGATCCCATCCGTGAGGGTCCCCCATCCCCTCCCGCAGCCCCCGCGCTGAGCCCCCCGCCCCGGCCAGCCCGGCGTCGCCGCGCCGCTCTCCTCCCGGCACCTTCGGCACGAGCTTCCCCGAGTCCGGCTCTCGGTTTGCAACGCCCCTTGGAAGCCTTTAGCTGTGATGTGTGATCATGGCCATCACCGGGGGCACGCGATATATCAGGGAAGATGGAAAATCCATTCCCTCAGCCGATACATCCCGGCCGAAGCGCCCACGTGCGGGAGGATCCGCCAAGTCCGGGCCCGTTGATTTACGGCGGGGCAGGAGGCGAGGCTCTGTGCGGGCACCCGCGGCCCGATGTATTTGTCGGCTGCACACACACAGGGTCATTACCGTCTCAGCCCGGACCGGTATGTTTTCAGCACGTTGCTTAAAGCAATAATTGTTTGGCTTCTACTCAGTGATGGGTCGTTTCTTTTACGGAGAGGTGACAGAAGTTGTATGGGAGGGGAATACCCTTTCCCGCGGCGGCTCTCCGCGGTCGCTCCCTCCCCTCAGCCTCTGCTGAGCCCCCCGAGATGCTCTCCCAGCAAGCGAGTGGCAGTGCCCACCCCGGCCCCCCGACGGCGCCCGCCCCGCGGCGAGGCACGCCAGCCCGGCCGCGCTCTGCAGCGCCGCAGCCCCCGTTTCTGGGCTGCGCTGCTTCCAGGTGCAGTTATGAAAACACACAATGCCGTTTCCTTCTCCTGGATCCCATCGGCTTTTTCCATCCAGCACATTATCCAGGAAATTCTCGTCTATACCTTTGAGGAGTTACGGTGATTATCTGGAACGCGTTACTTGCACACGGCAAATGCAAATTAATGTAGTCTTCACATTTCGCCGTGGCAATAAAGGGGAATGTTGACATCAGCCTGAAAGTAGAATTAACTTTTGCATTATGTGGTGTGAGCGCGAGGTGTTGAAACCCGTGTCCGAGACTTTCCAAGTTACAGTAAAGAACTGTTCTGGCAGCGCTGCAAAAACACGGCAGTGTTTCCAAAAGGCAGAGGTAAGCTGAGTGCGCTCTCTGTTCCAGGCTGGATTATTGCTTCTGCTGGGCTTTCAAACCCCTGCCATCTTGTCTCGTTACCTCTAATGTGCTCCTTGGTTTATTGCAAGCTCATCTCCTTAAGAAGAGAGAGTTACAGCGCTGTCAGGCTCCGCTACTCTCCGATAAAGAGCCCGCTCCCTTCCCAGCAGCATCAGCCTCCCCTCCCCGCTGTAATCCCTCCGGCCGCCCTCCTTTCATCGCAGCCACGGGAACCCTTTGAACCGGAGCAGACGAGGGCTGCCGGGACCAATCCTGCCCGGGCCCTGCCAGCTCCTTTGCAGCCATAACTCCGGCAGCTCGGTGTTAACACCTTGTTCGCGGCGGCGGCGGCGCGCGCGTTACCGGAGCCCCTTAAATCACGCGCCGAGGCTCAATAAGAAGGGACAAGGCTAAGAGCTGTATTGATCCCCTCCGCAGTGCACCGGCATCTCCGCGCCCCCAAATCGCCCAGCGAGCACAAAACCCGGCGTGGAGCATCTGCTGCCGCCCCGGCGAGGGCGTCCCCGGGGCTTTGTGCCCCCCTGGCCCCCATCCCTCTTGGGGGGGGGAGTCTGTCCCACCATGGGTGCTGGTGGGGAGGGGACGGGGAGCCCGGGCACCGCCGTCGGGTGATTTCCTTGTAAACGTGGGTCAGCTGCGATTTTCTGCCGCCGGCCGTGCAGGGGCGAGGGCCAGCGGCCGGGCAGGGGGAGCGGGGTGAGGGGGCCGCGGGTGGGAGCGGGGGCTGCCGGGAGCTGCACTGCACGAGAGCGAGAGCGGCGCGGGGACGGGTGTGCTGGGTCAAGTGGGCTTCGCTCCCCGGCCATTATATCCCGTCCTTCCCTCCTCCTCCAGGTCTGAGCAGAAGGGTAAATTAGCCCGTGTGATTTGAATTAACCCCTTGCCTGCCGCCAGTCTCGGCACCCGGAAGGCGGGAGGCTGTCTGCTCTGCAGCATCCCGTCCCAGGGTGGGACCCCCCACCTCCGTCCAGCACCGTCCTGCCCTGTCCCGGCGGTGGACGGTCCAACAGGTCCATCGCATGGAACTGCTCCACCGTCTTCAAAGCAACGCTGCCTTGCGGCGAGGCCTGGCTTCATCGTAGAACCACAGAACCATAGAACCATGNGAAAAAGGGGAAAGGAACATGATCTATAACGGGATCGATAACGGTATATAGATTGTTGAAAGATGCGCCTAATGATTTTTGCCAGCCGTCATCTTTCAGCGTGCTGCTCCCCCTCTTTTAGGCTTCAGTCTTTGCTCAAATTAATTAACCTTGCTCAGCCTCTCGGCGGTGCCGGTGCCGCAGACGGGGACCGGGAGCACCGCAACGTGTTTTCAGCCCGCAGGGTAGTTGGGAAGAGCGGTGAGAATATCACCGGACGGGGAGACCCTGCGGGGAGGGGGGGGAGAAACAGGGTGCAGAAGGAGCCCTCCCTCCGCTGGGCTGCCGCTGCCCGGCCCTGCTTTAGCCAACAATATTATTATTAATTTTTTTTTTTCCATGGCAAGGCACTGGCCCCGCAGCTGCAGCACGGGGCATCCTCCTTTGGGGGTCAGAACCTATGAAATGCACCCAAAACCTGAGCCCCCCCGGACGCGGGGCCGGCTGGCGGCGTGCCGGCGGCCGATGCTCCGACCGGTGGGTGCCACGGGTCCACGCCGCGGGACTTCGTCATTACCCCTCGGCCCGGGTTTTAAAAGTGCTGAGTGGAAAGCAATGACAAGGCAGAAGTCCCGGTGTTCACGGGGCTGTTTAATGAAAAATAAGAGCGGAGGAGGCGCAGCGGGGAGGTGCGTGGCCGGGCACGGGCAGCGCGCTGCTCCCGGACACCGCCGCTTTCCCCCCCCGCCGGGCTCCCGCGCTTCGTCATTGCTGTTTTCCCCCCAAAGCCGCCACCAAATCATTATTAACGTTATAAATAAAATGAGAGGGCAAGTTATTAAATGTAAAATATGTGGAGTCCTCCTCGAACTCACTGCGTAGTTCATAAATATGATGGCTTAATTTCATCTGTAATCCAAACGGCTGATGAAGCATTACACAGCTCTCTGTTAATTGAAGTTGTTAACAAAGCTGAGGAGAGAGATTATTATGTATAGACTTTTATCCTTCAGGGGTATCATCATAACAGATCATAAATGGAAATGAATTCATCGCTCCCACACGCCATCGCGGGATCCCTGCACGCAGTTTTATGCCAGGCGGGTGGCCAGCGCGGCCACGGGGACGGGGGACGGGATGGATCCCATCCGTGAGGGTCCCCCATCCCCTCCCGCAGCCCCCGCGCTGAGCCCCCCGCCCCGGCCAGCCCGGCGTCGCCGCGCCGCTCTCCTCCCGGCACCTTCGGCACGAGCTTCCCCGAGTCCGGCTCTCGGTTTGCAACGCCCCTTGGAAGCCTTTAGCTGTGATGTGTGATCATGGCCATCACCGGGGGCACGCGATATATCAGGGAAGATGGAAAATCCATTCCCTCAGCCGATACATCCCGGCCGAAGCGCCCACGTGCGGGAGGATCCGCCAAGTCCGGGCCCGTTGATTTACGGCGGGGCAGGAGGCGAGGCTCTGTGCGGGCACCCGCGGCCCGATGTATTTGTCGGCTGCACACACACAGGGTCATTACCGTCTCAGCCCGGACCGGTATGTTTTCAGCACGTTGCTTAAAGCAATAATTGTTTGGCTTCTACTCAGTGATGGGTCGTTTCTTTTACGGAGAGGTGACAGAAGTTGTATGGGAGGGGAATACCCTTTCCCGCGGCGGCTCTCCGCGGTCGCTCCCTACGCCCTGCCTCTGCTGAGCCCCCCGAGATGCTCTCCCAGCAAGCGAGTGGCAGTGCCCACCCCGGCCCCCCGACGGCGCCCGCCCCGCGGCGAGGCACGCCAGCCCGGCCGCGCTCTGCAGCGCCGCAGCCCCCGTTTCTGGGCTGCGCTGCTTCCAGGTGCAGTTATGAAAACACACAATGCCGTTTCCTTCTCCTGGATCCCATCGGCTTTTTCCATCCAGCACATTATCCAGGAAATTCTCGTCTATACCTTTGAGGAGTTACGGTGATTATCTGGAACGCGTTACTTGCACACGGCAAATGCAAATTAATGTAGTCTTCACATTTCGCCGTGGCAATAAAGGGGAATGTTGACATCAGCCTGAAAGTAGAATTAACTTTTGCATTATGTGGTGTGAGCGCGAGGTGTTGAAACCCGTGTCCGAGACTTTCCAAGTTACAGTAAAGAACTGTTCTGGCAGCGCTGCAAAAACACGGCAGTGTTTCCAAAAGGCAGAGGTAAGCTGAGTGCGCTCTCTGTTCCAGGCTGGATTATTGCTTCTGCTGGGCTTTCAAACCCCTGCCATCTTGTCTCGTTACCTCTAATGTGCTCCTTGGTTTATTGCAAGCTCATCTCCTTAAGAAGAGAGAGTTACAGCGCTGTCAGGCTCCGCTACTCTCCGATAAAGAGCCCGCTCCCTTCCCAGCAGCATCAGCCTCCCCTCCCCACTGTAATCCCTCCGGCCGCCCTCCTTTCATCGCAGCCACGGGAACCCTTTGAACCGGAGCAGACGAGGGCTGCCGGGACCAATCCTGCCCGGGCCCTGCCAGCTCCTTTGCAGCCATAACTCCGGCAGCTCGGTGTTAACACCTTGTTCGCGGCGGCGGCGGCGCGCGCGTTACCGGAGCCCCTTAAATCACGCGCCGAGGCTCAATAAGAAGGGACAAGGCTAAGAGCTGTATTGATCCCCTCCGCAGTGCACCGGCATCTCCGCGCCCCCAAATCCCCCAGCGAGCACAAAACCCGGCGTGGAGCATCTGCTGCCGCCCCGGCGAGGGCGTCCCCGGGGCTTTGTGCCCCCCTGGCCCCCATCCCTCTTGGGGGGGGGAGTCTGTCCCACCATGGGTGCTGGTGGGGAGGGGACGGGGAGCCCGGGCACCGCCGTCGGGTGATTTCCTTGTAAACGTGGGTCAGCTGCGATTTTCTGCCGCCGGCCGTGCGGGGGCGAGGGCCAGCGGCCGGGCAGGGGGAGCGGGGTGAGGGGGCTGCGGGTGGGAGCGGGGGCTGCCGGGAGCTGCACTGCACGAGAGCGAGAGCCGCGCGGGGACGGGTGTGCTGGGTCAAGTGGGCTTCGCTCCCCGGCCATTATATCCCGTCCTTCCCTCCTCCTCCAGGTCTGAGCAGAAGGGTAAATTAGCCCGTGTGATTTGAATTAACCCCTTGCCTGCCGCCAGTCTCGGCACCCGGAAGGCGGGAGGCTGTCTGCTCTGCAGCATCCCGTCCCAGGGTGGGACCCCCCACCTCCGTCCAGCACCGTCCTGCCCTGTCCCGGCGGTGGACGGTCCAACAGGTCCATCGCATGGAACTGCTCCACCGTCTTCAAAGCGACGCTGCCTTGCGGCGAGGCCTGGCTTCATCGTAGAATCACAGAACCATAGAACCATGCAGTAGTTTGGGTTGGAAGGGACCTTTAAAGGCCATCTAGTCCACCCCCTGCCACGGGCAGGGACATCTCCAACCCGACCAGGCTGCTCAGAGCCCCGTCCAACCTGACCTGGAATGTTTCCAGGGATGGAGCAGCCACCACCTCTCTGGGCAACCTGCGCCAGGGGCTCAGCACCCTCAACGTAAAAAAAATCCTTCCTTATATCTAGTCTAAACCTTCCCTTTTTTAGTTTAAAGCCGTTACCCCCTGTCCTATCGCAACAGGCCCTGCTAAAAGAGCTTGTCCCCAGCAAACCCCCGTGCGGAGCCGCAGCTCCCGCAGGCAGGGCTTTGCTCTCGGCAGCTGCCTGCGCAGCGCCGGGGCACCGAGGGAAGGGGAGCGGGAAGATTTTGGGAGAGGATGGCTGGACGTGCCTGGGTGCACGGGGCCGGACGCTGGCTGCGGGCTCGGCTTGGATGCCGCTTCCTTAATAAAGAGGGAGTTCGGTTGCAGAGCTGCGAAGGGCGGCCGTGCCGGCGTCCAGCACGGGGCATAGCAAACAGGTCCTTCTGCCGAGACCCTCAGGAAGGAGCGGAGCGCAATAACGGGCGGCCGAAGTGGCTCAGCCGCGGGTCTCAGACCCCCAGGACTGGGGCTCCGCAGGCTGTGCCGCGCGGGCACCCAGAGCATCCCGTCAGCTTCGCCCGGGATGGGGGAGATGCGGGGGCAGCTCTGGCTGCCCTGGGGGGCTCCTTGCAGCCCTTCGAGCGGGCAGCACCCCCCTGCCTGGCCGGGCAGGCAGCGCTCCAAGACAATTTGGGCTGAGCGGGCTGTAAATGAGAAGAAGGGAAAACAAATGATGCCAGCAGCAAGTGAAGGAAGTGTAGGAGCATTATGTAAAATATTAAATTTAATGCTATTCCATTTTCCATCTCAGTTATTAAATTAACTGAGAACTATGCTTGCACTTAAAAGATTCCTGTCATATTTTATGCACACGATGATCTCAGAGTAATTCGTGTTAGAAATATGTCATGTTAAATTACAGATACCAATAAACCTTACTTAAACTCGGCATTGATCATGTGTGGGAGATAAACTCCGCAGGGCCAGATCCTCTGGTCGTGCACCCCCGGCACTTCTCCCCGCGCAAAACGCACCCGGCCGGGAGCAGCGGGTGACAGCGGGGATTTTCTTCCCCCCCCGCCCCCCATCCCCACCAGCACCAGCATCTCCCACCGCAGGGCCGGCGGGGCTGCGGGCGCACCGGTGCTTATCCGCCGGGGCGAGCGGGTGTTGCTTGACGTGCGTGGGAGAGCCGCGGGCGCCGGGCGGGGGTGCGGGGTGATGGCTATCCCCGGGGAGGTGACACCGCTTATCGGCAACAGATTTGGTGTCGCCGTATCGAGCGTGGCA
The DNA here is from genome assembly GCA_008711295.1 of Anarhynchus alexandrinus. NCBI lineage: Eukaryota > Metazoa > Chordata > Aves > Charadriiformes > Charadriidae > Anarhynchus > Anarhynchus alexandrinus. Next base: position 112,198 of record VUYV01000083.1, on the reverse strand, counting down.
CGGCGAGAGTCTGTGTCCTATTTGGTGTCACCTCTGCCTGCACCGGCCCCGTCCGTCCAGCTCCCCCCTCCTCGCGGGGACGGGGTGGGTGGACGCATCCAGGGGATGGACGCAGCAGCTTTGCTTTCTCCGTGGGCTTTGCTGGGCCACGTAACGCCTGCCCCTCCTCCAGCGCTGGATGCGCTACTTTTAGGAGCGCCGAGGTTGCACCCGCACACAGTACACCCCGATCCCAGCATGGGGGGGTGCAGCAACCCCGGGGAGCCGGGGGGCAGCCAGCGCCCTCTCACCCCTGCTGCAAATGGGGAAACTGAGGCAGGGAGGTCAGCCCTGGGGATGCTGCCCCGGTGGCACCCCACATGTCAGAGCAGTGCTGCCCGCCGAGGAGCGCCCCCCAAACCCCAGCCCATCGCTGCGGGGTGCCACGCTCGCCACGGGGGTCCCTGAGCCCTCGGGACCGGTGTCCATCCTCGGCACAGGTGAGGGCAGCCCCAGCTGACAGCTCCGCGCCGTGAGAGCGAGCCAAAGCTGCATTACGAGGCGCCAGGCTCCGCAGGAGAGGGAAAATGCTAATAACAGGCCGAGGCAGAAAGGGGAGAAAGATCCCTCCCAGCCCAGCGTCCTGCGGGATGCAACCTCGCGTCACCAGCCACCCCCAGGGATGGGGGATGCTCTCCTGGTTCAGGACCCCGCGCGTGGAGCAGACCCCTCCACCGAGGCGCGAGGCTGAAGGCTCTGCAGGCTCGGGGACCACCAGGCTCACATGTCGGGGGGGGGCACGTTCTGTTTTGCAGAAGAGAGCGGTACGGACGTGCTCGGGGTGGTTATGTGTGCTCGGTCCCGAGGGCCCTGGTGGTGCCCCTGTGCCGCCCACAGCCCCGGAGGCGGATGGACCCCGCTGGGGTGCTGCCGTTGGGGCAAAACGGGGACGTGGGGACCGCAGAGCCCTCGGTGGGACAGGGGCACCGAGCCCCTTCCCAAAACCCAACCTACAGCACCCCCTCCGCTCCCTGCCTTTGCTCCGTGGCGCTGCCCTCATGTGATCCAAGATTTTCCTTTCTTAAAACAGCCCCTGCCTCTGTGCGCAGGGATCACACGCTCGGGCTGCCCCGAGGCTGCTCCCGACGCAGCACAGAGCCTTTTCAAGAAAGTTTGGCTTCTGCCTTCCCTTGAATAGAGCGGGTTGTTCTCAGGAGCCGGCGGCCCCGGCCGCCTTCTGCCCGCTGCTGGGCTCCAGCACCCTCCTCCCCACAGCCCAGGCCTTCGCTCCGAAGCCCCCGTTGCTCCCCAGTTGTCTTCACCTTGAGTGACCTGCCGGGAAAACCCCAATGTCTCTGGAGAGCACTGCTGGTAATACGGACCCAAAGAGCACCCAAAACCTCAACCCATTGGTTCCTTTCACCGAGAAGATCCCCCAGGTCAATCCCTGCTGATGGTCACGGGCTTAAACGTGACCGCTAAGGACACCACGGCCATCCACCCTCACCGTATGCACCCGGGGCTGTGGGGCGACCGTCCCTACCCACAGTAGCTTCCCTGGGCCACCGAGAGCCACCTTTGGAGCTGCTCCCATCTTGTCGGGGCAGCCAGACGGGTGCTGGCAACACCGGTCCGGTGCTGCCGAACGCCTGCAAGATGGGCGCTGAGCTCTCCGCACCACCCAGCCGAGCATCCCCAGAGCCAACGTACGCACCACCGTTTGCCACGGCCACATGGCACCACCACACCGCCCGCCTTGGCGGCCGCGACCTCGCGAAGCTCAGCTCTGGTGGGGACCCCAGCCCCGTGCCGGGCACCCCGCGGCTGCCGGGGTCTGGGGTACCCCTCGCCGCAGCTGCCCGCCGCCGGGGAGTAATTGGGTGCAGCAGCACATGCTGCAGGGCTGCTTTAATCCTGCTCCAGGTGGCTGCAATCCAGTGCAGGATTTACAGTGCCCTGACCCTGAGCTGTCAAGAAGGAACAGCCAGATTAATGGGGTGGGCGGGTTCGTGCAATAATCGTTTGTTTGATGTGACAAGCCTGATAGGCGTTGATTTACTTACAGACTGATAGGCTTTTAATTGAGCACCTCCGTCCCAGTCACATCAAAGGCAGAGGTTGACAAGGGGCCCCTTTTACCAAAAGCTCCCAGTGACTGACAGATCCTGGATGCTAATTCTCCTGGGGAGGGGGTTCCCTCTTTCTCTCTTCTTGTTGATTTTTTTTTTTTTTTCTCAGGCCAGGCCGGGCGCAGAGAAAGCCCCCGTTCTTGCAGGAGTGGGTGCCTCTCTGTCCCCTCCCCATCACGCTTACCCAGAGCCCTCCGGCAAAGCCAACCCCCCCTGCACAACCCAGCCAGGCTTTTGTCCACCTCTTTGAGGCGTTTTGGGGTCCCCTGCCTCCTCCCCGCTGCCAGCTGGCTGTTGGATGCGATGCCCAGTGTGCTGCGGGCAGGAGGGCACCCACTCCCCCATGGCACTGTCCCCATCACGGACATGGCCACGGCCCATCTCGTCCCTGGGGATGCCCTTCCTCCGCGTGGGGCTGGAGGGTACCCGCTCCCCTCCCGCCTGGCTCTCTGCCCCCAAAACTTGGGGCTTTGGGGTTGCTCTGCTAATACACCTCCTAAAGACGAGGAGGGACGTTGCCCTGTGGGTCGCCGCAGGCTCCTTGCCGGCGCCGTGCCACGCTCCGTGCCGGCACAGACAGATCTGGGGGTTCGGGTGCACCCGTGGGCACCGGCATCGCACCTTACAGCCGTCCCCAGAGCCAGCGGGGCAGCCCAGCGCCCTCACCCCCGTCGCAGCACGCCTCGGGCAGGACCACTGCGACTCTGACAAGAGCATCCCAGGACCATCCCGGTGGGCAGCGAGTACCAACCATCACTCTGGCCACCGCGGCACCGGGTGTGCGGCACGCGCCCATCACCAAACCCACCTCTGGGTCCAGCTGGGCCAGAAAATGGACGAAAGATGGTTTAAATGGGCTGAAAAGTGGGAGGCAGCAGCCAATCCAGGGTTGGCTTAGCAGTGATGTTCTGTGCGTCGGGGCGGCTGCCCTGCCTGCCCTGGCCCGTCTCCTCGCAGGGACGCAGTCGCCCCCCGAGAAGGAGATGCTGTGAGTTAGCCGTGGATGGGCACAGGGAGGCACCGCGAGGC
>VUYV01000083.1:60708-96526 GCA_008711295.1 Anarhynchus alexandrinus | reverse complement strand
GGGTAACACGGGTGGGTGTTGGATGGGGGACGGGGGGTGCGGGGCTGCACCGCCGCCTCCCCTCCCTATGGCACATCAGCAGCTCCTCCGGCTCGCCCCGAGCTGCCGGGGACCTCCAGCGCTTGACTCGCCGGTGACCCCGGTGCCGGCGCTCGCCGCAATCGCGCCCGCCGTCAGTCACCCCGCGCCGCGAGGAAAAAGCTCTGATTATCCAAATACAGTCATTAAAGGGGAAATGTGTTTTTAGGACTGTCAGAGTGATTAATGAGGGTTAGCAATCCTTGCAAATGCACTTGTTTAGTCTAACTGGCAGCCTCTATTTTCCTATTGATTTATTGCAGCAGTTGCCGGGGCCGCGGTGTGTGTGGAAAGAGCCGGGACGCGGCGGGACTGTGCGCTATTTAACCGGCGAGCACGCAGGGCTGCGCGGTGCGCGGCGCAGGGGCCCGGCCGAGCGGCACGGCACGCTTTGCTGTGCTGGGCCGTCAGAGGCAGCCGAACAAAGGCAACATTATACCTTGTGCCGGGGAAGGGACGACTTGGACGCACATGCAGAACAGCTCCGCCGCGCTGCGTGCCTTATAAATATCCCCGTTTGTAAAGCCCGAAGCCCATCTGACCACAAATGATCTGTCCACCTAATAAATACGTGAATGAAAGAGCCAGGCCATATTTTTCTTTTTTTTTTTTTTTTGCTGTTTNAGTTTCGCAGCTGCATAAAGCAGCTTTTCTTTCCGCGTGAGCCCTGGTGGAAGCCCCGGAGAATACGGGCTCTGTGCTCGTCCTCCCAAGCCGGAGTGGTGCGGCCGCCTCCCGTCCCCCCGTCAGCATCCCCGCGCCCAGCCCGGCGGTCAGGGGGTTGTTTTGGGGGATGCTTCGTGCTGCGTGTGCGGAGAGCAGACCCGGAAGGACAGAGCCATGCCCGGAGATGGCCCCGGCAGCCAACACCGCCGGCGGCAGAGCTCCCGCTGCCCGGGGCTGCGTGGCGGAGCCGGGAAGGGAGCAGCCGGCGGCGGTGATGGGGAGCGGACGGGGCAGCCCGGGGGCAGCGGGGTGCAGAGCTGCTCCCCTGGTTTGCAGCCGTGAGCGTGGCCCCGTGCCGGAGCCCGGCGCTGCCCTGGCCCGCGGATTGCCTCCAGCCGGTTTGAGCAGCGGGACAGCACAAATGACGAGAGACCTCGGAGGAGGCGAGTGGAGAAGAGCAAAGACGTGGAGGTGCTCAGAGAGCCCCCCAGGCCAGAAGAGCATGGGCGAGCGCCTGGGGTGCTGCAGTGACCGGGGATGCTGCGGGTGCGAGAGGGCTTTCATACGGCTTTGAAGCCACTGCTGTCACCTCCCCGGCCATAAATCGGTGTGCGGTGCAAATCCTCCCAGCGGCACCGGCGTCAGCTTGCGACAGCGATGCGCCGGCACCTTCCCCACTGTACCAGGACACCCGCTTTTGGCTGGGCACCAGTTACCCCGTGGGAAGAGCCCAGCGTGACCCATGGCCATGGCTCCCCCCTTTCTCCTGCGATCTCTGATCCGGGGTGCCGGAGCCGGCAGACCCACGGCGGCTCAGCGTGGCCATCGGGCACGGGGCCGCGGGCGGACTGCAGATCAGCCCCGTCCTCGGGCTGAGCCCAAACCCACGCGGGGCCGCAGCCGCTGCCTGTGGAGTGCAGCCCCGCTCGCACAGATTTACACCGGCGCGCGTGTAAGTGATACTGTTCATTACTGTGATGCATGGTTAATAGTTATCTCTCTGTTTATTATCATGATGAATAACTGAAGAGTCGTAATTCTGTATACACAAATGTTTCAGCTAAACGCTCGCTGGAGAGCGCTGGGGGAGACGCTCGGCTGACAGCTCAGTTTACAGAGTGTATTCCTGTAGCTCATTTCACAATAACAAACAGATTTCCACAGACCATAATGTTTTCTAACATGGAGTTTATGGAAACGTCCCGGAGCAGCTTTACCGTCACTTCATGCCGCCTTCCAGCGCGGTGCCCGGGCCGGGCCGGGGGGATGCGACCTCTGCCAGGACGGATCCACGCGGGAGGTGCCTTTGCGAGAAGAGACGGTGGGACGCCGCTGCCACGCCGGCAGAGCTGACGCCGAGGGGCTGAGCGGAGCTGGGTGCCACGCTCAACGCTGTGCAGGGCAGAACACGGCCACTGCCAATGCCTCGTGGTCCCGAACGCCGGGGATTGTCCCTCCTGGCACGGAGAGCCAGAGCCCTGCCGGCCCGGCAAAACCCAGAGGACATGCAGCGTCCCGGGCATCTGACGGCTTTGAGGGGCTTTATAACCGCCTGTAAGCCCACCCAGCAGACACCCCACCACAGCAGAGAACTGAAATGGCCCTTTTTTTTGTCCCCAACGTCTGCAAGAGGGCAGCTCCCTGGCGTCATGTGGGGCCACGTCGGTGCCGGTGCCCACCGCAGCGGCTCATGCATCTCCGCTGGACACCAGTGCCTCACTGGGAGAGGGAGATGCTGCTGCCCCAAAGGAAAAGGGACCGGTGGGAGCCTGGGGGACTGGTGCCGCCTCTCCACGAGCAGCTCCCGCACAGGGGAGGTGGGAGGGGCTCTGAGAGCGGAGGACAGAGGAGAGGGAGGACCAAAGTGTTTAAAGATGTGCTGGATCTTTCATGCTGAGCCCTCACCACCTTCTCCGCGCTCCTTTCCTGCTGGGGAGGGACAAGAGGGGAGGCTGAAGCCCCCAAAAAGATTTGCTGCATTTTTCTCTCCTGGCTTGTTTGCTCGCTACCGTGGAGACCCAGCTGATGCCATGCTCCTCTCCCACTGTCCCCCCCAGCCAGGCTGGGTCCTGCAGCCCCTGAGCTCCACGTGGTGCCGGGAGCACCACCAGCGTTTGTAGAAGTGACTAATTGTTTCTGCTGGAGCAATGGTTACCTTCACGGAGTTTCATTCCAGTTCCCTGCACGGGCTCGGTGACGTCCGTGGGGTCGGAGCGGGACGGTGGCCAGGTCCTCCCTTCGAGGTGGGAAGAGCCATGTTCTGTGGCAAACGTCTCCGAGATGAAGCTCACGGGGAGCCGCTGCTCTGCCACAGGCGCGGAGCAACCCGAGGTTTGCAAGAAAATTATTGCTCAGCCTGCCCCAGCTAACAACCCCGTGCACGGCAGGGCTGGGAAGGGGAACGCGCCGCCCCGGCTGCTGGGACATGGAGCCGAAAAGCCCTTTTTTCCTTCTGGGGTTTCTGCACATCTCAGGATCTGGTGGATTTTTGTATTGGGAGCAACAGCTCGGGCAGGGCTCACTGGGTGCACATCTCGCCCGCTCCTCCCGCTGCAGAGATGGGCTCTGCCCCGATTGCCGCGTTGATAATTCCCAAATTTCCGTGACTTGTGTGCACCGGCACGGCACCGGCCGGGGAATCCCACAGCACGCACCGGCAGAGCCCCACACCGGATCTGGTCCACCGCTGGCTGATGAGCTTGCCCGGCTTCTCTGGGGGCAAAAAGCCAGGAGCAGCCCTGGCTCAGCGGGGTTTCTCCCTGGGGAGCACCGGGCTGTCAGCAGCCGGTCTCCAGGAGTCCCAGTCCCAGCAGTTGGGTCACTTGCTGGTGCGTCCTGGTGTGAGGCAGAGCCCGCAGCCCTCCCTGCCGCGGAGGAAGGTCTCGCAGCGTTGGGGTCTATCCCGTCATTTTTGGGGTCATTTTTGAGTTTGGGGGGAGATGGAGGCCAGGGCAGAGCCAGCGCAGAGCCAGCGGCTGCGGGGGCTTGGCAGGGGATGCTCGGTGCGGGCCAGGGCACCGGGAGAGCTCGGCACCGACCCGCGGCACCGCCAGAGGGTGGGCAGTGGGCACAGGAGCCCCTCTGGCCCCTGGCGTTTGGTTACTCCGGGTTGCACCCCACATTGCACGCTGACACCCCTCCGCTTGCGCCCCAGCACGGCGCAGTGATGGGCTTTGGGGCAGAGGGGCCAATTTTCTTCACGGGGTGGAGCGGGGGACCAGGGATGCTGTTGGCACCCCGCATCCCGCCGCCGCCTCGGGGTGCTCATCCCTCTCCTCCCCCCCGTGCCCTTCTCTCTGCTGCCGTCAACGGCCCTTTTATCTCTTGGGTAGGTACAAATGGAGCTGTCAGATGCGATCAGCCCCACGATATGACAGGTTGCGGGAGCCGGGGCCCCTCGAACAGAGCAGCCTTGTCTGTCAGAGCCGCCTGACACTCCCCATAATGGCCAGATGGATGAGACTCTGAAAGTAGGGCCCGGCGCGTTTTCAACTCTATTTTGGGTGAAAACACTTCTTGAAAGATCTTGAAAGGAGCTGGCAGTTTAGTAGTTCAAATGATTAATGAGCACTGGCTCTGCCGGGTGGATTTCTCGCGCCGTGCCAGCAGCCGGGCTGCTCCAGCGGGCCAAGACACGCTGCGCTCCCCCCGGCTCCCCCCGGCTCCCCCCCGCTCCTCAGCGCGGAGCCAGACCAGGCAGCGCCAGACCCTCCGGATAACGNCCGCGCCCCCCGGCTCCCCCCGAGCCCCCCTGGTTTTCCCGGAAATGACACCAACGCGACAGGCCCCGCATATGGAAAAAGTTAAATATAAATTACTGCTGAAAGAGGCCTCGCTGAGCGGAGTTAGTTAAAGATGTTTATGGATTCAGAAACACGGGCCTGCATATGTATTTAGGGATGACAAATGTGATTCAATAAGTAAGGAATTTCTCCGTGGGCTGAGGCGGGACCCGCGCGGCGCGGGCGCTGCTCTGGGCTCTCCGGCTCGGCCGCGCCAGCGCCATAAATCCTGCAGACAGGCTCCTTTTTCCTTCCCGGGCAGCTCGGGGTTTATTTTCTTTTTTTTTTTTCCCAGCTCAGACCAAGTCGCTGCATCTCCTGCACTTGCGACGTGACAGCACCGTGCACGTCCCCGTCCCCAGGCTCCCCCATCCCCCCGGAGAGCCGCGCTCGACGGAGCAGCCGGACCCTTCAGGACTGTCAGCGGATGATTAATGACCAACAACCCTGAAACTGCCCCGATTGCCAGTTTGGGTGTTGTTTGACCCGGTGCTTAATGAGTTCAGACATACTTCTGCAAGCGGCTTCATGCGGGGCAGCTGGGCAGTCTCCTGGAGCCCGGCGGGGCGGGGGTGCGCGTGTGTCCCCCACCCGGACTGCCCTGTCCTCTTGCTGCTCTTGAGCATCTCGCTTGGGGCGCACGACGTGGGGGACCACAGCAAACTAATGCAAGATAGCCCTAAACTAAACTCCGGCTGCCGTGGCGTGGGCCAGGCAGGGATGCCAGGTCCATGGCAGGGATGCCAGGTCCATGGCAGGGATGCTGGGTACCAGGGAGGGATGCTGGGTCCATGGCAGGGATGCCGGGTCGATGGCAGGGATGCTGGGTCCCAGGCAGGGATGCCGGGTCCATGGCAGGGATGCCAGTTCCCAGGGAGAGACGCTGGATTTGGGGTGACAAACCCCAGGACAAAGCGCAGGAGCCGGCCCCTGGGCTCTCCCCCATCCCACCTCCTCCGTGGGGCTCGCGGGGAAGCTCCTTTCGGGGGGTCAGCGCCCGGCCGGGCTTTTGACTGACAGCCACATTCCTTTGTCCTGATTTTATTCGTTAGCAGCGTTTGGCCTGGACACAGAGACAGCTAATGAGGGACTGAGTTTATTGCAGTTTGATTTTTCTGTTAAAACAATACAATAAAATAAATGCACTTGGAAATCTGGTATGTGTTTGTACATAGTAGATTTATGGCTCTGGAGGCTTCCAGAGAGACACAGCCTTTCATTCCCTTCCTTATTGGAACAGATCATATTGCAGAGTTTAAAGGGCTCTGGAGTTGTGATTTATTTGAAGGGAGAAACTAGGGAAATCCAACTATCTGTTCCCTGGCTCAGATCATCCAGTAACTCCCCGGCCAACAGGACGGATCTGCACCTCCTCCACAGCTTTTTCTTTTTCTTTTTTTTCCCCCTCCTGTCGCTTACATTATCCCACTCTAAATATATCACCGAGACAGGGCTGACTCCTGACCTGGGCTTCAGCACCTCGCCGAGGCTTCCCCAGCCCTTCCCGGAATCCCACAAATAAATCACCTTCCTGGAGCCCTTTCCGAGCTCCTCCGCGCCGCTCACAGGACAGGACCCGCACGGGGCCGACCGCTGCCCTGATCCAGAGGAGGGATCAAGGCAGAGATCTTGGTTTTATCTGCGGGATTGGGTGATAAATCCACGCCACCGGTTCCTTTCGAGGGAGCCCTTTCCCCACCGGGCAGAGGAGAGCACAGCAGCTTGGATGCAGGTCAGGATTTGTGCCTGAAAGCCTTTTTCCTGCATTTTCTAACCCGCAGGCCCAGCCTTGTTCCTGTGGCTCGGCCGGACCCGCCGACGGGGGATGATGCTGCGGCTCCTGCATCCGAGCGGGACCGTGCTCCAGGCTGGGGCTGCCACGGCCGCTCCCCTCCCACCCTCACGGAGAAAACCCGGGTTTCGCCCCTCTCTGAGGTTCCCTGCACCCCAGGGGATGAAGCACCTCGACGGCTGTTGCGACGACAACCGGAGCATCACCACGATGGCTCGACACTCGGTGCTGCCCCAGTGCCATCCCAGTGGTTCCCATCGGCAGGAACAGGGTGAGACTGTTCCCCACAGCCCAAAACTTCCTCTAAAGGGTTTGGCGTTTGCAGGCAGGAACTCTCAGGGGTTTGGTGCAAAACTCCTCCTGCTTCTCCCAGGTCCCGGGTACCTCTGAGACATTTGGGAATGACCGGTTTAGGTCCCGCCAGCAGCGTTCATCCTTCCCCGTGCCGCGTCGGGAGGCCCACGGGAGGAGATTTCCCTTCACCACCGCCGTGACCATCTCGGCTGCGGGGCGGATGAAGAAAGGGAAGGAGGTTTCCAACCTGGGGGGACCCAGCTCTGGCGGCTGCTCTCCTCCTCCCGCCCCCAGCTCCATCTCGGCGTCTCCAGCCGGTGTTTTTCACGGGGTGTTTTCTCCCCCCACGCACAGATGGGCTCTGTTTGCCATTAGCTTCCCCTCCTCTGCCCCAGGAGCCGATCCGAGTGCTAATTCTCACGCGTGTTTTGGGTAAATCTACTTTCTTTCCCGGGATGAATTGTGGTTTCCAAGCGCCATTAATCATTTCCCTTTAGAAAACAGTGTCGGGGGGGTGGGGTGGTGGTGGGGGCTGGAAACATTGCTCCTTTCTTTACTGGGAGGATGACCTGGCGTGCTGGCACCCGGCCATGGGGCTGGCGTCTGCAGGACGACATGGAGCACGGAGCGAAGCCGCGGGGTGAGCTCCCCTTTGCTCTGCTGGGACGGCGGTGTTGGCTCCCACCGGGACCGTCGTCCCCGAGGATGAAACCCCCCGTCCCTGAGGTTAGGGGTGAGCAAGCGGATGGAGGATGGAGAGGAGGACGTAGCCGAAATGCCGTGTGTTTTAACCCTTTCCCAAAAGCCTCTTCCCAGAGGGGTTCTCCCAGGAGCCTGTTTGCACCACGAGATGTGTCGTGGCGACGGCAGAAATGCCGACCCTGTTCTCCGCGTGCCCCTCGAAATGCCCGGGACGTGAAATCGGGACCCTCCGCTTATCGCCCGCCGGCGGGGCGCGGGTGGGCAGGGAGTCGAAGGAAACTTCTCCTGCCCCGACCGCGGCGAGGGTAAAGAGGTGCAGCGAGCACATGTGAGCGGTTTCCTCCTCTCCAGCCCAGGACTGTCAGAGGATGATTAATGGCCAACGCCGCAGAACTGCCTTGATTGCCAAGTGCTGTATTGTTAGCACTGACATGTAACGAGCCCGGACATACTTTAACACAATTCTGCACCGTAATCTGCAAATAACGTTCGATAGACTTAATTTGTTAAGTATTTCCCCCCTCACAGTCCCTCTCCCCACCTCCTTTCCCTTTCAAAGCCGTGTCAGGGGCCCGGCCCAGCGCCCCGCAGCCCCCCAGCCCCGCTGCAGCCCCAGCTCTCGCCGGGGATTTCCCTTGCAGGGCTCGGCTGCTCCTTTAGGTTTTGGCTACGTTTGGGTTTCGCTCTTCTCCCCAGCCAAACCAAAAAAATCAACTTTTTACGCATCTTCAACCCTGTGCAAATTCAGTCCCCCACTGCACTTTGGTGGGAGCTGCAATAGTTACTGGTAATTTTGGGGTTCTGCCAGATGACTTTGGCCAAAAAACAGGTCACCACGCCAGCCGGCACCCGGGTGAGGGGCCCCTTGCACCCAGAGCAGCTCCTGGGTAAAAGCCGCGGTGGAGCCATGGTGAGTTACAGCTCATGGAGCACAACTCATCCTCCAGGCACTTTACAAACTTCGTATTAGGTAGTTATTAGGCATCACGGTTAGCAAAGCACCGGGTTTGCCTTTTAGAGCAACTTCCCCAGGAGTGCCAGAGCGGGGCCATGCCAGAGGGGGCTGGGAGCACCGATGGGTGGGGATGGGGATGGGATGGGGATGGGGAGGGGAGGGGGGGGGGAGGGGAGGGGAGGGGGAACGGGGGGGGGGAGGGGGAGGGGAGGGGAGGGGGAACGGGGGGGGGGAGGGGGAGGGGAGGGGAGGGGGAACGGGGGGGGGGAGGGGGAGGGGAGGGGAGGGGGAACGGGGGGGGGGAGGGGGAGGGGAGGGGAGGGGGAACGGGGGGGGGGAGGGGGAGGGGAGGGGAGGGGGAACGGGGGGGGGGAGGGGATGGGGAGGGGAATGGGGATGGGAAGGGGAACAGGGATGGGGATGGGAATGGGGATGGGAACGGGGATAGGGTGGAAATGGGGATGGGAATGGGAACAGGGATGGGGATGGGATGGGGATGGGAATGGGAACAGGGATGGGGATGGGATGGGGATGGGAATGGGGATAGGGTGGAAATGGGGATGGGAATGGGGATAGGGTGGAAATGGGAATGAGAGTAGGAATGGGCATGGAGATAGAGATGGGGATGGGGACGGAGACGGGAATAGGGATGGAGACAGGACTGGCAAGCAAGAGCTTTCCACCCCACCGCTCCGGCTGCGCACGGAGGTAACCTTAAACGCCGAAGCAGGAACCGTGGGGACAGAGTTTTTCCACCCCTATTCACAACTGTCAGGCGGTGATTAATGGCCAACAGGCTCGAAATTGCCTTTATTGCCAGCCCAGCATTGTTACTTGTGACAGCTAATGAGGTTAGACAGACTTTTACACAGCGCTTTACACCAGTCCCAGCGGAGCAGCCCTGGGGGGTTCGGTGCCCCGGGCGGGGGGACCCCCCGCTCCCCAGCGGTGACCAAGTCCGGGCATGTCTCGGGGGGACTGCCCACCCCGCCGGCCCCGTGTCCATCCCCCATGGGACTGGGGAACGGCAGCGGGCAGGCTGGGACGGTGGCGTTAACGAGAGCGCTCCGAGACCTTCCAACTTGTCTCAATTAACTTCGCAGTAAAACCCGCGAGATATTTTTATACGGGCTCCACTGCAGCGGGGCGGGGAGGAACGGGGCAGGGATGAAAAAGTTTTCAAGTGCCGGAGAGAAGTGGGTGTAATAAACCATTTGTTCATATAAAAAAGCCCGTGCTGTTAAAATCCAGAGAGCCGCAGCACAGACACCACCGAATGTTCCTGGCCCCAGGTCCAGAAGTAATGATTTTCTTGGCCTTTCTTTTTTTTTTTTCAGGATTATTACAAATAATATTTACCTTTGTGCTAGTTCACATCTTGATGCTGTTAAACACGTGGCCGCAGCTGGTTTCCCATTCAGGGTAATGATATAGCGCCGATGTTATGAAGCAAAACCTCGCCTGCGAGCCAGAACACCCCACATTTAAAAATCTATTACTTTTCAATATTATATGAATGTATTTTGCTTCAGCTCAGAGCAATTTCCTAGTTTACCCTTATTAAACTGAGAGGGGGCTGAGCAGAGGTTCTTGATTTATGAAACACATACTAGATTCATTAAAACCTTTAAAGATTTAATACATTTTATCAAGGCCTTAAATCTGGGCAAGCGCTTTTAAAAAAAAACCTAATACAGGGTGTATTTCATCTCTGGCGCCCTTTTGCGCTTATTTAAGAGCTGTAAAATTTGGATTGACAAATATCGCGGGTATTTCATTCCTTATTTCTAAACGGCGCTGAATCCTCCTGACAGGTTTGTTATATATAACCCTCGGAGATCTATCAAGTGTAAAGATCAAATTATTCTCCTTTATTGACGTTTTACTCCTCTCTCCCATGTTTTTTAAGTCCCCTTCAACAATTACAGAGGTGGAAGATTTAATATGTTTTTGCCCGGCCTGTCACTTTCCCGTTATTGCCCCTCCATCTGCCCAAACAAGGGCCCAACGGGGACCGGGGGGGTCCGTCCTGGGGGGGCGCGGGGCCGTGTCGGGGTCCACGGGGGCCGTGGGTGGCCAGCGCTGGGTCCTACGCGCGAGCCGGAGGTCAGTGCAGGGGAGAACCGTCTGCGAGTGCCTCCCTGGGCTCCAGACGGGTCGGAGCCCCCCGCCACGCCGCCTTCCCGCTCACCCCCCCCCTCCCCNCGCCGCCCGGGAAAGCCGCCGCCGCCGCCGCCGCCGAGCGCCGGGCATGGCCCAGCTGGGCGCCATCGCGGCGCTCTCCCTCAGCTTCCTCGCCGCCGCCTTCCTCTCAGCCATCCACAAGATCGAGGAGGGGCACATCGGCGTCTATTACCGGTGAGGCGGGTCCCGCGGCCTCCCCCGCCCCGGCGGGCCCCGCGCAGGCCGCCTCTCACGGCCTTCTCTTTCCTTCCGCAGCGGCGGGGCGTTGCTGACCTCCACCAGCGGGCCCGGGTTCCACCTCATGCTGCCCTTCATCACGTCCTACAAGTCAGTGCAGGTGCTGCTGGGCCGCTGCCCGCCGGGAACGGGGGCCCTGCCGCGGGGGTGGGTCGGGCTCCGCGGGTCTCCCGCCGCCCCCGGCTCGGCGGAGGCGCGGGGTGGCGGGTTGAGAGCCGCTGTGGTAAACGCCGGGGTTGGGTCGTGGGGTCGGGCTGGCCCGGGGTGCGGGGGATCGTGCCGTGCCCGGTACCGGGGGAGAGGCGGCTGTCGGGACCGTCCCGCTGAGCTTTGCACCGGGGACCGGGCGGGGCGGGTTGGGCTCTCGCTTTTAGTGGTTTCCCCGAGAGGTGCAAGGGGCAGAGGTGGGCAGACGCCTGCGGCTGGCTGGTCTATATGCTGATAAGCACGTAGGATTTGTGCCTGTCCCTTAAGCTTCTTTTCTTAAATCTCTCTTCAGACCACACTGCAGACAGATGAGGTGAAAAACGTTCCCTGTGGTACCAGGTGAGATGTTCAGCTCAGCTGTTACCCCCCGCAGTCCTTTGTTTCTGCTAGAAAGCTTTCGATTCTTTCCCTTTTACCCCCACTGCTCGCTCCAGCATGCTTTAAAACGTGTGGTTTTGTTTTCACGGATTGGATTTCCCACCCCCCCCCCAGCTGAAATCGGTGAAAGGCTCCGTGACGCACCGCCCAAGCTGGTGAACCCCACTGGGGTGGTCTACGTGCAGCCATCCTCAGGGGCTGCACTGGGTTTTCCAAGCCTGGGCCCCCATTTCACGATCCAGTTTGTGGAGACACGTGTAACTGAAACCGGGAGCCTGGTGCGAGGAGTTGGGGTGGTGGGGCTTTGCTGGAGTGCTGCAGCAGTGCTGCACGGCGGGGTGGACACCGTGCTCAGCCCACTAGAGGGGAGTATCCTCCGCTCAGAGCTGCCCGGCTCCACAGGCAGAGCACTTGGCCTCCGGCAAACTTCCTTTTTTTGTGTCTTTTTCTTCTTTTTGCAGTGGAGGAGTGATGATTTATTTTGACAGAATTGAGGTGGTGAATTTCCTCATCCAGAGTGCAGGTCAGTTCTTCCCCTGTGACCCTGCAAATCCTGCCATCCAGGGCTGTTGGTGCTTCTGCTAGTGTGAGACATGGTGAAGAGGTTGTGCGTGGCTGGGCTTTGATTTGGAGCTGGGGTGTACCCTGGGTATGGCCCTGTGTACCTCACAAAGCCCCGTACTTTCTGGGCAGAAACTTTAAACCAGCTCTCCCAGACATTACTTCTTGCACATACTTGTTCTGTGCTGCTAGCTGCTTCCCTAATACCCAAATACCAGCCATCGCTTGTATTATTTGTATTATTATGGCCACACGGGGCTTATGCTTCAGTGAAGAACTTCTGATGTGAATAACGAGGTGTGCAAGAGGTAGGGGAGATGGCATCTGTGAGCAGAAGGCTGTCTCTGAGGTCTAAGGAGAATGACCTGTGTAGCCTTTTTTCCTTTTTTCTTTGATTTTTTTAACATCCCTTGTTGGTTACAAGTGTGGTACAACTGCCTAGCTCATCAGTGGCCTGCTTTGAGACCTCTGTTTTATGTCAACTGCAGGATGTCCGTCCCTCGTGCGTAGACCACAGTCTGTATTGTGCAGCTTGGACACAACCCATGAGTATTTGCAGATAGAAGGCTGTTATTAGTTAGATGTTCTCCTGTTTACAGAGCATGTGACAGAATATCGGTTAGGGTGTTGTGAAAGACTAGCAATAAATAAAACTCCCCTGAAAAAACTATTTGTGGTGCAGGCTTCTCTTGTGGGCGGCTTCCTCATTTCAGATTGGCATTGTGACTCTTGCTGTTGTGACTGAGCCGTAAGCTTTTCACTGCAAGCTCTCAGCCCAACTCAAGACGCCCCTCTGGTTTCTCTTCTTCTTTTGTAGTGTATGACATAGTGAAGAACTACACCGCTGACTATGACAAGGCTCTCATCTTCAACAAGATTCACCATGAGCTGAACCAGTTCTGCAGTGTCCACACGCTGCAGGAGGTCTACATTGAGCTGTTCGGTGAGCTGCCCCTCTGACCTTTTCGCTGTTGGGTTGATGGCTCCTTGAATGATGTTTCTAATGGTTATTTGCATGGACTGTTGGTGCAGAAGTCACTTCCCCCAACTGATACCTATTAACCCAGTGTCTGCTCTGTTTGGAATCAGGATTGTTGAACAGCTACTGTCATTTACTCATTATTTTTTGGTGCTGAGTGCTTCAGTATTTTGTAACAAAAAAATCCCAAACCTGCCAGTAGTAGCAGAGGGCTTTAGGGGAGGGAGCAGTAATTCTGTGGTGTTATTTGTGTGTTTAGCAAATGTGACATGTTGAATCAGTCACAGGGTTTGCTAGTCAAGATGGAAAAGCCAGTCTTCTGCTCTTTGCTGTTACAAAAAGTATGAGCAAGCACTCCCTGGCCTGTGGGTTTGATTAGCTTTGTGTCATGTGCATTGCTGCAGTGCCCAGGCACTGTGAGTGAGCGCTGGAAAACAGGACTGCTTGGCAAGGGCCTGCTGACCTTCACTCCCTCGCTTCAGGCCACTGGGAAATCGGGCAGCACAGGCGCTGGGAGAACACATTGCATGAGACTGTCTGAAGAAAAGTGGTGGTTTCTTGGTAGAAATAAGAGCAGTCACTGCCAGTGCTGAGTGTTTTGTTTATGGCTTTGGACTGACAAGAAATCCTTTCCAGTATTTCAGCACTACAGCAGCGCTGACTGCGGGCAAAGTGTTGCTGTGAATGGTTTTGGACCCCAAATGGACAGAATTTGCGCCTGAAAGAACACGGTGTTTGGAAACTCCTGTTCTCTGTTCAAGCTGAGCTTTCCAAGAAGCCTGGCTTTCTGCTTTCTGACAGGGCTCTGCACAAGATGCAGAACTGGGGCTCAGTTCCCCTCCAGTTCCTTTATGGGACTGCTGGCGGGTGTACTGGTTCTTTGCTGATGGAGTCTCCAGATGTCGGCAGCTGCTGACGACAGCTGCTTGAAATGGACTCAAAGCCACTGATTTGCACAGAAGGAACTTGTATAAACTCCCGTGTAACTCTTTGTTTGAGCTGAATGTTTTCTGGCTCAGGAGTTCTGCAATGGGGCACAGCCCATTTCGAGCAGACTTAGGTCATTCTCTGCCCCCACATCTGCAGGCAGGTGCAGGAAACTGATAACAGCTGTTTCCTAAACTCCTGGCTGAACTTCATTATGAGTGTGAGTTCCAGATAGCTAAACCGGGACCAAAGCAAATAATCAAGGAGTGCGATGTGATCACTTTCAAGGCTATTACATTTTTATTTTCCCTTTGCACTTCTCAGCAGGCCCCAACTGGAAACGCTGCTGTCCTTAGAGCTTTTCATTGAAGCTGGGCTTTGGTTTGTATTTCCTTTTGAAATTTTTTAGCTATGCTGGAGCTAACTGTTATCCATTGAGCCAAACAGACGTTACCGATGATTTTTTTTTTTTTTGCAGCCTATTACAGTAACAGCCATTTTGCAGCCATTTCACGTTTCTGTCTTTCCATTTTCTTTGTCTCCTGCTGGCACAGATGCAATTCCTAATCAGTCACGATTTAGCTGGACCATGTTACTTCAGGATCTAGTTGGGAAGATATTAATGTGGAAGTGGGTTAGAGTACAGATTCCTTACTGTAAAGATGCTACTTCTGGCCCGGAAAGATTCCAAACTGCGGGTTATGGGAAACTGGAAATAATTTCATTTTATGCCTGCCATGTTCCTATGGTCTGTCCCAAGTGTTTGGCGCTGGTCAGTGCTGCTTGACATGCTGAGAGATGGGAACCTGCCTTGGGGTCAGGGATGGATTTTCTCAGCCCAGCACTTCTACATCAAACTTACACTTGTACTTACTTTCCAGGAATAAGAAATCTGAGCCATTCCAGCTAATTCTGTACGTGTTGACAGCAACCTGCCTTGTGGGGTTTTTAGTTACCTTTTTTTTTTTTCCCCCCAATCAGATCAGATTGATGAAAACCTTAAACTGGCCTTGCAGCAAGACCTAACTACAATGGCCCCTGGATTAATTATACAGGTAATCAGGATTCCACTTTGAGATGTCTAAGGTGCAGATCATAAGGAGGGGTAAGGGCTAAAAGGAAATAGGAAGCTGTAAAACCTTTTTAGAAAATTGCTTTATATAACACAGACTTCGTTTAACTTGAGGTATGAGAACAGTATCCTTTCCATCCCCTCCTAACTTTGATGTGTTGCGTTTCTTTTGGTGTTATTCTGGGTACCAGTTTAGCCAGGTTATAATCTCCTGTCACGTCAGGAGATCATTCAGTCCTACATTTGCTCTGTGGAGTTTGGATCTGGTCATAATTTCTGCAGCGTGCGAAAGCTTTGTGTGGCAGAGCATGCCCTAAGTGTTAGCTGCCCCCCCCTCTGCAGCCTCGGGGACCATTTGGCTTTTGATTGTTGGCTGCTTGCCTATGTTTTCTTCGGTCTCTCTTTCCAGGCAGTTCGAGTTACAAAGCCGAACATCCCTGAAACAATCCGGAGGAATTATGAGCTCATGTAAGTGCCTGAGACTTGCACCTTTGTGTTACCAAAAAGAATCGGTCATCCAGATTAATGTGTTTTCACAGCACGCAGTGATCGCAGTGCCCTCTGCCAGGCCTGCTCTCAGCCCCGTGCTGCCGTTCAGAAAGGGTCTGGTGAGGCTGCACCAGAGGAGCACGTGTCTGTCACTGTAAGTGGCAGGGGGGTCACTGCTGAGTTAGAAGGTATTTCTCCATTTTGAACACTTGAGCACAGAAATTATTCGCCCGGGGGCTCCCTCCTCTTGACACTGGCCCTATTTTGAAGAGGCCTCCCAGAGCGTGTGAGTGAGTGGCAGGTGGATAGATTCCACCGCTAATCCTGTTGTTTGACTAGGATGGAGAAACTGTTGATTCAACAGGCTGAAGACTTGCAAAGCTTTGAAATAACTTTCTTTAATAACACTTGACATACTGATCCCTTTTCAATGCTCTGAGCCAGCTGCCTTCTCTTGCATTTGGTCATTCAGAAATGCTTATATTCTCTGAGCGCTCTGCCAGCAGAGTCTGCTGGCCAGAATAAGATTCCTCTCGTCCGTTTTGCTTCCCTAGCGTTTCATATGACCTTTTGGGATTGTGGTAAGTCATGTGTGGTATGGTCATGATAGGCAGAATCCCAAATCAGCCTGTTATCTGTTGCCATAAATACAGCAGGGTATGTGTTGAGAGAGACTTGTTCTTGACTCTAATCTCTCTTCCCTGATTGGGAGCAGGAGCAGAGTATTTTGTTTATATACACACTTTCAGAACTTCTTAGTGTATGTACAAAACAGTAAGGTAGAAAAGGCTTTAGGAGGTAAAATGGACAGAGCCATTGGATTGAACGGAGGGTGATTTCAAAGCTGTGTACTTCCAAATAAAGAAGAATAACTGTCTGTGAGGGCAAGGCTTTTACAGGATTTTAATTTCTTACTTCGTTTAAGTAATTTCCTCTTTAACAGTAATCAAAAAAATTTATAGATGCGTATGGTCTGTGACCTGCCTCTTGTAAAAGGCATTATGGCAGCCTGCAGAAAGTAGCGGGGAGTGTTTCACGCTAACTTGACTGAAAAGTCTTCCTGCTATGGAGGGGAGGAAAAGACACTTTGGTTTAGAGAAAAAGCTCTGTGTGTGCAGGTACATGCCCTCACTTTCCTGATTGCTGCCTGCCCTAAACACATGTTCGAAGGAGGACTGAGCCAACAGCTTGTGCTGGAGATGCGGTAGGCCACTTCAGTTAGCTCGTGTTTTGTAACTGGCTTCTTCTGTCTCACTAGGGAGAGTGAGAAGACAAAGCTGCTGATTGCAGCCCAGAAGCAGAAGGTGGTGGAGAAGGAAGCAGAGACAGAAAGGAAGAAAGCCCTCATTGGTTTGTATATCTTTGCTTGAAAGCAGTAACTATAGGGGGTGTGGTGGGGTAGACAGCAAAAAGAACCCAGACATCGGGGAGGGATGCACCAGGTTCACTGTTGGGTGATCTCTCTGCTGCATCTGTTTGTTGCTGATCTGAAACTCTTCCAGAGAAACTCAAAAGAGTTTTTCAGGTGGGTTCCAGCTTTGCCCACAAATGTAGACTGACACATTCTGAGGGCTGAAAATTCTTGCCACAATTTGTTTTCACCAGAACGGGGTGGTGAGGACTTCTGTGGGTGAAGTTGCTTCTGGCATTAGGAAGATTGTGTGACGACAATGTGGATATGTTCTTTTTCATTTCAGAGGCAGAAAAAGTTGCACAAGTTGCCGAAATAACTTACGGACAGAAAGTGATGGAGAAGGAAACAGAGAAGCGAATTTCAGAGATTGAAGGTGAGTGGTGAGCTTTCCAATACGTAAATGATTTGTGGTGAATTTTATCTAAAGATCCTGAAGCAGTTCACCATGGAGTTAAGTAGTTGTGTATTGTCTGTGTTCTTCAATCCAAGCTAACATTCACAGGGGTGAAGTTACTGGTCTGAAATCTTTCATTTTAGCCTGTGCATGTGGTACCCTACGTAATGCATTGCAGTTCTAAATAAGTGCATCTGAATACTCAGATTCTCCCAACAATTTCACAGCCTGTTTTGCTGTGGAATTTTCAGGGGGGCAGATCAGTGAGGATGGCAGAAGGCATTTGGAATACTCGGGCGATGAAGATCGACTCCAGATTTTTAGATGATTCCTCATATAACACAAGTGCAGGAAGTACAGTTGTCACAAGTACAGAGGAAAGGAAGGGAATGGCAGGCTGGTGTCTTCCTAAAACAAGTGGTGCCAGGTTTTGGATAATGGCTGCAGACTCTTACAACAAAGTGAAAGTGTCCTAAAATATTACTGTGCAGTCTTGTGGTAGCAGCCGCATCTCTTGAGTATCTGCAGTAGGTTAGAGTCGTGGAAGCTTTCTATCCTTTTCTTGCTTAGGATTCTTCTAGAACCTGTCTCTTTCTTGGGTGGAAGAAGTACAGAAATTTAGCTTTAGGTTTTTGTGTAGTGTGAAATACTTAGCAAACAAAGTCTGGCTATTACACACTTTGCAACAGCAGAGGTCTGTTATGTAGCTTCCAGCTCCTGAAGGTTGAGAGAAGGGGAGGGGGAGCTGCTTCTTTTGGAAATAGTATTTTGCTGTAACCAATAAACCTGCAATCTCTGTTTAGCTTGCATCTTTGCTTTTTCATCCTCCTTTAGTGTTGCAGCTGACTGCTTTTAGGAACTAGGATTGACCAGAGGCGGGAGTAGGAATGTTTCTTTGCAGGCTGTGCTTCTTGAAGCTCTCTTTCTGAAGGTGATCCTTCTAGGAGGTTGTACTGTGAAGTTAAGACGACGTCTCCCACCCGTCTGATACAATGCTTTGTCAAGGAAATTCCAGGACATGAAAAGGGCTCTGCGTTTCCAGCTCAGAGTGGCAAGGCCTGATTTTCAATTACATTCATTATAGGCCCTGTCAAGTTTTGCAGAAGGCCACAGAGGAGCCAATTAAGAGTTTTACAGTTCAGCAGCTTCTTATTAAGAAGCTCTTTGCAGAAATACCATGGTTTTTATTTCTTATAAATGTGTGTCACCGGGTGTCAGGCCTTCGGTTCAGCTCTGTGCTGGCAGAAGATTCCTGTCTCCTTCATTCTTTCGAGTGTCTCTGCCTGGGACCGCTTTTTATAGCCAAAAGAGAGGAAGCTGTGGGCCAAACCACCCAATTCCTTACATGATTTTTAAGTGCAGCAGCTCACAGCACTCCCTGCTAGTATAGGTAAACAAATGGTTTATCCAGCTGTGCAGCTCTCAAATCCAGACTGGCATGTATTACGATTGTGTGGCTCCCATTCATAGGAATGTCAAGAGATCACATCGAACCAGCCAGATGAAATTCAGCCTTAACATGATGGCCTGATATCACATCATTATCATTGGACAGATAAAAAGTCAGAAAGAAAAAAAATGAGTGTGATACAGAACGGGGAATTGTTCCTTTCCTTGAATGCCTTTGCTAGGAGTCAGGGAATTTCAGTATCCTGCAGGATTAGGCCCTTTACAAAATTGTTGATATTGCAGAGAAGCAGCTCTCTGACATCTGTCCAAGGGGCAGAGCCTGTAAAGGTTAAAATCGCCTGCCTCTACGTGCCAGAATCTTAACCTCAATATCCCAGACAAAATCCCATCTGGGGAATTGCATTCGCAGTCACAGACTTCATCTGTAGAGCAGTCTGCTGTGCTGTTCTTGGAGTCCTGTGCAAATGTCGTGGGTAAATACCACTTTTTCAGTGGAACAGTTGCTGCGCTTTCAGCACGAGAGTTAGTGGCTGGCTAGAGAATAAAGAGTGTTCTCAGCCCGCGTGACAGGGGTAGTAATAAAAACCTTATGTTTATAAAATGCTTTGAGGTCTTCAGTTGCAGATGCAACTTACTTAATGCTATCATCCTGCAGTGTTTTAGATGTAAATTGAGATCCCGTTTCTGGGTTTCCCATGTTGTTCCCTCTTTCCCCTTGTTTTATCCCATACCATTTAGGTTGGGTACTGGCCACTGTAAAAAGTTTCCAGCTGCAAATGGTGCTTACATGGCTGGAAATAAAAATCTGGATATGTGAGCGTGTGTTTTCTTCCAGATGCTGCATTTCTTGCAAGAGAGAAGGCAAGAGCTGATGCTGAATGCTACACTGCTATGAAAGTAGCCGAGGCTAACAAGGTATTGTTATTTCCTTACTCTGTGCTGTGGAAGCAGGGCTCCTTACATTAGGCTGTATAGAAATACTCAGCAAAAGAGCCATCTGTGAATATTGTTTGCTTGTTGTGTCTCATTGTTTAAGTCAAAAAGCAAAACAAAGCCATCTCCTCTCATAAAAGTTTTCATTGAGACTGAAACAATTAGATCCTTATTTGCAAATTCATTTTCTTCTCTGGACAGATAAATTTATGTCAGGATATGTGAAATATCTGGTCATCTCTGGAGACAGCTCTGCTAGATGCTAATGGGGCCGTGGCTCCCTCTGTAGATAGAGTATCAGTTTCAGTGTTGCCCTTTCACGCTGTGTTAATCAGAAATGTCGATTCATTCCAATCTGCAAGCTGGCGAGCAGTCAAAGCAGGGAGATCTCTAGAGTGACAGGCAAGCTTAGAGTAAACAAGTGTTCAGGTAAAGAACAAATGGAGCTGATCTTATACACCCAGCTAATTATAATTAGCCTGGCAAAGCCTTGGTCCTGCAAAAGGAAAAACAAAACAAAACAACAAAACCCTAGAAACAGAGAAATTATATGGGTAGAACTGCCAGGCTTGTTATTGCCTACAGCACGTTCCCAGGACATCCCGCAGGAAGACTTTCTGTCTTGCAAGGGTCAGTGAGAATGGACAGAGGTCTGGGATGTTTGTGCACAAGTTCAGTCCCAGTTACTCTATCCTCTCTGTTATAATGTCATTATCCTGAACGAATGAGCTCTGGTCTCCGAAACGGTCTCGTCAATCTACTCTCTGGAAAAAAGCCAGTGGTATTTTTCTTTCCAGTAGCTTGCATTGCAAGGGCTTTCAGTGAGTTATGTGCTTTCGAGCATCTCCATCTCTGGTACATTTGGATTGAACGTTTCCCCAGCTGCTTCCATCACTTTCTCATTTTGCCATTTAGTCACTGGGATTTAGAGCTTCACTTAGACATACTGAAAGAGAGCCTTCTTCTGGGCACTCCATCTTTTCAGCTGAAGAGAGGATGAGCATGCCTACTAGTGTTGTGGAAAAGTAGATGCCTCGTATGCTCATGACAGAAATTTGCTTTTGACCGAATCCGAGCTGTTGGTGATGTTTTCTTTTTGTGCAGCTGAAGTTAACTCCTGAGTACTTGCAGCTAATGAAATACAAGGCTATCGCAGCAAACAGCAAGATATATTTTGGCAAAGATATTCCCAACATGTTCATGGACTATGCAGGAAGCCAGACCAAATTTGCAGAGGGACTAGGAGAAGGAATCCAAGAAGAAGATGGGGCAGGAACCAGTGAGGACACAAAACTACTTCATAATGTCAACTGAAAAGAAAGATTTCTATTCATTTTGTATCAGAAGAAACATGAACTGGGAAGTTCGTTTTTGTTTTCCCCCTTTCCTGTACTGAGAGAGATGAATCAGACTTAATCCTTTTAATCTTTTGTATGACAATTAGACACAAAGACTTTGGTATTTATGGGGTGTTTTTTCTTGTAACTGCTAAGCAGCCAGCTCCACATATGTCCTCTAGACGCACCTCCCCCTGCTCTTGGACATATAGACCAAATTATTCTGGAGAGGCTAGCTAGACTATGTTCTGCAGCCATCTTAGATGGGTACTTAATTTTTGGATTGAGGTGGTTCGTAGCAGTTGGAAGAAAAGAAATTTTGAGGTTTTGGAGGGAGGGCAATTGCTGCTACAACTTGGTTTGGTTTTTTTTTCTTGTTGGAAATTTCAAGTACTTTATTTCAAACCCCTTTTAAAAAAAAGGTGCTACTTTCGTACACTACGCGTGTCTGCTTGAAGGCCTGGACCTTATCCAGATGGCAGGTTACTGCCCGTTGTGCGGGGCGCTGGGACGATCTAACAGCCGGTGTGCATGCTGCGGGCCCATCCCGAGGGTGGGCTGGAGAAAATGCACGAAACTACCTTTGACTGAGGTCTGAGCCGATGTGTTTGCCTTGGTAGGGCAGCTGAGACCACACGCACAGTGAGTTACAGAAGTTCAGCTGAAATCCTGCAGGTTACCTAGTTACTGGGGGGGGGACTAAGCCTTAGACCATGTGTCACGCAGGTAGTGGCCCAAACTGTTCATTTTCTATATCTTAACACTATTTTGTTTTCCATTTGTCATATTTGGGGAGGGCAAAGGAGAGTGTGTTTTGAGGCCTTTGCCAGCAGTTTAGCTGCTAGGTGAGGGGTGTGGGCATGCTGATGCAGGCAGTGTCCTGCCAGTGAATAATTAGACTTGATTTTCAGTGAAACCAGACTGCAAGCACGGTACTCGTCACAGTTGTCATAGTTAGAAAAACTAGGGAGAAAAGAATTTTTGTCTCAGGGACCCTGACTTTGCAAAAGGCCTTGCTGGCAAGTAGCTGCTTGAATGACTGGTCCCATGGTCATTACAGTATGTTACTTGCCTCTGCAAGACCAACTGGATTTCAGTGTTTACAGTGTCTTACTTAGAAAGAGGACATTCAGGTAAACTGAAATGAATGGAGCCGAGGTACTGGTTTGGGTGGTTGTTTTTCTTTTCTGAATAGACCTCGTGAAAGTAAGATTTCCTAATAGCAAAGGACACAAAACATCAAACTGAAAAGTCACAGGGCAAAGAAAAGAATCTCTGGACTGTCCAAAGATAAATTTTCCTTTTTTACTCAGAACAATGCTATATAATGTACCTTTCATTTCAGAAAGCTTCACGTACCAGATGCAAAGAGGTAATAGGGTTTTGTTTTACATACATGCAAAACTTGAGGGGGTGTTAAAGACAAAAGTTCAGGCCTAGAGAGAACATTTTTTTTTCTCTCCCTAATCCATCTGCCACTTGGCAGGAGAGCCTGTTTATTAATTGCTGTTATAATTTGCGGCCAACATACTAGTATGAGATGATGCCAGTGTAAGTGCTAACTTAGTTGTCAGAGACCAGCCTACTGCATTTACAGTCTTGTGCCCTAAACGCTTGCTACCTACTCCACTTGGTTTCACTCTTCAGTGTTTTAAATATGCATTAGTCTTTTTAATAAGGCAATCACACTAAGATAGAAATCTGATGAATTTCAGCTGCTGGTTCCAGTATTTTTACTCCAGTTTTCTTTTCCCTGTTAGAAGAGTGGCTATTCATACTTGAAAATGCAAAATAAAAGATAAACATCAGTTTCTGCTGGAGGAAAGTCCCATCTCCTATGTGTTGTCTCTGTATTTGTTGGAAAATAGGAGCTAAGGGAAGTTCCATCTCCAGACCTATGTACTACATTAGACAACACAGCAGTCAAAAAATTGCATCAATAGGTAGGCAGCAATATTACTGACTTCTGCAAATAGGTCTCTGCAGGAAGATTATGAACAGGGAGTAGCAGAAACTTAGGAATGAGGTAATAGTATCTAAACCTTTGAGGATGATCTCATTAGGGATTGTTCTGTATTCATGTTAGAGATTTCCACTAGTAACTAAAACCTACTTTTTGCGCAAGTATTTTTCACTAATGAAAAGACTCAAATAAGCCAAAATGGTATTATAAAGTATGTTTTTGTATGACTTCACGGTAAGCAGTACTTTGGAATAAATAGGTCTTAATGATTTTTTTTTTAATTGAAAGCATTACTGCTAAAGTATTCTTGTAATTTAGTTAAATTGTAATAAGAGTAAAAAAAAGCAAAAACAAAGTCGAAATCATACCAGTCACAAGCCAAAATCCACTGTTGCGTTTTCATTCAGGTTTCTTCATTATACGTATAATTTCCTTAATTTTCCAGAGTAGATCTGTCACTACAGGTAAATCTTTATTCCATCTATCTCTTTAACTGCCATTTTGTCCTAATTTCTGTAATCTGCAATCTTCAAATGAACATCTTCATTTGAAAACCACTCTCTATAACAAACACAATACAGGTTTGTGGCACTGCTGATACCTGAGAATTGCTGGCAGGAGCACAGTAATGCTTTACCAGTATGGTCTTTGATCTTCTTATGTATTGAATTAAAAGCCTTTTTATTTTGGTATTTGCTATGACAATAAAATGGCCTTCAATTTTAATATCTGTCCCTTTTTTTTTTTTCATGGATAACCTTTAACACAGTGTATAGATATATTTGCAGGGGCAGGTTTACCAGAGGTCACACCAAGGCTGCTGCTGCTCCAGTGGGAGCGCGTGGAGCTGTGGGGTGCTGCGGATGGGCGCTGTGCTGGCAGGAACACGCCTGTCCCGCTGCACGGTCCCAGTTCTGCCTCCCCAGTGGGCAGGAGAGAGGAAAGCGGAGCTCCGGCTGAAGAAGAGGGGCAGAGGTGTCCGTGTCAGCTGCCGCAAGCGTCTTTCGGCCCTGCTTCGCAAACCAGATTGGTGAAAAATACGGTAACGAGGCTTCAGTGGCAAATATCTAGGATTTGGTAAAGGTTGCAGAAAATCATTGTCGTGTTTTATCAGACAAAGGGCAGGAACCTTCTGGGTATTTTTAAGCAGCTGTGTAAATACTGTCACTGCACAGAATATGGGGAGGGAGAGTTCAGTTCTGCGCATTAAGGCAAATATTTCAGTTAATGGGTTCCAGCTGGCAGTCTCCCATGCTTTCCATCCGACTTGCCGCGATGAAGGCTGGCGTTGTGTGTGGCGGCGGTGCGTGGGGGCGTCCCCCCAGCGTGGTGGTGTCCCTCAGGCGCTGCCCGCCGCCCGCCCGGCCCTCACGGCTCCGACGGGGCCTGCAGAGCGAGCGGCGCCGCCGGCCTTGGTTTTTATGAAGTTTTTATTCTGAAATTTGCACCCTAGGGACACTGCTCTTCACGCAGGTGGGAAGAATGTGATTTTTTGGGGGGTGGGTCATGGGTTTTCTTGTCCTTGCCCGAGGCCGGCGGCTGCTGGGTTTTCTTTCCAGTCACGAGGGCCAAGGGTTGCTGCAGACGCCTTCCTCGCTGCCGAGCGAAGGCAGGCAGCCCCAGCCGGGCCCCGCGGCCCAGCCTTTCCCCTCAGGAGCCCGTGGAGGCTGGCGGCCGGCCCCGAGCGGACCGTGCGGAGCAGCGGGCAGCCCTCCGCGTTGCTCTCCATGGCGGCCGCCGACCTTCCCAACATGGCGCCGCCGCCCCCTAGGTCCCGCCCCGCCGCTTCTATTGGCCGGCGGTGCGCGGCGGAGCGATCCCATTGGCCGCAGGGAAGAGCGACGCGCGCGTGCGCCTGTGAGCGTGTGTGGCGGAAGGCGGCGGGGCCGGCCGGGGATGTGGAGAGCGGGCATGGCCGCCGGGGACGGGCTGGGCCCGGCGCTGCGGGCCGTCACCGAGCAGGTGCAGCAGGCGGCAGCCCNGGCCCGCTCGCCATGGCGGCAGGTCCTCCGTCACCATAGAGACGGGCCCCGCATCGTGAGGGCAGGTCCTCCCTCACCATGGAGACAGCTCCCCCATCGCCACAGAGGTGGGCCCGCCGTGGAGGCGGGTGTCTATTCCCCCCAGCGAAGGAGACAGGACCCCATCATCGTCCTCAGAGATAGGCCTCCCCGTGACTACATCCAGCGCCCTAATAGGGACGGGCCCCCGTCACGGTGGAGGCCACCCTGACCCCTTCCCATAGCAGCCCCTGGCTGTGGGGTGACCTGAGGTGGGGCTGGGGGGCCAGGCCGTGCGTTGCAGGACACTGGGGAGAGCGTGGGGCAGGTTGGAGCCTCCCCCGGGCATCCCCCTCACCCGCGGGTGCTTCTGCAGGGGCTCCCGGCCGTGCAGCCACGGCTGGTGGCTGTCAGCAAGACGAAGCCGGCAGAGATGGTGATCGACGCCTACAGCCACGGGCAGCGCAGCTTCGGGGAGAACTATGTGAGTTGGCTGGGCCCCATGGGTCTGCGAGTGAGCCCCCACGCCGAAGGCAGGCGCCGGGCAGCCCAGTGCATCCTGGCCTTGTATTTATGAGGCGCACATTGGTCCCAGGAACACTCATTCCAGAGAGATAGTTCTTATAGTGCGGGCACATCTGGCGTGGTTTTAACAAGAGGTTGTCTTGAATTCTCCTAGGTTCAAGAGTTGCTAGAAAAGGCATCAGACTCCAGAGTAAGTACCCAATTCCTTACATATTCTCTCTCCTTGTATAGCTGTGTCCTGAGAGCTGTTCAGCAAAAGTCTTGGTTTTTGTTAGGGATTTGGCGATGGAGACTGATCCTTGTCGTTCCAGGTGAATGGTGGGGTTATTCTTAGCTCTTTGCCTCTGCCCCATTCCCCCTCCTTGCCTTGCTGGCTCCAGAGGATTCTGTGAATACGTGTGCCTTAGTCATAAAGTATTTGTCTGAACAGTGCTTTACCTTTTGTGCTTTCTGGTGTAGGAGATGCGTAGTCCTCATTTAAAAAAAAAAAAGCACTAACACTCAGTTTGGGGAAAATATCATTTTATAACTGTTCAGTTACAAAAGAGCTTTGCCTTCCCTATTCACCGTGTAATGCTCTCCAGCCGCAGCCCTGTTCCTCTCCAGACTGTGAAGCAATCTCAGTACATCCCATGAGCACTGCCTGAACTGTGTCTTTCAGGGTAAACAAAAAAAGATTTGGTGTCTGGTATTTTGTTTGTGGGCAAACTGAAGACTTAAGTACTGCGTGGGGGAAGAGGGAACTGTCATTCAAGCCTAACTGTTCCTCTCTGCTTGCAGATTCTTTCGTCTTGTCCAGAGATTAAGTGGCATTTTATTGGCCATCTGCAGAAAAATAACGTCAACAAGTTGATTGGTAAACCCTTTTTAATTTTACGTGCAGTGACCCTGCAATAGTGGGCAATAGCCTTCCAATGTTCAAATAATAACAACCTCATGTACATTAACTCATCGGTGCCTGTCTCTGTGAGTGAGCTGAGCTGTAGGTACAAAAATTTCTGTGCCAGCAGAATTGCCCTCAGCCTGTGTTTTCTCCCCAGCTGTCCCTAACCTGTTCATGTTGGAAACGGTGGATTCAGTGAAACTGGCAGACAGAGTCAACAGCTCGTGGCAGAAAAAAGGGTCATCTCAGAAGCTGAAGGTCATGGTGCAAGTTAACACGAGTGGAGAAGACAGTAAGTGGCTTTTTCTGATAGTATGCAGGTTGGTCCTGCTGACTTGATGGAAACAACCTGAATGGGGTGGGTTGGTTTGTGCTCTTAAGGAGTTTCTCTAAGCTCAGATGAAACGTGCTCATCTGTTGGCTTCTGCCTGGCTGTAGGGAGGGGAGGTCTCTGGCAGAGCTTGGCCCAAATCTCCCTGTGTCTTGCCAGGTAAGCATGGCCTTCCTCCCGGAGACACCACAGCTGCTGTGGAGCACGTCATCAACAAGTGTCCAAGCCTGGAATTTGTGGGGCTGATGACGATCGGCAGTGTCGGGCATGACCTTAGCAAGGGGCCAAATCCTGACTTTCAGGTAAGATCTTCTCGAAGAAAACGTGAACTGTTGGCTGGCTTCCTGTTACAGTCTGTCTGTGCCAGCCAAACCAGCACGCAGTCAAGCTGTAAGTCTGACTGTAGATTGTCAATAGAAAGACCTTGTTCAGAGTTGTACAGACCTCTGAAGTGTCAGTGTTAATGCAGGTGTTAGGCTCGTTTCTGCAGAGGTCAGGTGCCTGTATGTATTCTGTCCCATCCCTTCTCTGAAGCTGTAGCCAGGACATTGGCAGGGGCACCTTGTGCAGCAATTATTGTTCTGGATCCTCTGGCGCTGCTTTCAGATGAGGTTTCAGTCAGCCTTCCTTTGTGCACTGTGTGCACAGGGCTGTATCAGGCAGAGGAACGGGGTCTGCGTTCCTCGTCTGTCACGCTGCTGTGGTAATTGGATGTCTTCAGGAGATGTGTAGACTTGTAAGTACGTGTGTTGTCAGTAATGTAGCCTGTAATGGGAAATCTCCAGGCACTGTTTTGGTGCTGCAGAGCAAGTGGGAAGGGTGGGAATTGCACGTTCTGTGGGAAACAGACTTCAAAGAAAGGCAGAAATCGTGATCTGTAAACCCCTGAAACTGAGCTGGCGTGGCTGTCAAGTGTGTGATCCTCTTTTCTTTCCTCCTCCCTTCTAGATGCTGCTATCTTTGCGGCAGGAAGTGTGTGAAAAGCTGAATCTTCCCGTTGAGAAGGTGGAGCTGAGCATGGGCATGTCCACAGACTTCCAGCACGCAGTAAGTCTGGTGTCCTTCTGCCACCCCTTCTCTCGGGAACCAAACATACCAGCACCAGCAGTAGGCACCCCAAAGCCCAGCCCAGGTGTCATCCAAATGGGCCTCTTAAACCTCCCCTTGGATGGCAATACTGATGGTGCTGTTCCATGAAGAACAGCTCTCGTGGTCCTGGGATAGAGTTCTGGGGATCAAAACAGATCCTAGCCGTAGCTGCGGATGGTGGGTACGTGGGGAACTGTCCTTCTGTGACATGGCGAGCGTCGAGGTTGGTTATGGACTGTGTTGGCAGGTGTGGGTGGCAGCCTGGCCCTGAACTCCTTTCTGTCTCTTCATAGATAGAGGTTGGATCCACAAATGTCAGGATTGGAAGCACTATTTTTGGAGAACGAGATTATTCCAACAAAGCAGTTGGTGGCAAGGCCTCGGCTGAAGCTAAAGGCGAAACAGAGACCTTGACAGTGCAGGGTCATTAGATGGAAAAAAAAAGCGCGGCTTCGACAGAGGACAGATGATGGGAGACCTCACTATGCATTCTTACCTCCCTCTGTGTCGGCACCCGATCATGATGGTGAGAGGGAATTCCTCGTAACAGAACAGAGGCCAGAAATGCCTCATAATTTATTGTGATTATAGAGTACCCATAGAAACTGGAAATTTTTATAACCAAGAAACAATAAGAAAATTTATGGTTGAAAGTGACTGTGGTATCTTGGCTCCTTCAGGGTCATTAAGAACAGTGACTTTTGGATAACTAGGTTGAACAAACTAAATATTTGTCAGGATGGAGTTGCTAATGAGCAAGATGTATCTGCAGCAGTGTCAGTGATTATGCTTTCACTGAGGACTAAATTCTTCATTAAATAAGTTATAATCTTGCCAGAGACCTATAAATGTTTCCCCAAATAAAAGTTTTGCACATGATCACTGCTGAGGGATGCTTACATAGAAACTGTGATAGAGACGTACTGTGACACTGGAGACACTAATCCATTTAAACAGGACGACTAACAAGCACACGAGGATGGATAAGGAGCGCAGTTGCCAGCATGAGTTCATGGCGTAATGTTTTGGATGCAGATCACAAGTGTGGGAGTGTCTTTTCGGCCCAAGTTTATATTTGTCTTTCAGGCTGACACTGCTAACTTTCCCCATCGGTTCCATGTCTGTTCGGATCGTCTGGGATGCTTTCAACCTTCCCGTCCCCTCTTGTGAAGTGTTGTTGGGAGTTATTTTCATTCTGCACAGTAGTTCTTGACGCTGTAAGTTCTTTTTGGTCAGAATGGGGCTTTTCTGCAAGGTCCTTGGTCTACCATCAGCTTGCTGTTGCTTTCCAAGGCAAGTCACTTGACCGTTTGGTGCCTCCACCACCCCGTCCACATCTGTCTGAGGACTGTAATACTTGCTTGTCTCACAGGGCAGTAGGGAGGTTTCCTAGAGGCCCTTTGGGAAGAGTACTTCAAAAAATAAGGTATTACTGTTCCACTGTGTTCTAAGTTCCCGAAAAAATATCCAGTCACCACTGACAGAACTTCTAGGCCATGTCTTAATATCTTAAGCGCTGGTCTAGCCTTCGCTTCTCCTGGAAGAGGGAAACGACCCTTTCACCGCAGTAACTGTTTCATTCAGATGTGAGCAGAAGCTCCGGCATTATGTCACGTGCTATTTGCCCAACGGTAGCTACGGCAAGTCTCTCTGGTAACCTGTGTCACAACTACATTTTTGGGCTTTTGTGTGCTGCTAAGAGGAGGAGACATCGGTTGCTGGCAGAAACATCCCTCCCAGGCTTTTCTCTGTGTGCGTGTGGTTAAATCTAGCTGTTGGTTTTACTCTCTGACTATAAATGCTGAATGTAATTGAAGAGTCAACTCTAACACCAACCTGTCATAGCTACATGGTTTAGAAGCAACATGCAGTCTGAGCTGCCCTCCTCGGCACTGCACCATGTGTTGTTTCATAGTCTATTAATAAAAAGTGGTGAATTTTAATACCATCTGTGCCAACTATAAAGCTATTAAAGATGTTATTTTTATGTTCCAGCGTTGTGAATAAATGCCCTGAGTTGTCATTGAAGCTATTTCCCTAACCTGGAGCTGCCGTTGAGCGAGACTTGCTTCTCCCGGGATGGAGGGAGGAGGGTGGTTTGAAAGACAGCTGAAACAGAGCTGGCAAAGAAAGTGAAGCTTTCTTTGATCAGAAGGGGAAGAAAATAGCTGCTGAGTTGGGCGAGATGTCAGATGGCGTGAGCTGTTTCTGGAGAAGCCCTCTGGGTGGCACTGCTCCCCAGGTCCGGGGCAGCGCTCCTGCTCCACGGAAGGAGAGACAACGGCTCCTCCTCGGCCGCTGGCAGACAGGTATGGATCAATAACGAGTCTCAAAAATAACTGTATTTCCCTTCTGATGGTTAAAGTGAATCCCTTCCTCTTCCACCTCTCTCTTCCCAGAATTTCAGCGACGCTCACTGACCAGAGATCTCGTGTTTGCAAATTTCACAACCTTAAAAGCCTTTTGTTTATTTCACAGAGCAGAGTCAGGACACCCCTTCTCTCTGAATTTGATTCCAGCCTGCAGAGACTGGGTTTATGCTGAGAGTTGTCTTGCGTTGTGGCTCTCATCCCCTCTTGCGTTCCCTCTCTCAGGCATTTTGTGCTTATTTCCTGAGTTGAAACTGGACACGAGCCAAGCTTAATGAAGTAGTAAATGGTGTAAACTGGGAGGTGGGTGTGCTGGGGTGGCCGTGGGGCAGGGCAAGGCTTGTCCTGGCTTCCGTGTGCCCCGGAGCTCTCTGGCTCGGCACGGTGATATTTAGGGAGCAGACTGGCTCACGAAAGCGTGTGGTCTTCTGGTTTTCTGCTCTGCCTGCGTACTGCCTGCTAAAACGCTTAGGGCTCTGTCAGCTCTGATGGTGGCCGCCGGTATGAGTCCATGGCGGAGCTGTGCGTCTCTGGAGAGCGGTGCCGCGTGGCGCTGGGGATGCTCTCAGCTGTGGGACACCACTCCCCTCCAGCCGGGCTGTGTCCGGGCCGTGCAGGTGAACTGCGGGAGCAGCTTGGGTGCTGTGCCTCGACCTGCAGCTGTGACGGCCGGTGTTGGGCTGTGACAAGGTGCTGGAGAGTTGAAAGGAGTAGCATGACCACCTTCTCCCTTGCTCTGCAGCTGTTTCTCTCACCCGTCCTGTTTCCAACTGGGTTTTTTTTCTGACCACGCTGCGCCCGAGAGCTTTGCCGTGCTCCTCCTGCAGCCGAGCCTCCCCGGAGCCGGTGCAGCGGGCAGTGCCCACCACCACCTTCTGTTCCTCCTCGAGGTGCCCACCTCGAGCCTGAGCCAGGAGGGTGCGGAGCTGCGGTGTGGGTGATGCCGGACACCTGTCTGGGGGGGAGAGGGGTGCGGACCACCCACTCCTTCCGCGGAGGTCACCCGGCAGATGGTAACTGTTGGTCACTGGAGTGGAGCCAACGAGCCGGAGATGAAAGGCTCCCTGGCCTCTTAATGAACCACTCCCCGCTCAGGCACCTCGGCCCCCTGCGACACAAGCTTTATTTACATCTATTAAAAGCACTTGGCTGCTTTATTGAAGCAGCAGTGCTCTGGCTCCCCGCTCCTCGGGGCAATGTCACTGTCAATATTTGCCTTGGAGGAACGCGTCCAGCAGACCAAGGCTTGTTTTGCGGCCGGAGGGACTCCTCCTCCCTCGTGACTCACGGCCCTGCTGCTGCTGGCCCATGGCGCAGGCGCCGTCACCTCCCGGAGCAAAGGCACGGCCCCGGGTTCCCCAGCAGTCCCCTGGGGTGACCCTTGTCTCCATGCTGTCCCCTGGATGGGGCTGGCCAGGCTGACCCCCCCCCAGACCCACGCTGGCACACGGAGCAGCTCTTCACACATGTTATGGAGAAAAACCCTTCTCGGGGACTTGGGGAGCATCTGTGGGCAGACCTGGCTGCTGCTAAAAGGGATAAAACTGTCGGTGATGCTGGATGGGGTGATGTGCTGCTGCTTCAGCAGCGATGGTCCCCCGTACTCAGCACTGGTGAGGCCCCACATTGAATGCAGTGTTCAATTTTGGGCCCCTCACGACAAGATAGACATTGAGGCTCTGGAGCATGTCCAGAGAAGGGCAACGGAGCTGTGAGGGCTCTGGAGCACACATCTGGTGAGGAGCGGCTGAGGGACCTGGGGGTGTTCAGCCTGGAGAAGAGGAGGCTGAGGGGAGACCTTCTCGCTCCCCACAGCTCCCTGAAAGGAGGGGGTAGCGAGGGGGGGTCGGTCTCTTCTCCCATGGAACAGGCGCTGGGACAGGAGGGAACAGCCTCAAGTTGCACCAGAGGAAGTTTAGGATGGATATTGGGAAAAATTTCTTCACCAAAAGTGTTACCAAGCACTGGAACATGCTGCCCAGGGCAGCGGTGGAGTCACCATCCCCGGGGGGATTTAACAGACGTGTAGATGTGGTGCTGAGGGACACGGGTTCGTGGTGGACCTGGCAGTGCTGGGTTAATGGTCGGACCCGAAGATCTTAAAGGTCTTTTCCAACCTAAACTATTCTATGATTCCATGATTCTCCTTTCCTGGCTCCTGGGGAGATGGGCTGCCCGTGGCCATCCTCATCCTCGGGGAAGCACCAGAGCAGCAGCTTCTCCCGTTCGAGGCACTCTCTGAAGCTGCTGAGTCCAGGCATCGTTCGCTCCCCTTCCTCCTCAAAGCCAAGCTCAATTTATTATTTTTTTTATCAGATAATATCCTTTGTGTTGCAAAGTGTCTGGAGCTGAGCTTGGCCTCCCTGCCAAATCGCTGGGCGAGCGGCGCACGCCGCTGATGTGCGGAGAGGCAGCGGGGGCCGAGCCCGGCTCGGCGAGTGGGGAAGGGCTTGGAGGGACACGAAAGCGTCTGGTCCCCGATGGATGGCACTCGGTGCCCGGCATCCCTGTCCTCCCTGGGCAGGCGCAGGGTGCTCGGCGAGAAAAAATCAAGATTTGGGGCAGTTCCCTGCTCTGCTATGGGCAGGTGAGAGCCGGGGGTGGCCGGGAGCCGCTCGCCCCGAGACGGAGCCCGCTGCAGCCCTTCAAAGTGGAAAACGTGTTTATTCCTGGGATATCGGGTTTCCGGCAGGAAGGCCAGCGACTGCCAAGGTTTTTATTGGATCCCAGTGAAAGGAATTTAGAGAGTCCTGCGCTGCTTGTCTTTCCCTGCGCCTGCAGCGGTGAAGTGTCATACGGAGCGTTTTCACCTTTGAGTGGGAGCGAGGGGCGCGGGGATTTGGCATCCGGCACCGGCACGGCCGCGGTGATGGGGTTTCAAACAGGTTGCCTTGTTGTCTGCCGGGCAGGAGGCATCAGGAGGGGTCGGGGCTGGGGAAGCGCAGAGCGGGGCTTGGAAGTAGTTGAAAGAACCTCAACTCCGTCGGGCTCAAAGCGTGTGGGAAGTGTTGGTTGAGCTCCTCTCCCCGTAGCGGGGCTGGGGCCAGGTATTTCACATTTGTTACTAGTTTGGACAAGGTTTTGACTGTTCTTGGAGGTAATTTTATAGGAGGTTGAAATTCTGAAGACCACGTACAGTGGTTTGATTGCTTCAACGTGTCGTGGAGACAACTCCAGAGCTCCGATTGCCCTTGGACGCTGCCAGCACTGACCAACGTCCTCCAGGGCCTGAGATCCGTGCCGAGTCCCGTTCCTGTCCACGCACGGGGAGCTCTGGGCTTAGCGCGGGGGTTTCCCGGGGCTCTTCGGTCCCGGCTGTGGAGCCGCTGCCCTGAGGAAGGGGAAGAAGAGGGGCAGCGGCTGAGGTTTGGAGCAGGGTCAGAGCTGCACTCGGTAGGAACAGGGGCGTGAGCGGTTCCCTGGCTCTCCCTGGGGAGGAGAAACGAAAGGGGCCGTTAAGGCGCTGCGGAATAACCCGGAGGTGAGAGTGGTCTGGAGCAGCAGTGCCAGCGGCGGCGAGGGGTGAGCCCCGGCTCTGCTCAAGGTCCCTGCGGCCGCTCGGTGCCGCGGTGTTGGGCCGTTCCCTCGGGGACGAGCGTCTGAAATCCTGTGTGTTGCCCCCACCTCCTGCGCTGACGGGCACAGAGGTGAGCAGTGCTGCACGGTGGCTCCCAGCATCCTGGCAAGCACTGGAGATCTTGGAGACAAGGATTTCTTAATTTAGGGCTCGATCCAGCGAAAGGAGGTGGCTGAGCCCTGTGCGCTGCCATGTTTTGGGATTTCCCTGTTTGGTGCTGGGTTGGCTGTGCTGTGAGTGCCTGGTGTCCAAATCGGGCGTCAGATGAGCAGTCTCCTCTCCCTGTTGGTGGGGACACCCGGGGAGAGCGGTGGGCTCCAGCCCGCAGGCTCATCTTCTCCAGAAGGAGGGAAGACCACTCTTTGCTTTCTGCAGCGGTTGAAGGGGGAGGCAGAGCTCACCGTTTTGGGTTTTTGGGGAGGTTTTCGTGCTGTGCAGACGCTCGCAGGATCTCTGAGCGGATACTGGACACAAGTGGTTTCCTGTTGCTCTTCCAGCTTCAGCTGCAGGATCGGGGACCAGCATCCTGCAGCGCGGAGCGCAGGAGGGCGATTGCTGCAGAGGAAATTTTGCTCAGTGGAAAAAAAAAAAAAAAGGAAAAAAAAAAGAAAAGAAAAAAAAAGGCAGGGACGATGTGGGTACGCTGTTGATTGTCAGTTTTTTACTAACAAGATGATGCTGTTCCCCAGGGCTCTGGGGTCCTGCAGCTGACCCCCCAGGGCCAGGGATGGGAGGTCTGCGGGGGAAGAGCCCTTGGGGCCACGGTCCTCGTCCCCGCCTGGCGCGAGGCAGCGAGTGCCTGGGCAGGGTAGAGCAGGAGAAATGAGGCAACTGCTGGTGAAGTGGCTAACGAGCTGTGTGGGACCCTGGGCTGCTCACACACCGACAGAAAAGCGCATGTGGCAACAGCTCGGGGGTGTGTGCTGATGAGTATCTCCTCTTTCCGACGCCCACCACCACAGCAAGATGTATTTATTTGGAGAAAGGAGTAAATTTCTTTTCCCCTCCAGGAACTATTGGTCCTGGAGAGAAACCGCATTCCCAGAGCTGTCTCTTGTCCTCCTTCCATGACCCTCTTCCTCCGCTCCCTGGCGCGGGGGCCTGGAGACTTCATTGCCTGCTTTTGATCCCTTTTGATTTGAAGCTGCAGTGAGCCATGGCCTCGGAGAAGCCGAGCCGCCGGGGGGCAGAAAGGGCCGGGGGCAGCGCAAGAGGCAGCGGGGACGTGGGAGGGGGGAGCGGGAAGGAAAATATTGAACTTAGCGTGAAAACCAGTGAAGCAAACAGGGAAGGCGAGAAGGGAGGAGTGTTAACTGCGGAGCGGAGGCCAAGAGGGGATGGAGCAGTGCAACCATCAAGTGAACTGTGTGAGTTTGGGCAGGGGGTTCCTCCACGGCGTGGGGTCCCCGGGTCCTGGCAGGCGGTGGGAGGCCACAGAGCCCCCACGTGCAGGAGGACTGGTGGGGCCATGTGCGTGCCACCAGCCTGTCACAGCACCCTGGGCTTGTCACAGCTGGGATGCCACAGTGAGGCATCACACCGTGGCCCATATGGACCACATGCGCTCCGGACCATGCAGGGCTCCAGCCCTCCCTGCTGATTCCCAGGGCTCCAGCTCGGCACCAGGTGGGGCTGAAGCTTCTCGCCCTTCAGGAGGATGCTCTGGTCTGTGGCAGCTGTAGCTATTGGTCCTGTGGGACCCCACAGAGCTCCAGCCCCTGTCCACGGGGGCTCCAGCTCTGCACCATGCAGGACTCAGAGGGACCTGGACAGACGTGAGAGGTGGGCCCGTGCAAACCTCATGAAGTTCAAGGCCAAGTGCAAGGTCCTGCGCGTGGGCTGGGGCAATCCCATGCACAAATCCAGGCTGGGCGGCAGCCCTGAGGAGAAGGACTTGGGGGTGTTGGTGGAAAAGCTCAACACGAGCTGGCAATGTGCGTTGGCAGCCCAGAAAGCCCCCGGCATCCCGGGCTGCATCCCCAGCAGCGTGGCCAGCAGGGCGAGGGGGGGATTGTGCCCCTCTGCTGTGCTCTGGGGAGACCCCCCTGCAGTGCTGCCTCCAGCTCGGGGGGTCCCCACAGCAGAAGGACACGGAGCTGTTGGAGCGGGGCCAGAGGAGGCCCCGGAGCTCCTGCGAGGGTTGGAGCCCCTCTGCTGGGAGGACAGGCTGGGAGAGTTGGGGGGGTTCAGCCTGGAGAAGAGAAGGCTCCGCGGAGACCTCAGAGCCCCTTCCAGTGCCTAAAGGGGCTCCAGGAGAGCTGGGGAGGGACTCTGGGTCAGGGAGGGGAGC
>VUYV01000083.1:37647-60261 GCA_008711295.1 Anarhynchus alexandrinus | reverse complement strand
GGCGGCGCGGAGCTGCCCGGTGCAGAGCCTGGGCTGCAAGTGCTCGGCCGAGCGGGCCAAAGCGCCCGGCGGCCCCGCCGCCCCCCGACGGCGGGTGGTCTGCAGCGGCGGGGGGCTCCCGGTGCCGCCCGCCCCGCGCCTGCTGCCCGACGGCACCGTCACGCTGTGAGTACCGCGCCCCGGGCATCGCCCCCCGGCCCCGGGCATCGCCCCCCGGCATCGCCGCCCGGTCCCGGGCATCGCCCCCCGGCGCTGCTCCGGCCGGGCATCCGCGGCGCCGTGAGAGGGACGGGAGCCCACGCGTGGGTCGCGCTGAGCCCGCCCGGTGGCCGCGGGGAGGAAGAGGGAGGGGGGAGCAGCGGGGAGACCCCCCGCACCGCCCCATGCCGCGGGTACCGCTCCCCCGGGGCCGCGCTCCCGCGGGTGCCGGTGGGGGTGAGGGAGACGGGGGGGCAAAGTCGCGCCGTGTCGGGGAGCGCAGCGCGAACGGTCCCTTTTTTCACTTATTTTTTCACTTATTTTTTCACGTAGTGAGTGAATCGGTACCGGCGAAAGCACTGCCCCGTTCTGCGTAACTCCCTTTAAACGGCGTTAAAGCGGGATGTGGCGGCTGTAGAATAACGGGGAGGACCCCGCTCGCCCCACGGCGCGGCGGCAGCGCGGGTTTAAAGTGTGGACGTGAGCTGGAAATCCAGGAAACGGGCTCCTTCGCCACGCTTCCCTCCGCGCTCGCTGTCTGAGTGCTGGGGGAGGATGTTTTTGTTTGAAAGCGAAGGCTCTTACTGGAAATATTTGCTGGAAACAGATCAGGGGCAGTAAGTGGGTTTCGGGTTTGTGCAAAGGGTCTAAAGCTTCCTAAAAGCTTCCTAAAAGCTTCCTCGCGCCCGCGGTGCCGGGGAGGGTTGGGGTTTCGGCCGGCGCTGGCAGCCGGCGCGCCTGCTCGCTGCAGCAGCGGATTGCAGGGTTTATTTATAACTCCGGAGGAGACGTTTGAATTAAAATCTGGTTTGGAGGGCAGGGCCGGCAGCGCCGTTGCTGGAGGGAACGTCGCTTTCGCCCCAAGTGTCGTCCTGCGAGGGTGCCCCTGCCCACGCGAGGGTGCCCATGGCCTCGGCTCGCCACCTTCTGCTCCTCGGGTGGGTTTTGGTGGACGCTGTGGAGGACTGGGGCTGCACGGGGCTGGGCTGGGGGCTGCGGTGCTCCTGGTCCTGTCTGCTCTGATGTGCTTGAACCCGCTGGGCTGCGTGTCCACTCACGCGCTGGAGTTGCTGCTGTGTCTAAAGCATCTCTCGGTTCCCTTGTGCCGTGCCGCTGGCTGCAAAGGGGCTTCATTTTGGGGTGGCGTGTCCGCTTTGGGGTGGCTGCGGAGGAGACCCAGCCGATGCCACCATCCCCCAAGTGGAGCACGTCATGAAACACGCCTGTGCTGCGCGGGTGCCACGAGCTGGGTCTGAAGCGTAGTGGTCGTAATCAAAGTGTAGATCATCCTGGAGCAACAGCACCGAGTTTGTCCTGAGCCTCCCCGTGGTGGGGGACGGGGGGAGGCTGCAGGGCAGGTGGAGGCTGGGCTCGCCCATCGCGCTCTCCCTTGGCAGGCTTCACTCTTCATTTCTTTCCTCCTACGGCCCTTTCTTATATGTCAGCCCCTTGCAAATACCCGCAGAGGCTTCTGAGTCCTTTGTCAATTTGTATTGGGAAAGGCATCCGATTAGTTGCCCGCTCTGGTGCTTTCTCCAGCGTGAGCGAGCATAAGCGCAACGCTGAGCAGGAGCGGAGCCCCGCTGCAGCCCCGTGCCGGCGGAGCGGCCGAGGTGGGCTGTGCCCGGTGGGACAGGGGGGTTTGGAGCCGTCCGTGCCAGGGTCGGCTCCCTCGGAGGGGCCGGCATGACCGTGTAGAAGCATTAGGGCATCACACGATCCCACTAAAACGTGACATGAAACCTACAGGCGTAGGCAGAAACCTACAAATATGCGGTGACCCTGGGCTCTGCTCTTGCGCAGTAAACATGATTTATTCTAAACCCTTTCCAGATGGAACAATCAAAACCAGAGGCTCCGGCTTCGGGAGCGTCTCCTGGAGCCACTGGGGTGCAGGCAGGGAGCGGAGGAGGCAGCGGGGCCCAGGCACGTGGCAAGGGCTGCACGTGCCTTGGGGGATGCCCCGCTGGGGACAGCCAAATTTTGAGTCCTGTGGTTGAGCCGGGTCCGAGCAGGGCTCCTGCGTGTGCCCCCGGGATGCTCCGGTCCCGTCCGTGCCCCAGGGACGCTCAGCATCAGTGTTGCCCCAGTCGCAGGACACGCATGGTGCGTTTTGTGCAGAGTAACGCTTAAAAGCAGATTCTCCTCCGATTCTTGAGGTTCTTCCAAACCTGTCCTAGTCCTCGTCCAGTCTGGCCTGGAAGCAGGCGTGCGTTAGTGCTAACGATGCTGCGCACAGGGGGAGGCTGCCGACGCGGGATCGCTGCCGTGCCGGCCACAGCTCCGGCCGCCCGAGCGATGGCTGGGGATGC
Organism: Anarhynchus alexandrinus; assembly: GCA_008711295.1. Classification (NCBI taxonomy): domain Eukaryota; kingdom Metazoa; phylum Chordata; class Aves; order Charadriiformes; family Charadriidae; genus Anarhynchus; species Anarhynchus alexandrinus. The sequence goes on along the minus strand of VUYV01000083.1, from coordinate 57,751 downwards.
GCGGGCAGCCAGAGGAGGTCTGCTGCCCCGCGGGTCCCTCACCCCGGCTCTCGTTTGGCTTTTTCCCACACTCTTGCTTTACTCCTTTATTTATCTTTAATTATTAGGCCTGCGCTGAGGAATCCACGGCTGCCTCCGCGGCAGCTGCTGCTTATTTACCCCCCGCGCCTGAGAAACACTCGCTGCCATCGCCGCCTGCCGATGGGCAGAGCAGGGGACGAGGGACGAGGGATGCCCGCGGCCCCGGGGACCTGCCCTGCCGCCAGCGCTGGGCTCGGCTGCGGCGTCCCGGGGGACGTGGCGGTTTTTCTCTTCCCTCGGTGCCTCGCAGGGATCGCTGCTTCGGGAGAGAGCGAAGCCGAGCCCAGGCAGTGCCCGCAGATGTGGAGCTGCAGAAATTAACTCCATGTGGGGAAGCCGCGGTGGTGGGGGACAGACCCGGCGTGGCCGGAGGTGCTGGGAACCGGTGGCCCTGCTCTGTCCTGGCGCTGGATGTGACCCCCGGCACCGTGGCGCTGGGGACGGTGGCAACACAGGGAGATGGGGTGCCTCGTTCCTTGCCTAAATATCCCCAGCTCTCCCGGCGGTGTCCCCCCGGTCTCAGCTGAGGAACTCATGCTGCGGGAAGAGCCGTGGCTGGCGGGTACGGAGCGGCCCGTTGGGACCAGTGCGGGCAGAAGCGGTGCCTTCGTGGCGGAGCAGGCGCAGGGAGCCGGCGTGGGGACACGCGTGGGGTCTGGCGAGCGGGATGATGCTCACAGGGGTGCGATACCCCCGTGCAACCCCAGCAGACATTACAAGGCGTATCCTCTCTGACACCCACCCCCTTTTTCATACCTAGAGGTTAATTCTTGTCCCCAGCTCGTTGCGGGGAGGAGGAAGGGATGCCAACCCTAATGGATTGTGTTGTCACCCGTTTTTGACTCGTAGCCCTGCGCAGCTCGCCCGGCTGCGGCTGTCTCAGCAGGGCTCGCACCGACGCAGCCCGGGGCACGGCCCTTCGCCTGTCCCCTCCGTCGCGGTCCAGCCGCCGGGCACCGCGGTCTCCTCGTGGTTTGGGGCCGGGGGCTTTGGCACCTCTCGGGGACATCCCTCCGGCACGGCTGCGAGGTGCCGGGGCTCTGCAGACGTGTATTAACAAGGCTTTAATTCCCTCCCCCTCCAGCTGACCCCTGTGCTAATCGCCTAATGGAAAAAGCACTGTATCCCTAACGAGACCCAGATAGCCGCGCCGGCCGCGGCCAGCCCCGCTGTCACACGGGCGGGAGCCCAAACCTCTTCCAGATGTGGAATCCCAGCACAGGCCTCATTTATGTGCACAGCTTGATTGCACTGAAATTACAGATTGTCTGCAGGGAATAGAGGGCTTTGACTTATGACCAATTTCCAGTTCTACTTGAACTCCCCTCTCCGAGGCCGGTTTATCCTGGGCCCTGCAGATGGTTTCTTTCCCAAACCTTTTTCAGCTTTTTATTTGTTATTTATTGGGCTGCGGGTCCAGCAGGTTTGGGTTTTTCTGGGGACCGCGGGGGCGCGGTGCTGCCCGCTGCATCGGAGCATCCCGGCTCTGCCGCCCCGCGCCAGCTCTGCAGGTTTCGCCCTCTCTCCGGGGCCGATTTTTCCTGTGCTAACAAAAGCCGAGGGTTGGAACAATAATTTTCACCATCCGAAATAGCCCGGCGTGACGCGAGGCTGGAGGCAACGCCCCGGGCACGTCGCGGGGAGGGGAAGAGCCCCCGAGCGCCCAAACAAAGCGGGGAGGGGGCGGCCCCGGCCGTGTCGGGGGGTCTCCGTCCCCTTTTGGGCTGAGGACCGCGGGGTCCCCGCTGGGATGCTGCCGCCCCCAGAGCCCTCCCCGGTGCCGGAGCCCTCGGCACCTCTCGCCAGCTCCGGGGCCCCTCTTCCTAAAATCCCACTGCAAAGCAGCGAGCTCTGCTCGGGGCGCAGCCTGCGCTCTATCTGCTGCGAGCATATGCTTTGAATTAATGCGCTCGGAGAGCAAAGCGCAGCCGGCCTCCCCGCCCCCACCGCCCCCCCCCCCTTATTAACCTCCGCGCCGCTGCCGCTGCCTTGCCCCCGCCTGCCCGGCCGGGGAGCCACCAGCTCCCCGCGTCCTTTTTTGGTTGGGTCCAGAGGAAGTTTATTGTTTCAGCAGCCCAGTTTCTGGAGCTGTTATTTATCCAAGTGGATTCCAGCACGCTTGAAAAAACAATCTTGTTTTTTTTCACTTTTGGCTCCTCTTTCTGAAATGAAAAAAAAAAAAAAAGAAGAAGAAGAAGAAGGGATCTCTCTGTCTCCCTGCCTGCAGCCTCGAGGGGTCCGAGCTGTGGGAGCCCTGGTGCGGGCGGGTTGGAGCGAGGATGCCGACCCCCTTCCAAGGCTGAATCCTCCCGGGACAGGAGGATGCTCCTCGGGGGGTTCCCTCCCGCCGCCCGCGTCCCCGCCACGCATCCCCCCGTCGTTTCCGTTTGACTTGACGCTCTGGGTCTTAATCCCCGCATTGTCCGGAGAGACTTTTCCAGCCATCGCTCAATTAGCTGATTATTGTCCCAGCGGCGGGGCCATCACCCGGCGGGTGACGGGAGCCGCCCGCCCGCCCACGCACCGCGATGCCGGAGGGTCTCGGGGCGGGATGAAGGAGCCGTTGGGGCAGGAGGATGCTGGAGCGGCACGAGGGCGGTCGGGCGTCGAGGGCTGGGGGTGCCCGCGGGGTGTGCGTCCCTTTCCACCGCGCTGCGCCAGGCGCATCGCTCCAAGCCTGTGCCGGGGGGTACCTCGTGCCGCGGCGTTTGCCGGCGCTGCCGAGGTGAGGAGTCCCAGCCTGGGCCGGCGCCAAGGCACGGCCGAGCGGCAGCTCCAGAGGAGCACAGCTGTGCTTTCATGGGCTGCCAAGCCTGCGGACGGCGGGGACGTGGGGGCACCACGTCCCCTCTGCACCCCCAGCCCCGCACGGACCTCGGCGAGCATCCAGGGAGCTTGCCCAGCGTGCTCCCCAGCCTGCCGGTGGCAAGAGCCGCCTTGGCCGTGGCAAGCAGGGGGGATTGGGTAGGAGCGGGGTTTGCTTCCAGCCCCCCGTCCACTTCATCCCCCAGCCGATCCCTCCTCCCGGCCGGGTGCGAGAGCAGGGGCAGCCCTTGGGGTTTGAAATCTGTGCGAGGGGTTTGGGTCCAGCCCTGCTCTCGCGTGCCCAGGGCTGGGTCCCAGTGTGGGGTCCCGCTGCCCTGCTGCAGCTTGGGGGCTGCTCGTCCGTGACCCCCATGTTCTGGGTCAGGGTGGCCTCGTGGGGACACTTATTCCATTGTATTTGGGGGTTTCTCGGTTAATCTCCGGTAAGGGGATAGTGCCGGGGACTGCAGACGCGTGGGGCAGGAAAGTCCCATGGAGCCTGATGGGAACTTCCTGGAAAAAAAATCCCCGAAAACATTTTGGAACATAATAGCCATAAAACTAGAGAAAACAAAGTAAAACCATGTTTGAGGATGTGAGTTGTAGCAGCGGAGCGCGAGGCGGCTGGCTTCTACAGGACGGGGAAAAGAAGGGCCAGAAAACCCCAGAAAAAGTTTTATCAGGGAGAAAAGTTCCAGTCAAATCGTTACTGTCAGTGCAATTTTCTTGTGCCAAACACCCAGTTCGGTCGAGGACCTCTTTTCCTCAAGGAGGGGCAGACGGGGCGCCGAGCCGCGGGGCATTGCAGGGGTGCCGCCGTGCCGGGGTCCCGGCCGTTCCCGCGCTCCCCAACGGGGGGTCCCGGGGGACCGCCAGCTCCGGGGGTGGCTTCGCCCTGGGCTGAAACTCGCCATGGGGAGGGCGTCCCGTGACTCTTTCCCGGCCGTCGCGGGCGGGTTGCTGGCCTGGCTGCAGATCAGAGGGGAGGCTGAGCCCGGCGTTGCCTTTTAAGGCGGGGAGTTCTGTTTTTATGGCAGAGGCGCGGATGGTCCCAGGGGTCCGCCAGCAAAGCCAGCATCCCCAGCCCGGGGCTCAGCCCTGGGGGGGCCGGGGGCTGCGCTCCCAGCTGGGTGCAGCTCTCCGGTGCCATGGCACACCTCTCTGCACGTCTGTGGTTGTAACCCTGGTCCAGCTTGCCCGGGGTGCCCGGCTCCCCCTCCAAAGCCCTGCGTGTCCTTGGCCGTGCTGGGGACCCCCCCGTCGCCCCAGCGAGGGCGTGGGAGCAAACACAGGAGGTCCAAGACCGGAGTCTCCTGCACTCGCCTGGTTTCTGCATTTCCAGCTCGTGCAGCCCCAAGGGCTGTTTCAGGAGGGTCCAGCGTGCCCCTGGCTCAGCCGCCGAGCCGGGGGGGGGTCTGCTCGCCCCTGCCTGAGCAGGGAGCCCCTGAGGTCCCCCCCGTGCGCACGCAGCCTGCGGAGGCTTTGCCGGGTTGTGAAATCTGCTGCTGCTGGAATTAAAACCTTCTGGAGCCGTTGAGGCCGTCACATCCTTGAGCAACAGCCCCAGCCGATGCCGTGACAGGGGATCGAGGCGTGACAGGGGATCGAGACATGCCACGGGGCTGCCATATCCCGGACCTGGGGCTGCTCCGGGAGCGATGCTGCTCCGGGAGCATCCCTGCTGCCCCCCGCTCCGGGCAGGCTCCCGGGGCTGAGCGTGCCACCGGCCAGCACCGGGGCTCACCGCTGCTCTGCTGGGGCTCACTGAGCCCTGCGAAAGCGGGGTCCCCCACGGGGAGGAAAGGGCGAGATGCGGCTCCGGCCGCCGGCGTGTGGAAGCAATTTGCGGGCTGGCGGGGCCGCCGGCCGCCTCCGCTCCTCATTAGCACAGGATGCAGCCCGGGGTGGGGGGCTGCCCCCCAACCCTTCCATCCCCACCACCCTTTGGGGGTTTGGCAGTTGCCCCCGCTGCAACGCAGCCCCCCGAGCCGGGTCCCACTCCTGCCCGCTCTCCGGGCAGCCCCGGCGTGGGAGCCCGGCCAGGGCGAGCCGAGCGCGGCCGGTGGCGGCCGGGTGTCCGGAGGGGCTGGAGCTGTGGAGCACACAGCCGCCATTCAGCCCGGCTGCGGAGCCCGCCCGTGTGTAAACAGCCCCGGCTCCGGCCCTCAATGAGCCCTTTTTTTCCCCGCGCCTCTCCCCCGGCCAGGCTCCAGGCTGCCCCCCCGGCTTTTGGATCCCGTTTGCCGGCGGGAGCATCACCGGTGTGCCGGGGAAGCACCACTGGTCCCCGAGAGCTGGCTCCCATCCCCAGGCCGGGGTCTGGCTCTGCTAATTGCCGCTGACGCGCTTTAATGAGCTCCTGGCTGAATTGCCGGGTGCTTGTGCCTTCCCTCCCGCTCCTGTCACCCCGCAAGGGCCCCTTTGCACCGGCAAAGTTGTTTATTTTGGGATAAAATCTCAGCGCTGGGAGGCTCCCGGGACAAGGGGGTCGCAGGCTGGTGGGGGCAGAGCTGGGGTTGCCATGGGGTCCCCTCCTGGCTGCAGATCCTCAGGTTGCCCTCTTGGTGTGGGTGCTGGGGTGGAGGTCTCATCCCCCGACACGTGCAGCTCCTTGCACCCAGGGACAGGAGCGATGCCCCAAGAGCCACCGTGGCCCAGGGCACCTCCAGCCCAGTGCTGCCGTGCACATGGACCGCACATGGCATCCCAACGCGGCCACTGCGTCCCATCTCCCCACCCTGGCTGTGCAAGCCTGTCCCTGAGACTTCACCATTGCCACCACCGTGGTGGCACGGTCAAGTAACGGGGCTGCCCCTCTCCCTCTGCTCTTCCCACAGGCTGCTGAGTAACAACAAGATCACGGTGCTGGAGAACGGCTCCTTCTTCGGGCTGCGGGCGCTGGAGAAGCTGTGAGTGCCCGGCGGGCGGCTGGGGGGGTCGGGGCAGGAGGGGTGGGTAACAGTGGGGTGCAGGCAGGGCTTCCACGGGGTGTCAGCGGGGTGGGTGCTGGCGGTGCCACATGGGTCCTGCTCCCCACGTCGCTCCCAGGTGCTGCGGTGGGGCTGGCACTGGGGCACAGGGTTTGCCACCAGCACCCGCGGGCGTCCCGGGGACCCCGGGAGCCACGGCAGGGTGGGAGGCACCGGGGGGGAGCTGTGCTCCATGGGGGCCAGTATGAAAAGCGACATTGTCCCCCGGAACAAAGTCAACTTTCTTATCTGTCCATGAAAGGCATCTCTATGGAGGGAGCTGTAATAAGGGGAGATTTATGGCCCCCATATGGGTTTGATCTGTAGGTATGCAGGAGCGGGGACCGGCGCACTGAGGGCGTTTTGTTCCCCGCGAGGGTCTCGCACATTCCTGCGCCGAGTGGGGCCGGGTGCGCTCCCGCCGCGGGACACTCGCCCGGTGTGACGGTGGCCCAACCGCCGGCCTCCACGGGCACCGGGCACCGCAGCCCGCCTCTGCCCTGGGCATCCTCTGCCGCACACGGTGCCGGCGGGTCGGGGCTGCGGTTGTGGGGTCCCCCTCCCTTGGGTCCCTGCCCCGCAGCGCATGGCCCCCCAGGGGCAGCGGGACCCGCACCGCCCGCCTTTCGTTAGCCCGAACGAGGAAGCGTTCATTAATGTGGGTCTTTTGAGTTACACCGGAGCCCGGGGTGGGCAGTGCCCGCTGGGGGCATTGCTCTGGGGTGCACAGCCTCCGGCAGACCCCGCTCAGGGGGTGCACGGCGTGGGGTGGGGTGCCAGCACCCCGAGGTGCAGGGCGCCTGGGACACGGCACGGCGGTTGGGGTGCGCAGCGCCGGCATGGGCGGCAGGCGTGCCAGAGCACGCAGTGCCTGGTGCATGGCGCTGGGGCTGGGTTGGGGGTTTTAGAGCCGTGGAAATCCCCACAGGAGTGGTTTTGGGGTGAGCGGGAAGCAGTCACCGTGGGGACCCTGTGTCCCTGCAGTCCCATGTGTCCCAGTCCTCCCCAGCGCAGTTCCAGGAGTGGGGGTCACCTCCTCCGGCTCTGGGCACCGACCTCTCAGTAACGGGAGGGATTAACGTGCGTGCAGGGGGGGAGCAGCCACGGGGGATCGTGGCTCTGCAGTCCCGGGGTCCCCCTAAAAGTCTCCATGCCCGGGGCGAGCAGCCGCCCCGCGTCACCTCCCGCTCGCTTCTGCCATGCTGGAACCCTGCGTGGGTCGGAGGGGGAGTGCCAGCGCGGCCGGGGGGGCCGTGGGCAGCGCTCCCCCATCCCGGGCAGGCCAGCATCGCGCCGCGCCTGATTGCCCTCGACAGGAGCCATAATTGTTTTCATCGGGTCGGTCCGGGGCCATGGCGCAGACGTGCCCCATAGAGGGACCGCGCTGGCGCGGCGGGGGCTCCAGGGGCCCCTCGCTTCTCATCCCGGGGCTTGTGGGACCCCTGCCCACCCCGGCTGCCCACCGTGGGTGCTTCAGTGTCCCACCATGATGGGGGGGGCCATTCCCGGGGTCTCAGCGGCATACAGGGTGCCCCCATGTACCACCGCCCCTCCGGGCTTGCAGCTTGGCATCTCCGGTGATTTGTAGCGGCGTAATGAGATTAATGAGTCTGAGCGGGGCCGGTATGCAGCCGGGGCGGCCGCGCTCATTAGCGCAGCCCCGCTTGGGAACGTCCTGCCCTCCGCCGGGGCCAGCGCTTCCCCCCCTTGGGGGCTGCGGGCTGCGAGGGGGCTCGGCCGGGTGACAGCGGTGACGAGGATGGAGTTTGTCCATCTGTCCGTCCACACTGGGCTGCGGCGGGTGCTGCTGTGCGCAGGGAGCTGCTTGTGCGGCTGCGGGCTCAGCCCTGGGGTGCTGTGCTCCTGCACCGGGCTGGATCAGGCTCTCCGTGCCGGGGTTTGCTGCCTTGGGGCAGGAGGTGGTTGCTTTGCGGGGTCCCCGTGCCTGCACGGCGGCGGGAGCGTCCCCATGCACACGTGGCACGGTGCTGCTGCCGACTGTGGTGCCTGCAGCACGTCACCCCGCCGGGGCAGGGGGAGGAGGGGGCTTGGGACCAGCGGAAACGCGAAGGCAAACAAGCGCGGTGCGGAGAGGAGAGCCTTATCGTAAATCAACAGCAGCCGCAGCCCCGGGGCCCCGGCCGGTGGGGAGGAAGCGGCTGAGTGAGGAAGGCTCCCCACCAGGCCGTGCGCCGAGCTGGCCGTGAGCCCCCGGTCCCAGCACAGTCCCCGGTGGGTCCCATCCCTGGCCGGTGGTCCCCAGCAGCCCCCAGGCCCCGGCTGCACCCCAGCGAGAGCATGGCTGCTGAGCTTTGGCAGTGGATGTGTTTTGGCTGCTGCGTCCCCGAGTGCTGCGGGCCATGCTGGGTGCGTGTCCAGGGTGCGGGGGTCCCCGGGGATCACCGGTGGCCCCTGATGGGGAGTGGGGGCTGCCGTGGATGGTCTCCCTGGGCGTGTGTGGATGGGTGTTTGCAGGACGGGTGTTGGTGCAGCGGGTGGTGGTGGCGGTGGCGGCGGTACAGGTGAGTGGAGCTGTTCTTCAGCACCGCTGCTCACCTGGGCCCGTGCGCACCTGCCTGCAACCCTGCCTGCATGCCTGCCTGCACTCCTGCCTGCACTCCTGCCTGCACCCCTGCCTGCACCCCTGCCTGCACGCCTGCCTGCACCCCTGCCTGCACCCTTGCCTGCACAGCTGCCTGCACGCCTGCCTGCACTCCTGCCTGCACGCCTGCCTGCACGCCTGCCTGCACCCCTGCCTGCACCCTTGCCTGCACAGCTGCCTGCACGCCTGCCTGCACTCCTGCCTGCACGCCTGCCTGCACGCCTGCCTGCACCCCTGCCTGCACCCTTGCCTGCACAGCTGCCTGCACGCCTGCCTGCACTCCTACCTGCATGCCTGCCTGCACATCTGCCTGCAGTCCTGCCTGCACGCCTGCCTACATGGCTGCCTGCACTCCTGCCAGCACTCCTGCCAGCACTCCTGCCTGCATGCCTGCCTGCATGGCTGCCAGCACTCCTGCCTGCACGCCTGCCTGCACTCCTGCCTGCACGCCTGCCTGCACCCCGGCCATCGGAGCCAGCAGGACATGCCTCTGCCCGTCGGGGGAGACCAGGGAGGGCAAGTGTGGGCAGAGCTATAGCGTTGGCCAAGCAGGTCCAGGATGGTGCTGGCCGGGAGGTGTCACACCACCTATCCCTTCACTGTGGGGCTGTGCACGCCCACACCGAGCACTGCCCTCCTGGGGTCAGCTGGGGACCCGCGGAAGCCGCCTGTGTGGGTTTTAGTCTGGAAGCAAAGCGTGTCTGCGTGTTCACGGTGTGCAGGCGGCGGCGCCTGGGTTTCCTCTCCCTGCCCAGCCCCTCGCATCCCGCTGGTGGGACCCCCGCACCCACCTGCACCCCAGGGCTGCTGGAAGGGTTTGCACCGCTCCCCCACCCCGGCTGCCAGCTTGTGGCCTCGGAACGAGGGCTGCGGCTCACGCGGCGTCCCCGGGGCCGCACGCAGAGCGGCGGGTGACCCAGCGATGAGCACCGTGGAGACTGCTATAAATAAACACGGCATCGCCATATGGATCCCATTTCCTCTCCCAGCCAGCGCCGGTGCTCGGCAGGAGCCGCCTCGCTGGTCCCCAGGGCAGGATGGAGTGGCCAATGCCACCGGTGCTCCCCACCGTGGCGGCAGCCGCGGCGCACCGGCGCACGCCTTGCTTGCCTCTGATTAGATACGTGCCTCCAATCAGGCTAATAACCCAAACGAGCTTCCTACGGGCCGCAGAACCCTTTTGGGGCTGTGCTGGCAGTTGCAGCGCGCTCTTATCCCGCATGCGGGAGATAACCCGCCGGGGTACGGCTGCTCCGGAAACAATGTGCAGGAGGGGATGGCGGCCACCGCCAGCGTGCGCGGGCGTGCGATGCTCTGCGGTGCGCGCTCGGAGCGTGCCGAGGGGCTGGCGTCCCCCCCGCGAGCAGCGGGGAGCCCCGCGCCTTCCCTGCGCCCTTTGGAGAGATAACGAGGGGGAAATGGGACGGAAAGCTGCTAATGAGGCGCCCGCGCGGGGTTTTGCAGCGCCTGGGGCTGCCGAGGAACCCGCACGTGGGAGCTGGGGTCTGCGGGGGGATGAGGGTGCGCTCGTGCCCCTGTCCCCGCTGCGCGGGGTCGCCTGTGGACGGGGCAGGGGACGCGTCCCGCGCTCCCTGCCGCACGCCTGGAGGTCTGTGTCTGTCTCCCCGCAGGGACCTGAAGAACAACCTGATCAGCACGGTCCAGCCGGGCGCCTTCCTCGGCCTCCCCGAGCTGAAGCGTCTGTAAGTGCCGCCCCAGCCCCCCCGGGGAGCAGCCGGGGCCGACCAGGGAGGGGGAGCGGGGACAGTGGGGTGTCCCCAGCCCCGACGGCCCCTCCGCTTGCCTTGCAGGGACCTCTCCAACAACCGCATCGGCTGCCTGAGTGCCAGCGTCTTCCAGGGGCTCCCCAACCTCCTCAGGCTGTAAGTAGCTCCCTGGGGACGCCCTGGCCAGCCCTGTCCCTTGGGTCCCCAGAGGAGCCCCCAGTGCTGTCCCGTGCCCCCCCCCAGGGGCATCGCTGGTAGTTTTGCGCCCTGACCCCATGCCGCATCCCGAGGCCGGCTCCTGCCCTGTGCCTCCGGCTGGTGCGGGGGCTCGTTAGGCTGTGGCTGCCCCATGCCCACCCTCGTCAGGCGCTGTGGTGGGGTGTGTGGGCACAGCGAGGGGCCTGGGAGGTGTTCCCTCCCCCGGCAGGTCCCCGGTCCCCTCCACGCCGCCTTTCTCTCCTGTCGCTCAGGAACATGTCCGGGAACATTTTCTCCAGCCTCCCACCCGGCGTCTTCGACGAGCTCCCCTCCCTGAAAGTCGTGTGAGTTTGTGCCCCTGGATTTCGGCACCCGGGGGGGGTCCCTGCCGGAGGGTCTTGGGGCTGGTGGCGTGCCCCGGTCCCCGCGGGACCCCCGTGACACCGGCCCTTGCAGGGACTTCGCCACCGAGTACCTGACGTGCGACTGCAACCTGCGCTGGGTGCTGCCCTGGGCTCGCAACCGCTCGGCGCAGATCTGGGAGCGGACGGTGTGCGTCTACCCCCGGCACCTCCACGCCGTCCCCCTGCGCAGCGTGCGGGAGAGCCAGCTCCGCTGCGGTGAGCCGGGGCCGGGGCGGGGGCGGCGGCGGCAGGCGGGGGCGCGGGCTCACCCGGCCGGCTGTGTCCCCCCGCAGCGGGCGCCCCGGAGCTGCACACCCACCACCTCATCCCGTCGCTGCGCCAGGTGGTTTTCCAGGGCGACCGGCTGCCCTTCCAGTGCACCGCCACCTACCTGGACAACAGCACCCAGATCCGATGGTACCACAACCGCGAGCCGGTGGAGGAGGACGAGCGGACGGGCGTCATCGTGGAGGAGAGCCTCATCCACGACTGCACCTTCATCACTAGGTCAGGGATGGAGATGGGATGGGGATCAGATGGGGATGGCATGGAGACAGGGATGGAGATGGAGGTGGAGATGGAGATGGAGGTGGAGGTGGAGATGGAGATGGAGATGGAGGTGGAGGTGGAGGTGGAGATGGAGATAGAGGTGGAGGTGGAGATGGAGGTGGAGATGGGGATGGGATGGGGACAGGGATGGGGACAGGGATGGAGATGGAGATGGGATGGGGACAGGGATAGAGATGGAGATGGAGATGGAGATGGAGATGGAGATGGAGATGGAGATGGAGATGAAGATGAAGATGGAGATGGGGATGGGGATGGGNGATGTGATGGGATGGGATGGGATGGGATGGGATGGGATGGGATGGGATGGGGACAGGGATGGAGATAGAGGTGGTGATGTGGATGGAGATTGAGATGGGGATGGGGATGGGGACGGGGATGGAGATGAGATGAGATGAGATGGGGACAGGGATGGTGATGGGGACAGTGAGAGAGATGGGATGGGGACAGTGGTGGAGATGGGATGGGGACAGTGGTGGAGATGAGATGGGAACAGTGATGGAGACGGGATGGGGACGGGGATAGACACTTGTGGCTGCAGGGCTTGCTCGTTTGCGGGTACCAAGTGCCATGGGTGGGATGACAAGTGTGGGCACCTCCTGTGCTTCATGGTGTGTGTCCCCATGCCCCCACGCTTGGGGGATCATTGCTGTGGGTTTGCTGTGGGGCAGACCCACCGTGCCAGCCCGTCCCCTCTGCCCGCAGCGAGCTCATCCTCTCCAACATCCACGTCTCCGCCAACGGCGAGTGGGAATGCGCTGTCTCCACCTCCCAGGGCAATGTCAGCAAGAAGGTGGAGATCGTGGTGCTGGAGACCTCCGCCTCCTACTGCCCTGCCGAGCGGGTCACCAACAACCGCGGGGACTTCAGGTAGGGACCGGCGGTGGCCTGGCTGCGGGGTGGGTGCCGCAGCGGGTCGGGGGCGTGCGTGGTGTGTGCCACGTACAGTGTGAGCGGTGTGTGCCGGGCTGGGGGGGCTCGCCGCAGGTGACCGGGCGTCTGGTAGCGATTAGCGGCCGCGGGGAGCGCGAGCGCCTTTGAAGGGCTTCCCGTGCCGGCGGCGCAGCCCGGCTCCAGCAGCAGAGGTGTTGGAATTTCTCTGGCACGAGACGAAAGGCTCCGGGCGCCTGCCGTAACCCCGGCGGGGCCGTTACGGAATATAAATTACTGGTACAGTCAATGTGGCTTAAATTAGCGGTGCCCCCCCCCTCCCCTTCTTTCTGCGCTGTGCTGAGCCGAGCGGGGTATGGGAGTTGGGGAAGGAGGGGGGGCAGCTTTTTGGGGAGCATCGCCCCCCGCCCCCCCTGGAGCCTANGGGTGGGGGGGGGGGTGGGGGGGGTGGGGTGCGGGGCGGGGCGGGGCCGGGCCGGGGGGGGGCAGGCTGGGGGGAGTGCAGCAGGAGGGGGCCGCTGGTGGCGAGCGCGGCGCGGTCAGCGTGTGTCGGCGCCCGCAGGTGGCCCCGCACCCTGGCCGGCATCACCGCCTACCAGCCCTGCCTGCAGTACCCCTTCGCCGCGGGGCCGGCCGGCGGGGGCTCGGCGGCGGAGAAGCAGGCATGGCGGCGCTGCGACCGCGCCGGGCGCTGGGAGGAGGGCGACTACTCCCACTGCCTCTACACCAACGACATCACCCGCGTCCTCTACACCTTCGTGCTGGTGAGGCGGGGACCCGGGGAGGGGGTCAGCCGCGCCGGGGCGGCTGGCACAGCCGGTGACCGTCCACCCCATACCGTGGCCGTGCCGCTCTGCAGATGCCCATCAACGCCTCCAACGCGCTGACCCTGGCTCACCAGCTCCGTGTCTACACCGCCGAGGCCGCCAACTTCTCGGACATGGTTGATGTCCTCTACGTGGCCCAGATGATAGAGAAGTTTATCGGCTACGTGGACCAGATCAAGCAGGTAATGAGCACTGCTCCTGTCCCGTGCACGCCCCAGCCCTGCTGGGGTTTTATTTTTGGGATGGAAAAGCATGAATTGGGGTGTTTGCCACCGGGGATGGCGGTAGCTCTTTGCGGAGCCACTCGCTGTCCTCGCAGCTGACGGACGTGATCGTGGAGATGGCCAGCAACATCATGCTGGTGGACGACCACATCCTGTGGATGTCGCAGAAGGAGGAGAAGGCTTGCACCAGCATCGTCCGCTCCCTGGAGAAGATCGCTGCCCACACGCTCAGCAGCAACTCCCAGCACATGGCGGTGGTGAGTGGGGGCTGCCTGGAGATGGGGGGGCTGCGGGGGGAAGACAAGGTGGTTGGGCTGCTGCTGTGGGGACTCTGCCCATGCTGGGGGTCTCTGCCTGTACCAGGAGATTTCTCTGCCTGTGCTGAGGGTCTTTGCCTGTGCCAGGGGGTCTCTCTGCCTTTGCCAGGGGGTCCCTCTGCCCATGCCCGGGGTCTCTGCCTGTGCTGGGGGTCTGTGGCCATTCTGGGGGGGGGTCTCTGGCCGTGCCAGGGCTGACGGCCGCCCCGCGGTGCTGTGCTTGGCAGAACTCACGCAACATCGCCTTCGAGGCGTACGTGGTGAAGCCCGAGAGCTACGTGGGGCTGAGCTGCGTGGCTTTCCAGCGACGGGACGGGGGTCCGGCCGGGCGTCCCCCCCTGGCCGAGCGGGGGTCCGAGCCCATGCCCGACCAGCAGCTGAGGCTGCGCTGCACCACGGGGCGCCCCAATGTCTCCCTGACCAGCTTCCACATCAAGGTAGGGGTAAGCCGGAGGACGGGGCAGGGGGGTACCGGGGGAGGTCGGCCCCTGCTCACCGGTGACCGTGCGCCCGCAGAACAGCATCGCCCTGGCCTCCATCCAGCTGCCGCCCAGCCTCTTCGCCAGCCCCGTCCCCACCGCGCCGCTGGCCGACTGCAAGCTCCAGCTCCTGGTCTTCCGCAACGGCAAGCTCTTCTGCAGCACGGGCAACTCCTCCCGCCTGGCCGACGACGGCAAACGCCGCAGCGTGGCCACGCCGGTCATCTACGCCGGGACCTGTAAGGGCTGCCTACTGGAGGGGAGCTTGGGGTGCCCTCTGTGGGGCTTTTCTTGGGGGATGGAGCTCCATGGGGCTCCTGAGGTGTTGGCCTGGTGCTCCCGCAGAGCAAAGCCATCCCTGGGGGTCCTCATGGGGAGGTGGCAACGTGCCTATAGGATGCAGTGGGGGGGTTCCCCCATGTCCAGCCCCCTTTGGGGGTGCAGGTGGAGGGGTGGCTCTTGTCCTGCTGACCACAGGTTTCTCTGTTGCTGCAGACGGCTGCGGAGTGGGGAACCTGTCGGAGCCGGTGGCCGTGTCGCTGCGGCACCCCGGGGAGGGCGCAGACCCAGTGGCCGCGTACTGGAACTTCGAGGTGCTGGGGGGCATGGGGGGCTGGAGTGCCGAGGGCTGCCAGCTGGCCGCCCGGGAGCCCAACGTCACCTCCCTGCACTGCCGGCACCTCAGCAACGTGGCTGTGCTCATGGTAGGTGGACCAGATCAAGCAGGTAATGAGCACTGCTCCTGGCCCTTGCTTGCCCCAGCCCTGCCGGGGTCTCTTTTTTTGGGATGGAAAAGCATGAATTGGGGTGTTTGCCGCCGGGGATGGCAGTAGCTCTTTGCGGAGCCACTTGGTGTCCTCGCAGCTGACGGACGTGAGCAATGGGGTTGGGAGCCTTACCCAGGGGGTGCGGAGCCTGGGAGTTGCAGGGGGGGTGCAGTGGGACGGGGACGGGTGGTGCAGGGTCTGACGGGCTGTGCTGCGCTCTGCAGGAGCTGAGCGGTTTCCCCAGCGAGGCGCAAGGTGCCGTGGAGGTGCTGCACCCGGCCATGTACACCTGCACAGCCGTGCTGCTGCTCTGCCTCTTCACCACCATCATCACCTACATCGTCAACCACGGGTGAGCGAGCGTCTTGGCGCTGGCCTCGGCCGTGGTGGTGGCTGGAGCTTGGGTGGGTGTCTCCGTGGGCAGCTGGAGGAGCTGCCCGGGCACTGCCAACGGCTGGGGAGAGGGCGTGCGGGGATGTCCCTCCAGGAGGTGACCAGCCAGGGGATGGCCTTCCAGGAGATGGGCTTTCAGGAGGTGGCCCTCTGGACGTGGCACTTTAGGACACGGGCTTTCAGGAGATAGATAGCCCTCTATGAAAGTGCTGCCAGG
This sequence comes from Anarhynchus alexandrinus, assembly GCA_008711295.1. Classification (NCBI taxonomy): domain Eukaryota; kingdom Metazoa; phylum Chordata; class Aves; order Charadriiformes; family Charadriidae; genus Anarhynchus; species Anarhynchus alexandrinus. The sequence goes on along the minus strand of VUYV01000083.1, from coordinate 42,283 downwards.
CCAGTGGCCCTGCCACAGGAGCCCGTCTTGGGGGAATGGCTGGATGTGTCCTGCCTTTGTGGCGTTGGGGGGGACCTTGGGCTGGTTGTCTGTGTCTTGTCCTGCAACGTGAGGCATGGAGGAGGTGAGTGGGACTTTGAGGGTGGGTGTGAAGACCCCCCCCCCCGAGACCTCGTTGGGTCAGAAATGGTGAGCAGCTGTGGCTCAGGGATGGGGTCCCCCCATACCTGGGGCCAACGAGCACCCAGGTGAGGGGATGGTGGGGTGTTGGGCAGTGGAGTGGTGGCTGGACAGGAGCGGGGGGGCTTTGCCTCTACAAAAGCAGCGCCCCGCGAGTGACCGGGATGGAGCAAAGGGCAGGAGCAGGGTCAGCCGTGCTGCCAGAGCCTCATCCCAGGCTGGTGCTGGGCTCCCTCCGGGGCCAAGCGCTCTCCCCCGCTTCTCCATCCCCCGGCAAGGCAGCAGTGAGCATCGCCCGGGCGCGGGTCCTGCTCGGAGCCCCGGTGCGGCAGGAGCCCCCCACTGCCCCACAGCTAATCCCGAGCGCCCCCTCCACCCCCCCGGGATGCAGAGGGGTCCAGGGCAGCAGTTGGGGTGCAAGCCAGAGCGAGCCCACCCCAACAGGCCACTGACCAACCAGCTGCCTTCTTTAAAGCGAAAAGAACACAGAAATAGTTCTATCTAACACTTAACGAGCGCTTAATGAGCTGCACATAAGGCCAAAGCAGGAGCTTCCTGCTACAAGTGAAGCAAACACTAACGAAGCCGAGCAATGCTCTTGGTCCACATCTGTTACCCAACAAGAACAATTATATCTAACACTTAACAAGCACTTAACGAGATACATATAAGGCCAAAACATTCCTCTTACTATAAGTGAAACAAACACTAATAAAGTCAAGCAACATCGTTAGCTAAATCTATTCTCTATTTCTCAGAAAGAACCCAGTAATAAGTATTATATCTAACAAGTACTTAATGTGATAAATATAAGGCCAGACAATTCCTCTTAGTATAAGTGAAACAAACGCTAACAAAGTCAGGCAGCATTATTAGCCCACATCTATTATCTGTTTCTCAGAAGTAACCCAATAGTAAGTATTATATTTGACATTTAACAAGCACTTAATGAGATGCACATAAGGCCAAACCATTCCCCTTTACTATAAGTGAAACAAACAGTAGCAAAAGCTCCAGCAACACTATCAGTCCCCATCTAGCTATCACCTATTTGGGAGAACCCAACAGTAATTATTATATCAAATACTTAACAGTACTTAATGAGACACATACAAGGCCAAGCCAGTCAATTTATAAGTGAAACCAGTATTAACAGTTAAAGTCGAGCAATGCTATGGGTCCGCATCTAACTACTACCCAGTTGGAAGAACCCAATAATAATAATTATCTCTAACACTGAACAAGTACTTATTGAGATAAATATAAGGCCAAGCCATTCCTGTTGCTATCAGTGAAGCAGACACCCGCAAAGCCGGGCAGCACTACCGGCCCACATCTCGCGATGGAAAGATGCTGCTGCCCAGGCAAAGGCAGGACCAGCCCAGAGCCGGGGCAGCAGGAGAGCCGCCCTGAGCTCCGGCCCCGCTCCTGCCGTCCCCTCCTCCGCGTCCCAGCACCGGTGCCTCCCTGCTGCCAGCCCCGTGACGGACACGCTGCCAGCAGCTACGACGAGCCCTTTGCCCACACGCGTGCACTTTTGGGCTTCGCTATCAGCCACGCTCCGTTGCCTGGCCAGGGACAGGCTGGGTCGGAGCATCCCTCCGGAGCAGCGGAGGCAGGATTTGTGTGGGCGGGAGCTGTGGCTCTCTCGCGTGCTGCTCATGCCACCCGTTATGCCTCTTCCAGCACCATTCTCATCCCACGGAAGGGCTGGCACATGCTGCTTAACCTCTGCTTCCACATCGCCATGACGGCCGCCGTCTTCGCGGGAGGCATCACCCTCACGGGCTACCTGATCGTCTGCCAAGCGGTAGGTACCGGGGCAGAGGGACGGCCACCGCGCGCTGCCGCTGCCCGGGGCTGCTCTGCAACTCGCAGAGCACAGCACGGCGAGGTTTCACCCCGCCGAGACCCCAGGATGGTGACCGGTGGGGATGCAGCCGTGTCTGCAGCACCCCCGTACCCGCCCATCGCCTCTCCCCCGCAGGTCGGCATCATCTTGCACTACTCCTCCCTCTCCACCCTGCTGTGGATGGCGGTCAAAGCCAGAGTGCTCTACAAGGAGGTGACCTGGAAGGCGCCGCGGCAGCCGGACGGGGACGCGTCCCAGCCGGCCCCCAGACCCATGCTGCGGTACGAGCACCCCTTCCCCTCGCCCCGACCCCACAGGAGCCAGGGGGGCTTCCCCTGCCCCACGGCCCGAGGCTGGGGCAGGATGTGCTCTGCTGTATAAGCCCGTCCCATCCCGAGGGCTCGCTGCGGGCACGTGGTGACACTGTTCCCCCCACACAGGTTCTACCTGATCGCTGGTGGGATCCCCCTCATCATCTGTGGGATCACGGCAGCCGTCAACATCCACAACTACCATGACAACAACCCCTAGTAAGTGTCGCTGCTCGACCGTGCCCTCCTCCCCAAACGGGCTGCCTCCCTCCGCCTCGGCAGGGGGAACCAGCGCTGCCAGGAATTGGGGCAAGCTTGGGAAAGGCTGGTGAGATCTTTCCCAAGAGCTGTCCATATATTGGGAAAACAACAGCCGGGCTGCCACCAAGCCCGTCCCATCCCACTGGGGCAGGGATGCCGAGCATCACGGTCCCACGACGCGTGGCTGCCGGCTCTGCTGGCACCCAGCTCTGCTCATCGAAGCCCCTTTCCTCCCATGCAGCTGCTGGCTGGTGTGGCGGCCCAGCCTGGGGGCTTTCTACGTCCCCGTGGCTTTCATCTTGCTCGTCACCTGGATTTACTTCCTCTGCGCCGGGCTCAGCCTCCAGTGCCGACCGTCGCGCCGGAAAGACGTCCCCGAGCCGCTGGAGCCACCGCCGCGGCTGGGGGGTGCCGGTGACCTCCTGACGGACTCCGGGTCCATCTCGGTCACGCTGAACTCGGGACCTCCCTGCCCCGAGGCGGACGGCGTCTACTCTCTGCAGGTGCAATTCTGGGCGCTGGTGACCACCCACGCCTTGTACGTCGCCCTGTGGACGTTCGGCGCCATGGCCGTGTCCCAGCGCTGGTACCTGAACATCGTCTTCAGCTGCCTCTACGGCATCACCGCCGTGGCGCTGGGACTCTTCATCTTCATCCACCACTGCGTCCGGCGCCGGGACGTCCTCAACTCCTGGTTCTCCTGCTGCCCCTCCTACAGGAACGCGCTGCCCATGCAGGCGTACGTCCACCCCGGGCTGGCGCCGGAGGACGGCTCGCAGGTCTTCATCGGCTGCGACCCGGAGGCGGCTCGCTCCGGCGCCTCCTCCTCCTCCTCGCCCAGCAGCGCCGGCTCGGCCGGGGGCCGCTGCAAGCTCACCAACCTGCAGGTAGCCCAGAGCCAGGCGGACGCCCGCCCGGCCGCCTGCCCGGAGCCGGACCCCAGCGAGGGCAAGCCCGCCGGCGCCGGCAGGCACGCCAGCAACCTCCACAGCCGCAGGAACCACCGGGGCAGAACTAAGCAGTGCCGGGATGGGAAGCACCACCGCTTGAAAATGCTGCGGGGCCCCTCCTCGGAGCATCCCTCCAGCGAGAGCGGGAGCCTCCACAACAGCCACTCCGAGAGCTACCACAGCGGCAGGAACAGCCCCATCGGCAGCGGCCGCGCGGGGCTCCGGCCCCCCCAGGACGGGGAGACGGCACCCAGCCACTCGGAAGGCAGCGACGGCGGCCGACGGGCGCCCGACTTCGCCGAGGCTCGCCGGAGGAGCGCCAGCAGGGACAACCTGCGGCAAGCCAGCGCTGCCGAGAAGGAAGCGAAGCGCCGGTCCTACCCACTCAACGTGGCCAGCCACAACGGCGGCCTCAAGGGCAGCAAGTACGACATCAACCTGGCCAGCGCCGACAGCGTGGCCGGGATGAAGACCGGCCTCTGGAAAAGTGAAACCACCGTGTAGAGGTGGGGAAGGACCGGAGGGCCGCAGCGTCGCAGCGTTTTCCTCCGGGAGCCGCAGTTGGAGCCGCTCGGGGCGTCTGCGAGGAGGTGACGCTGCGGGAATCGCCACGTGCACTAGTGGGGACAGGCAGCGCGGCCGGGGGCTCCGGCTCAGCCCGGGCGGAGGGCGATGCTGAGCCCCCCACCGTCCCACCCGAGGAGGCTCAAAGCTTCCATGGCAGCACCGGGGTCTGGAGGTGAAAGGCAATCCTTGCTCTTCAGCAGCCTGAATTGCAGCCGTGCTTTAATCACTCCTGCGTGTCACTTAAGACTGATCCTAAATGCTATTTTATAATATACAGAGGAAACAAATGTCTATTTTTCAAAGCTATATTATTGAATGTATATATGTATAGACAGATCAGTAAGTGATGTGAGTGCTTCGTTACCAACCAGTGTTCTCCGGGAGCGGGCGAGTCCCCGGGCGCTTTGGCAATAGCCTGCTCATGCCACGACTGCAATATTCCCACTGAGGGGACCACACCAAGTGCCCTTTACATACAGGCACCGTAGCGCCGATGCCTGTGTGACACCCACCCC